>CM057337.1:817597959-818039976 GCA_030015575.1 Agapanthus africanus
TAGCTGTGTTCTACGGGACCAGGAGGTGCTCTGTCGGTTGTCTGTGAACTATCGAGGTTTGGAACAGGGACTTTGCCATGACTCCAAGGTTGATTGTTACGAATGAATCCTGCTGGGATGAGGAGGAACGCCGTTGGTGATCTCTAGGCTATCTGTAAACCGTCGAGATTTGGAACAGGGACTTTGCCATGGCTCCAAGGTTGATTGTCGCGTCTGAATACTGCTAGAATGAGGAGAAACGCTGTTGTGGGTCTCTAGGCTGTAAATGCGGCCATCGAGACTTGGCTCTCTTTCAGATGAAGCCTGGTGGGAAGGTATGGTTCCCTTTTTGTTTGTGCCCCTGGATTGTATACAGGGATCGATGTGATCTCACCTGTAGGGCAAAAAGTTTCATTTTATATGTTTTTCTTTCCGCGATGCTCTATCATTTCAGTTTTTATATTGCGAAAGTCGCGATTGCCCAATCATTTCGTCTATTTTTCGCGGTGCCCAATCATTTCGGCTATTATGTATGCATATATTTTACTTGCTGATTTTGTTGCAAGTTGCCCCATCATTTCGGATATCTCATATGCACTTTTGCCTCGCTGTTTTTTTTATTGCGAGTATGGGACCTGGGATCCGATACCGATTTAGGCATCAGCATCGCTACTACTGGGATATTGCCAGGAGCGAATCATCATTTGCCTTTGTCGGTTCGAACAAAGGTGGCTTAGCAAACAGGGTTAAGATTCTATCGACTAAGGCTTTTGACTTTATGAGCCGTAAGGGTCTCATAAAGGTATTTCTCCCTACGAGTCGTGAGGATCTCGTAGGTGCGTCTTCTCCTTAAGAATCGTGAGGATTCCTAAGTGTATGGTCTCTTATAAATCGTAAGGATCTTTGTTCATATCAGATTTTTGCATTGTTATATCGCCCATTCTTAATCACATTGCATATAAATAGGTGCTTTTGATCCATGTTTGCTAAATAGTTGCAGGTTACAGGTTCTCAGCTCTTTACAGTGAGATTCGTGAAAAGTCGCAACAAATGTGGGACTACGACCAATAACAGATGAATACTGATCCGCATGATGCCGCATACTAGTTCAAGCGGAGTTCAAGGCAAAAGTCCACTGCTGAATATCTGGAAGAGAACAGAATAGTTTTTGAGAAACCAAGTGTACCAAACAGAAGATAAAAGCAACTGGTAGAAGACCTGAAAAGATGGACCAAAGATTCCACCATATGGTTACGGTTCCGCGGCCAAACAGGCACTTCTGCCGCGGTTCCGCGGCCGTGCAATGCATATGTCGGTGGCAGTGTCGGTGCATTGACTCGACTCTCTTGGGGTAGTTCTGTAATTTCGCGTATGGAACAGAATGTAAACCTAGGGTTTTCCTATCTATAAATAGGAGGGTTTAAAGCCAAATTAGTGTGCCTCTTTTGAGGATACCTCTCTTTATCTTTATGGCTCTTTTTAATTTCTAGATCTAAAATTTAAATTCCATTGTAATGCGTTTTTGAGAGGTCATCAATAAAGTAAGTCTTTTTTTAATTTTATCTTGCATTTTTTTATCCGCAATTTATTATCTGCAAATTTTATTTGTTCTTTTATTATCTGCAATTTAGGTCTTCAATAAAAATATAAAAATTTTGTTTTCATCTCTTTTTAATGGGTGAGTAATTCCTCACTTGTTAGGGCTAGGAGAAGGAAGGTTTGAGAGAAAGAAATATCTCTCACTCCTTTCTTTGCCCAATAATTTTAAATACGGACTCGCTTTAATTGAACCATAATCCGCTCACTACGGCACCCTATCCTACATGATAGCGGTGATTCCCTAGTTAGACCGGTTGTGGTTGAATTAATTAGAGGTTAGGGCTAAGAGACAAGAACGGACGGCCAAGGACCAAAAGGAAGAAACTAAGCATGGAAAGCCTAGCTTAGACTTGTAAGTTTCTTCCTAGTCGTCCTAATTTCCGTTGTTGCCGATTACCTTAACACCAATATTCATAACTAAGGCATTGAAAAAAGTACGAATTTCCTAAACTCGAACTAACCTAATCCTAACCCTAACAAGCATTTTATCAACTTATTCTCGTTCATAGATCTTAAAACAAAACCCGACTTAATCGGATTTAACTCGTTAAAATATAAAGAAAAGGATTCCATCTCCCTGTGGATCGACTCATACTTAACCGGCTAGCTACCAAGCGACACCGTCTTGATTGCGGTAAATTAAAATTTAAGAATACGCAAAAACGCGAACAATCAAATAGCGCCGTTGCCGGGGAGATGGTAATTTCTTTCTTTGTGTAATTTCGGGTTAATTAAAAATTTAAAAATATAAAAATTGAAAAACCAAAAAAATAAAAATAAATAAATAAATAAATAAAATTAAAAAAACAAAAATAAAAATCATCTTGTTATTTTTGAAAGGTTTTTGTGCAAGTGTGCAGGCTTGGAGCAAACTCTGTTTCAGATCTGGAGCAAATTCAGTAAACAAATCAGTATTCAGCAGATCTAAACAGGTAGAGAAAAACCAACTCAGCACAGAAACAAAATTTGAAACAGTCAACCTTCTGTTAGGCCACGGAACCGCGGCAGAAGCAAGGGTTTGACCGCGGAACCGCGGTCAACAGGTGACGTCAGCAACCAAAAATCTCTGTGAGTATCTCATTTCTCATCTCCTTTCCTCTGCACTCCACTGAAAAAAAATTCCTGCAGGTTTCTTTGCACAGATTCTCTTTCTCCTATCCAATAAATTCTTTTTGTGCAGGATTCTTTGCGCTGTCAAATAAAAAAAAATTTGCAAGTGTTTTATATTTTTGGTGTGTTACTACTTTGCATAATTAATACGAAATTTAAGGGGCTATAACACCAATTAAGATTGGGTGGGGATTTCATTACCCTTCCTAAAACCCCAAATATCACTAAAAGCATATATATCACCCTTGAGCTAAATTAAAAAATACCCAGACTCAACTAACTAAGGACCGTCGTGCTCATTAGGACAGAGGAAAGTTGTGGGCATTCAATCGTTTTTCTAAACTTGACTTTATGGTGCCTAGGCTAGACAAGTGAGAAAGGTAATTTTAAAAGGCCTGTCTTATGGTGATTTGTGAGCGGAACCCTCCTTTCTTCATTTGTGCTTACCTGGCCACAATTGGCAGTGAAGAGACGATTTGAGGGATATATCACAACTCGTCACTTTGAAACAGTTAGGAACGGTCTATTGGACTTAGAAGACCATAACTCTAGGTTTGATTGTGCAAGTTTTAACTGTGATTGTTTGAAGTAAGTCCGTATACATTCTTGCAAAACTCTTTCAAAAATTTCTAAACTCTAAAAACAAACAATTTTTTTATAAAAAAAAATCACATTCTTTTTCTTCTCCTTTCTCTCATTACATCATGGGTACCCCACCTCGCAAAACTCTTGCCGAACTTTGGTACCCACAACCAGACATTACTTCCTACGGTTCTTGTTTTGGTCGAATTTCGAACGACCCCTCCATGCCCAAAATTTCTTTGAAAAATCGAATAGACGCGTCTAGGACAAACAATTAGACTCAGCAATCCACTTCGTATCAACCTTTTCAAACATTCACTCCTTCTCATATTGATACCCCTTTTAAGAGTCCAGTTGTAACCCCAAAACCTATGTCTATTGCTGAACATATTGAACAATCTCGTAACCGATCTTTCACTCCTTTCAACAATGCGAATTCTTTGGATCAACAATTACATTCACCTTCTTATCCGTATTTTGATCCTACCCCTGTCCAACCATTCTATTCCTATCCATCCTACCCAACTTTTACACCTTCCCTGGACATTGCTTTTACACAGCCATTTGGGAGTTTTCAGTATCCAAACAACTTTGATTCTTTTACTGAAACTCCTTCACAACCCATGTGTAGTTTTGAACAGGCGTTGGAAGACTTTAGGGTAGCGTCATGCCAACAGATGATGGATTTGAATGCGTCCATGGCCGCCCTCATAAAACCTAGTGACCCGGTAGCTGGTTTCCAACTAGCTCCAAATTTTCCAATGTATGATGAGGCGGTTGGACAAATTGAGAATTTGAGTGGTGAGAGCGAGCTGTACACCCTTCCAAATCAAACCTACCCATCCCCAATTGAATCCCACATCTCCGGTTTTGAATGTCTATCAAGTGTTCCAAATGATTCACCAGTTGAAAATAGGATGTTTAATGAGTTGTTCGACTTTGTAGTGTTTGATTTACCCGATTGTGAAGGGACCCTGTCAAGTGAAACCAATCCCAACCCTTTTGACCTCTACACCTCCACTCTAGAACCTGAATTGATTAATATCCATGCTTTTGATGAGGTGTCTGAAAAAATTGATTTTCATTTGATTGGGGATATCGACGCTGGGAATATTTCGGATGATGAACCCACAGATTTGGATGAGTTTCTCTCTCCAATTCATCATCCCGAGTCATTAACTATTTTTCCCAAACTTCATATGTGTCTGGATTTTGATGATAAATGCATGGATGAGATAACTTTTGAGGGGAATTTTGAGGATAGTATTGAGGATGAACCTGTTTTGCTTGATGAGTCAGATTTTCCAATTCATCCTGTCCTTTCCACTGACTGTGTACACCCTCCCGAACCTTTAACTGTTACCCTTCCTAAATCACTCCCTTTCATCCTTTCCTTCGTTCCGACCGTGCAAAAAACCGTATCACTTTCATTTCTTATGTCTGGTTTACCAAGTTCGGCGTATCCATGTTTTCTCACGAATCTTAAGGGATTTGACCCCATTTCTCGCCATATTGATAGATTAGCACAATCGTTTTTTACACATCGGTCATTACAAATTGTACTAATTTATACACTCCATCTCCACCCTTAAGTTCGTATTCAACTTCTTTCTCCCACTTTCTCTGGTTCTTCTTCTAATCTTCCTTTAAAGATAGTGAGTGTTAATGAATCACAATCCGATATTTTGTGTTCGATAATTCTAGAAAAACAACTTGATTTAGACTCTTTTAAGAATAAGGTAGATGAGCCTTACGAGTCTCCTACCTCCGTAATTTTTGAAAAATCAAGTGTGTTGAATTCTGGCGCGACACTTATTGATATTGAAACGTTCAATCGGACCATCGATGAAAGTTTCGAAGATATTTTCGCCGACGAACTCGCATTCCTAAACGACACGGATTTTGTGATTAATCAACCTCCACCTGAAGAAGTCGAACCACCACCATTTCTTCTTATCCCATACGAGAATGTGATAATTCTTCCCATTTCTAATCATCCACATTCTCGTTTCCGTTCACCATTATTGTTTCGTCTCTACAAATCAAGACGTAAATCTTTTCCATTACACCACTTATCTTTACCCCATTTCTTCCTGACTCTATACAACATGTTCTTTCACCAACCGCCGCTTTATAACGATAAAAAATTTTAATGGTTGGTGCTAACCTTTGGCCTGTGTAAGGCCTTGTATAGCTTGATACTGTGTTTTTCTCCCCTCTAACTTTGAACTTTAACGCTTAAACAGTGAAAACACTGTTTCACTTAAGTTTGGGGGGGCCTTTTTTTGTATATATTTTGGTTTGCTTTTTATTTTGTTTAAAATTTTCTTTTAGGGAACGCCGACAATTTTGACCCTCTTGGTGTAGCCTGACAGTGAGGGTACTGTCAAGTTTAAGTTTGGGGGTGTGCTCGGTAAATTTTCTACCTTCGCATTCATGTGTATATTTTGCATACTTATTAAAACCCACAAAAATCGAAAAAATTTCCAAAAATATAAAAACTTTTTGTACATATTTGTTTGCATATTTAATTCCGTATCTTATTTTTCTGCATTGCATCTTTATAAAAAAATATTTTAAAAATTATTTTAAAAATTTTGAAAATTTCAATTTTGACCATATTTGACTTAAGTTCAACATGACGGTTGGCTAGTTAGGAAAAACTAGATCCTAAACTTAGTAAATTAAAAACCCTGAAAATAACCTTTCTTAAAGTTTAATTGTAGAAAATATACGTCCTTGTAGTTTATTTAGAAATAGGCAAATTTTGAGTTCAGTTCTTGGGATAAATCGAAATAAGGGAAGAGTATTGAAAGCTCTATTTGAAGTATAAGTCTGAAAAATAATTCTGAACCTTAAGTCCAAATTTTGAAAATATATACCCTACAACTCACACATACACGCACCTTGAAACTTGGGATAGTAGAGAATATCTTAAAATGCTCTTGTCTAAAATCCTTGGTATGAAGGAGAATAAAATAAAAGTATAAGTGGTGAATAAAGAGATAAAAAAAATAAACACTGGTTTTGTAATTACATAAGGCAGCATAAATAAAAAATATAACGAGGGTGCTTTATCACCTAGTGCTTTAGACCAACTGGTTTGGAAGTCACTGCTAAGCCTTAGGTATTGCAAAATGAGGAATTACGCCTAAATGCGCAAGAACATTTTGTAATCGGTCGTTTATTACCTCAAAAAGTATTAACGGTCGTATAAAGGATGTGTGAGCAATTTCATCTAAAATTCACCAACTAAAAGTATTTTGGAAGATGGACAAGAGTATGATAGCTTGAATTGAATTTCCAAGTGTAGGGGTGATAATTACGCACACGTAGGGGTATATAATTGGAGTTTGGAGGAGAGATAGGAATAAAATATAGGGCTTATATCTTCAGTAGAGATGATAAAAATTCCTGGGTTAAGATTGCACCTTAGAAGGAAAACTTAGGAGATGCTAAAAGCTTTATAAATTTGCAAAACGTATATGATCTTAAGTTAAATGAAAAGGAAGTGTGAAAAATACGGGTTGATAATTTCTAAGTTGAAAATAATAGAATTTCTTGCTAGAATACTGAATTGAAGAATTAAAGTCAACGACCACATTGATCGGATTTTGTGGGTAGTATCCGCTGAAAACCCTCAGGAGACAACACTCCTCCAACTAGGGACACCTAGAGGTTTAACGGCTTGTTGCACTAGCTCAGTGCAATCGCGTTCCCTGCGAAAGTGAGGTTAGAATTTTTTGAGAATAAAATTGGCTTTGCTCGGGACGAGCAAAAGATAAGTTTGGAGGTATTTGTTCATATCAGATTTTTGTATTGTTATATCGCCCATTCTTAATCACATTGCATATAAATAGGTGCTTTTGATCCATATTTGCTAAATAGTTACAGGTTACAGGTTCTCAGCTCTTTACAGTGAGATTCGTAGAAAGTCGCAACAAATATGGGACTACGACCAATAACAGATGAATACTGATCCGCATGATGCCGCATACCAGTTCAAGCGGAGTTCAAGGCAAAAGTCCACCGCTGAATATCTGGAAGAGAACAGAATAGTTTTTGAGAAACCAAGTGTACCAAACAGAAGATAAAAGCAACTGGTAGAAGACCTGAAAAGATGGACCAAAGATTCCACCATATGGCCGCGGTGCCGCGGCCAAACACGCACTTCTACTGCGGTTCCGCGGCCATACAATGCACGTGCCGATGGCAGTGTCGGTGCATTGACTCGGCTCTCTTGGGGTAGTTCTGTAATTTCGTGTACGGAACAGAATGTAAACCTATGGTTTTCCTATCTATAAATAGGAGGGTTTAAAGCCAAATTAGTGTGCCTCTTTTGAGGATACCACTCTTTATTTTTATGCCACTTTTTAATTTCTAGATCTAAAATTTAAATTCCATTGTAATGCATTTTTGAGAGGTCATCAATAAAGTAAGTCTTTTTTTTTATTTTATCTTGCATTTTTTTATCCGCAATTTATTATCTGCAAATTTTATTTGTTCTTTTATTATCTGTAATTTAGGTCTTCAATAAAAATATAAAAATTTTGTTTTCATCTCTTTTTAATGGGTGAGTAATTCCTCGCTTGTTAGGGCTAGGAGAAGGAAGGTTTGAGAGAAGGAAATCTCTCTCACTCCTTTCTTTACCCAATAATTTTAAATACGGACTCCCTTTAATTGAATCATAATCCGCTCACTACGGCACCCTATCCTACATGATAGCGGTGATTCCCTAGTTAGACCGGTTGTGGTGGAATTAATTAGAGGTTAGGGCTAAGAGACAAGAACGGACGGACAAGGACCAAAAGGAAGAAACTAAGCATGGAAAGCCTAGCTTAGACTTGTAAGTTTCTTCCTAGTCATCCTAATTCCCGTTGTTGCCGATTACCTTAACACCAATATTCATAACTAAGGCATTGAAAGAAGTACGAATTTCCTAAACTCAAATTAACCTAATCCTAACCCTAGCAAGCATTTTATCATATTTTATCTTATTCGTAGATCTTAAAACAAAACCCGACTTAATTGGATTTAACTCGTTAAAACATAAAGAAAAGGATTCCATCTCCCTGTGGATCGACCCGTACTCAATCGGCTAGCTACCAAGCGACACCGTCTTGATTGCGGTAAATTAAAATTTAAGAATACGCAAAAATGCGAACAAGCAATCTTACAAGAGTGTTTTCTCCTTATAAGTCGAGAGGACTTACAAGGGTCATTCACCACGTGAGCATATCCCTAGTCGCTGGTGGAACTCTGTTAGGGAAATGTTTATTCGTGCCCGTGGATTGTATACAAGGGTCAATATTAAACCGCTTGTAGGACAGTCTGTGGGTTGTGATGGCTTAAGAACAGGTTCAGATCCCTGCAACTTAAGGCTTTTGAATCCTATGAGCCGTGAGGGTCTCAAAGGGGAATTCTCCTTATGAGTCGTGAGGATCTCGTAAGTGTACTTTCTCCATAGGAATCGTTGGGATCCCTAAGTGTGTTGCTCCCTTGTGAGTCGTAAGGATCCCACGCAGGTATTTTCTCCTCACCAGGTCGAGAGGAAATTGCAAGTGCCTTTTAACGAGATTGCGCCCTTTCAGGTTTTCACAAAACTCGCCGGTAGCCCTGTTGTTTTTACTCATGGAGCCCTTTCGGGTTTTCATCCGTGCCCATCTCGCTTATGGACATACCATTTTTTTACCGCGTCAGTCTGGGGACGCTGCGGGTTTGTAGTAGTTTAACGACGTTTCGGTCAGTCATTAGTTTAGGGACGTTTTGGTCCATTGTTAGTTTTTGGGCATCTCGGTCCGTCGTTAGTTTTTAGACATTTCGGTCCGTTGTTAGTTTTAGGACATTTCGGTCCGTCGTTGCCATTTTGGAGACAACGGTTTCCTGGATACTACATATAGAGTTTGAGCTTGGGAGGATAGCGAGCGGACATAGGCGTCGTCATCTATCGTTGACCTAGGCCGTGACTCGTCAGGTGTAGTATTTTTTTAGAAACCGGCCGTTTATTGGCATGAAAGGTCTTTCGACATGCATGTCCATGAGCAGGTAAGCCCCACCTTGGTAGACTTTATCTATGATGTATGGGCATTCGTAGTTTGGCTCGAACTTCTCTCGTTTGGCACGATTGGGGATCATAGGTCTCTTGACTACTAGCACGAGCTCGCCTTGGCGGAATGTTCTCAGCCTAGTCAATTTCTCATACGAGCGTGTCACCTTTGCTTTATAAGCCTCCAGGTTTTGTTGCACCATGAAACGGGTTTCATCAAGGGCGTCGAGCTCTTCAAGCCGAAGGTGAGCATTTTCTTCGTCGGTTAGCTCGTAGTGAACCGCCACTCGTAGGGAGGGCAACTCTATCTCTAAGGGGAGTACCGCTTCTGTGCCGAATACCAATGCATACGGCGTTGTGTTTGTGGCCGTTTTGAACGTGGTTCGATACGCCCAGAGAGCTTCATGTAGTCTCTCATGCCAGTCCTTTTAATTTTTGGACACCGTCTTTTTCACGATCTTCGTCAAAGTCTTGTTGAAAACCTCAGCTAGACTGTTAGCTTGGGGATTATAAACCGAGAGTATCTCCAGTCTATATTATGCTGTTGTGTGAAGCGGCTGATCTTGTGGCTTCTGTAGGCTGGCCCGTTATCGGAGATAATCCGTCGCGGAGTGCCGAACCGATAAATGACGTGTGTCTTGAAGAAATGGAGGATATTCTCCGTCTTGACTTCTTTTAGCGGTATTTCTTCCGCCCACTTAGACAAGTAATCAGTTGTCGCCATTATGATCCGATGTCCTCTGGATGATGCCGGTTCGATAGGCCCGATTATGTCAGTTCCCCACATTTCGAACAGCCAGCTTGCCACCGTTGGATGTAGCGGATTTGGATGTTGGTGGATAAAGTCCCCATGAATCAGGCACGAGTGGCACTGCTTCGCATATTCAAGGCAGTCTTGGATCATTGTGGGCCAATAATAGCCCATCCTTTTGATCTTTAGCTTCATCTTTGGCCCGGCTTGATGAGAACCGCAGAGTCCGTCGTGAATTTCTTGGACGACTCTCCTTGCCTCTTCAGTGCCCAGGCATCTTAGCCACAGAGAATCAAATGATCTCTTATACAGAGTATCATTGACGAAGGCAAAAGATAGAGCTCGTTTCATGAGATGATGTCTTGAGGACGCATCTTCAGGCGTTCGATGAGATTTGAAGTAGTATATAAAAACTTCTCTCCAATCCTTAGCCTTTTCCTGGTCTTTTATTTGTAGGGCCGTTTGCTCGGTCACTCCTTTTTCATCAGATGACTCTGGAGATATTTCTGCCGGTGCAAGAACCCGACGGCTTTGCACAACGATTCTCATGTCATCGAGGTTCTCGTCGGCCAGTTCTTTAGCAAGCTTGGCTAATGCATCCGCCTTGCTATTTTCCACGTGCGGTATGCTTTCCAGGGCATAGGAAGGGATTCGAGTCAGCAGCTGTTGCACTCTCTCACCGTACTTTGCCAGCTCTGGTTTGCACGTTTGATAGTCGCCATTTACCTGACTAACAACCAGCTGGGAGTCTCCGTATAAGAGGAGGCTTTCGATTCACATGTCGACAGCGATCTCAAGACCTGCTATCAAAGCTTCGTATTCGGCTTCATTGTTCATCCTCGGCTCTGTTAGGGAGAAGGCAAAGCGCATTATCCCTCCTTGTGGAGTCACGAAGATGAGGCCCACCCCGGATTTGATTATGGGGGTGCTTTTTTTGCGCTTCTTCATGGAAGATGCTCCATCGAAATAGAGTTCCCATCGGGTATCACTCTTTTCTTTCTCCCTGTCGATCGTGTCAAAAGCATGCTCGTCCGGCAATTCGCAATTTAGGGGTGAATCGGCCGGTATCGAATGCTCAGCGAGAAAATCGGCGATAGCCTGGCCTTTTACCGCCTTGAGAGGACGATAAGTTATCGAGAACTCCATCAAGAGCAGGGCCCATTTAGCGAGTCGTCCTGTTAGTATGGCTTTTGACATCAAGTATTTGAGAGGATCCACTTTTGATATGAGGTGGACCTCATGTGCCAAAGTATAGTGTCTAAGCTTCGTTATCACGAAGATTAACGCCAGGCAGTGTTTTTCGATGGGGGGCAGTTGCTTTCTGCCCCCAGGAGGACTCAACTCAAATAGTATAGAGCTCTATCCTTCCCTTGGTCGTTTTCTTGTGCCCATAATGCGCCTAAAGAACCCTCAAGGGCGGTTGTATACAGAATGAGAGGCTTTCCTTTGACCGGAGCGGTCAGCACCGGCGGATTCTGCAAGTATTGCTTGATTTCGTCCAGTGCGCTTTGGCATTTGCGATCCCAGACGAACGGAGTTTCCTTCTTCATTAGGTGACTGTAGGGGCGACATTTGCCGAAGAGGTTAGCTATGAACCGCCGGATATACGCGAGCTTTCCTTGGAGAGACCGCAGTTGTCAAGAGTTCTTGGCGGGGGCATTTCCATGATCGCCTTGATCTTCGACGGGTCTATTTCGATGCCTCGATGTCGTACGATGAATCCTAGGAATTTGCCCGAGGAAACTCCGAACGCGCATTTGAGAGGGTTCATCTTCAAGTTGTATTTCCGAAGGTGCTGAAACACGATCTTCAGATGCTCCCAATGTTCTTCGTGCGATTTGCTTTTCACCACAAGGTCGTCGATATAGCATTCGACGATTTCATGTATGAGGTCATTGAAAATCTTCATCATTGCCCTCTGATAGGTGGCACCGGCGTTCTTCAGACTGAAGGGCATCACTTTGTAGCAGAATATGCCCAGAGGAGTCTGGAAAGCGGTATGCTTCTGGTCCTCGGAATGCATATTTATCTGATTGTACCCTGATGATCCGTCCATGAAGGAGAAGACTTCGTGAGTGGATGTGTTATCTATCATCAGCTCGGTAACCGGTACGGGAAAATCATCCTTCGGGCAAGCTTTATTGAGGTCTCAAAAGTCCACGCAGATGCGCACCGTCCCATTTTTCTTCATCACTGGGACAATGTTGGCAATCCAATCAAGATACTGAACCTCTTGGATAAAGCCGGAGTCGATTATCTTCTTGACCTCGGCATTGATGCTCATCTCAAGCTCGAGCCGCATCCTTCTCGGTGCTTGTTTGACTGGCTTGACGTCCGTAGATATCGCCAATTTATGTATAGCGATCTCTGGATTGAGTCCCGGCATCTCTGAATAGTTCCATGCAAAGCAATCTTTATACTGCATGGGCACGTCTTTGAGCGTAGCCACCTTTTCCTCAGACAGCAGCTCACCGACGAACGTCGGCCGTGGGTCGTTTGCCGTTCTCAAGTCAATTTTTCTGAGGTTGTCTGCAGTAGTGTATGTCCCATCTTCCAGTTCTTTTGGTGCCGGTGAAACTCTGAGATCACCTCTTCATCATCATTTTCGAAGCACCAGGAGAGGTCATATATATCCTCGCGTACTCTTCCTCTTGACGGCGTTATCATATGACAAGTATGAGATTGCTTCCAAGACCGATGTTGATCTGGCTCTACTCTCGCTGCATGTGTGGCTTTCGGTTCATGCTTCTTTGGTGGCGTTACCCTCCAAATGCTGGATAAAACGAACCTGTCTTGCTGATACTGGTCTTCTACCCAGTCTTTGAATGTGAAGCAGTTTTCGAGAGGATGTCCTATTGCTCGGTGATAGGAGCAATAGTCTGGGTGAGAGACCTCGTCTGTTTGCTCGGGGTGCTTGGACTCCAGGAGGGTAATCATCTGATCTTTCATGACAAGATCAAATATCTTCCTTGTCTTGTCTTGAGAAAAAGAATATGCTCGACCCATCTTCTTTATAAGAGACAGACCCTGACTGCTCGATTCTCGATTGCGTGGCTTCTTAGACCCGCTTTGCCGCTGTTGAACGTTTTTTCCGTTCTTTAATTTACTTTTTCCTCTGCGTCGGGTCTTTTGTATGATGGGTTAGCGACGAAAAGCATTGTCATTTTCTGCAGCCTGGTGAAGGAGGCGCTGTGTCCTGGCTTTCTTATAAAGGGCCATTTCGCGGCTGTGGTCATCCCGGACCTTTTGACCCGCTTCCTTTATTAGCTTGTCCATCTGTTCTTCGAATGACGGACTTGGCACTTTCACGGCGGGACCTCATTTTGGTTCAGGGTTGGCATCTTCCCATATAGCATCTCCTTCTTCATCGAAGTCATGTATGACGCAGCAGCCATAGAATCGCTCCTGCTTCTTGGATCGGATATATCCAAGCCCTATCGCTTCCATTCTCCCGTTGGGCAATTTTCGCTGAGTTCCGGGGACGTTCCAGATCCTGTTGAAGAACTGAGCTTGTCGAGCAGTCTGTTTGAAGGGTACGCCTTGGCGCCTCAACATCCTTTTTAATCCTTCTGTGTAGTATCTGGGCCGACAGATGGGCTGGAGCCTGTCAAGCGTAGAATCGACACCATGCCAAATTTCCTTCTCCACTTTGGTTTCCGTGGATTGATAAAAGAGAATCGCCTTTTCATCTTTTCGCCTGGGAGGGACGTAGAACGTCTACAGTTCTTGCACACTGTAGGTATCAAGTGCGTCGAGCTCTTTGTAGTGCTCTTGCGGAACCATGGCGATTTGAAAACTCCGATCATCGTCAGCGGAGGCTTGTATTGACGGCCGAACAGAAAATTCTACATTAACCTCATCTTCCAAGTCACTGCCGAAGACTATCATAGGGGTGGACGGTCCCGGCTTGTTGCATTGGGGCGGCCCTGAATTAATTATTTCTTCTTCCTCCTCGGTATCGCTCCCGAAGACCGGAATAGTGGTGATAGCTTTGTTCTTCGGTTTATGGCATCTTTCTGTGTCTTCGAAATCTGGTAAGAAATATTTTGCATCTTCGTACCTTCGGACTTCATTCACGGAGAACGGGTTTAACTCCCCTGTCACGGTATACTCAAAACCATCCTTGAAATACTTCATACACTGATGTTGTGTAGAAAGGATGATGTTATACTCGTGTAACCAAGGCCTGCCAAGCAAAGCATTGTAGCATGTCTTGGTGTCAATGACGTGAAATTTAATGTTCGTGACGAGCAGCCCAAAGCGTAATGTCAGTATCACAGACCCGAGCGTCCTTAATGACTGGGAGTCAAACCCGGAGATAGTGATTTTATCACGAGCGAGATGTTGAACGCTTATGCAGATTTCCTTCAACACTCATACATTGAGGAGGTTGATGGAGGACCCATTGTCAACCAGGATTTTGCCTATCTTGATATCATGACAGTATCCGGAGACATAAAGGGGACGGTTATGCTTGCACGTTCCGAGGAGGAGATCTTCATCGCTGAAGGTGATATCGGCTGTGTGCACTTCTTCCAGCTCGTCCTTCATCTTTTCTTCGGCGAGGAAAGCCTGGAACTGTTCGGGCTCTTGTAGTGCCTTGATCAGGGAATCTCTCGCCTTCTTAGATAGTAGAAGGGCGTCGAGAATGCTTAGTTGTGAGGGTAGCTTCCTCAGGTGTGCCAGAACGTTGTAATCCACCTTGTTTTTCTTAGGTGGGTCCTTGACTGCTAGCTCTTCGACGACTCGATCATCGAGTGCGATATCCTCAGGGATCTTTTCTTTCCCCTTATCCTTTTTATCCGATACCTTGATTGCAAGTCCGAGATTCTTTTTAGGTAACGTGCGATTGCGCAGTTGAATGTTCTCGCTGCTTTTCGGTTCTTCCTCTTTTCCTGAGGTGGATTCTTTGAAGAGAGGGCCGAGAGTCATTTCTTTTTCAGAATCACTCCCGAAGGTGAGAACTTACAATCCCCTACTATCAACCATGTGACAGTTGCCGGCAGCTCTTCCTCATTCGTCTGTCGCATTTTTCTGCTATCGACGAGCTTCACGCTTCATCCTCTTGAAGTACAGCCTGTGAGCGACATACCCTTGCTACCAATTTTTAAAGGCGTTGCATTCCTCAGTAGGGTGTGCAATCTTCTGATGATATAAGCAAAAGTTAAGATGTACGTCCGCTTCATCAAGATGTATACCGCAAGGAGAATTTTCTCTGAAAGAGGACAGCTTCATTCCCATCAATATGGATTTGGCGAACTTTTTCATTGTCTTGAACCTGCGTTTATTTGCGGCGGATGTATTTTGATCTGGTGGTAGTGTTTCAACCCTTTCATCCAGTCGCCGGCATTTGGCCTTTTCAAATATGGTCATCTCGCGCTCTCGATCAGCTTTGCTTTTCAGAAGAGCTTCGTTCATGAATGCGTCAATCATTTCGTCTGATGGTCCTAGAAGTTCTGGCTCAGGATCTTCCCCCAGTTTCTCTGCGTCCAGAGCTTCTTCACCGTTTATTAACGAGTGAGAGATCACATGGCAGCTTGCCACATAATCCTCAGGTTCAACCGACGAGTCTTCTCCATTGGTATCATCTCCGTCCTCAAGGACGTGGCTGAGAAATTCTTGGAGTGTGACTGGGGTCCGCGCCTTTTGGTTATATTCTTCCAGCGCATCAATATGTTTTTGCAGGTCCGTGCGCTTGTCATCAGACTTCACTGGCTTTTTGGTCTTTTTCTTCTTCTTCAAAGACTTTGACGGCTGAGTGTAGGCGCTTTGACTATCACCACCAATTTTTGGAGTTGGGTGCGGCTTCTGCATCCCCTTGATGACTTCGGGTTCCAGCAGACTTTTCCATTTGATTGCCGGGCATGTTTGGAGATCTTTCAGCATTCTTTTCATTTTATCTAAAAGAACGACCTCCCATGGAGCTTCTTCTATAAAAGAGCATGATACCCCCGGTGTGTTTGCCTTTTTGAGAGCGTAAGGCTGGGGCGGGTTTACTTTCCAATTCTCGGACAGTGTGAATTTGCCCTGTTGGTATTGGTTCTCAATCCACCTTTTAAAGACGAAGCAATCTTCGATTGGATGGCCTATCACTTGGTGATAGAGGAAATAATTGGGATTATTAGCCTCACCGGGTTGCAATGGGCGTTTTGGATCCGGCAAGTTGATGAGCCTGTTGCGCACCGCCAGCTCGAACAATCTTCTCGTTTTGTCCCGGGGAAACGAATAAGGGCGCTTCATTTTCTCATTAAAGAATCGCCGTTTCTCGTCTTGGCGATCAGTTAGTTTTGGACTACTGGGCTACTGTTGAGTATTGGCAACGAAGCTTGCTTTCCCTTTCCCCTTTTCATTTCGAGATTCCAGCTTCGAAGGAGATGGTCTATGATCCATCTGATCCATTTGGGCCAATTTGTCAATCAAGGCTTGGAAAGTGGTCGGCTTGAAAAACATCATGAATTGCGAAATGGTCGTCTGCGGATCAAGAGTACCCACAAACATGCCTACCGCAGGCGCTTCTTCAATGCACTGCTCGCACTTCGACCATAGATTCCGCCACCGTATTGCATACTGCACCCATATCTCTCCTGTCTTCACCTTGGTATTGATCAATGTTGTGATTGGGGTACGTTCTCTAGCACTCACAAAACGTTGGGTGAATAGCAGCTCCATCTGTGCAAATGTCTTGATAGAGTCATTCGAGAGTTCCGAATACCACTTGAATGCTGTCTCCGACAAGCTGCCAACAAACTGGCGGAGCAGTAGTTTATCATCACCTCCAGTGTTGCCGCACAGAGCCCTGAATTGAGCAACATGATGGTGTGGATTCCCCGTCCCCTTATATACGTGGAATTTGGGGATCATGTATCCCGGCGGATACTTTATTTGGTCATACCAACCCAGATAGGGTTGTCCAGTCTTAACAATTTGCCCAGCCGCTTCATTCGCCTGAAGAAATCGTATCTGCTGAGCGATGTAATCATCCAGGGCAGCTTTTTAGATGGTCTCATCTTTGGCTGCTGAACAAGCTGGAAGAGGGTTTGACGTCTCCGCTCGGTCGTCTTCGAGAATAATCGGAGGATCTTCAGCTGGAGGATCCGACTGTAACATCATCCCGACCATGTCTGGAATAAGAACGCCATTCGTTTTATGTTAGCAGCTTGTTCCTCTACCTCTTTGTCCTTCTTTTCGAGGATTCTGCGGAGGAACTCAGTATCAGTTTCTTGTTCTTGACGTTGCTCCGATGTCGTTTCGGGGCTTTCTTTTGGCCCTGTGAGTACGGCCATTTGCGTCAACATTTCCTGGAGCTTATGTTGTTGCTCCTGGGCTTTTATTACGAATCTGGTGAGTGGTCGATGGCCCGTAGAGATACGGCTATCCTCTTTCCCGGATGCCATATAGATAGTATGTACAACCATGCCCTCAGACTTGGGGCGTTTAGATTTAGTGTTCTTGCGATTCATCGCAGACACCGGGATTTTCTCTAGCTTTCTCCTCTTGTGAGCAGTCGAAGTTGAGGGGGCCGTTGCAGTGTGCACCCAAGTAGCTGTCGTCTTCTGTGGCTTGACAGGGTGGTCCTCTTCTTGCCGAACCTTCATATTTTTCTGTCGGCGGGGATAGTTTTGATCTACTACAGAGTCTTGGACTTGACGCCAGACTTTGTAAATTTTGGAGGACAACCGTTGAAGGGGCTGTTCAAGCTTCGCCTTTGTGGCATTCTCCATAGGTGGAGGGGATCTTTTCAGCATAGCAGTCGGAGAGTTCTTGCGGACCCTCCTGTGTGGTTCAAAGCTGTTCCCAGTTGGAACAACAGCATTGACTTCTACCATTGGAGCTAGCGGAGTCAATCCAGAGGGTGAACTGCCCCCAGCTTTCCTCACTCGGCGCCAGTAGCGACGTCGAGCATGTCGTGCGGCCGGGATCACCTCCGCTGTTGGATGAGCTTCTTCTTGCCCCTTACTTTGAGGAGATATTGTTATTGGCGCTAGCCTGTCGAAGACCGACGTCCGTTGAGAAGGGATAGTCAGTCTTGCGAAGGCCGACTTTCGAACAGGGGAAGCAGCCTTCGCGACTTCGCATGGAGTAGGAGCTGAAATGGCCAGTCTTGTGAAGACCGACCCTTTAGCAGGAGCAGGAATGGCTATCCGCTTCGGAATAATCTTTTCAGGAATTATGGGCTTCTTTATAAGCCCATCTGAGCTTCAGCCCAGTCTGTTGAAAACTGAGGCAGTGGACTTGGACGACCCGTTGAGAGGGGTCGCAGTAGTTGCAAGCCGATCAAAGACCGACTTCTTCGGAGCTTCTTGCGATAGTACAGGAGCGCTGAAGCTCGTTGGCATGAGCATGGTCCCGAAGAACAATCCAGTGGTGGCCTGAGTCACCTGTTCCACTGGCTTCGCGAAAATGGAGGCCGCTTAAGGCCTGTAAGTCACTCCTCCGGACGGGACAGAGCGAGAGTTGCAATTGCAGTTAGTGCAGTTCGAAGCCATTGATCTTCTGTTTTCTGCACAGAGCAAGATACCAAATCTTAATACTTCACATCCAAAGGCAACCATGTCAAACCGCGATTCGTTCGCGAAACACGACACACGAAGTGTGGAGTGGAAAGAGGAAAAGGTCCCACCGGGCGTGCCAGAATCTGTTTTTGGTTGTGAGTGCGAATTTGCCCTGTTGGTATTGGTTCTCAATCCACCCTTTGAAGACAGCTTGCCTTTGAACACTGAATCTAAACGCCCCAAGTCATTACGTTATACCTTCTGCTAAAGGGTAAACTCGGACTCCTGGGAAACGCAAATCAAGTCTTGCGGAGTACAAAGTCGTAGATCAAGTCTTGCGGATACAGATTCTGGCACGCCCCAAGTCATTACGTTATACGCTAATTGATTTTCCCTGTTGGTATTGGTTCTCAGTCCAGAGTACATGCAGTTCCTTCAACGATATCAAGTTCATTACGTTAAAGGTTTTTCGCCAAAAACCAGCCGTAGCCCTCCGTCATTTCAGATAGGTACCTCGTAGTATTCGTGCTATGTACGTTGGTCTCTATCAAGGCATAGTGTACGGTAGCTGCGTAATACTTGTCTGTAGCATGGATATGCGATTATCTACGACAGCCGCATAGTCACGTTGGTCTCTATCAAGTGCTTGTGCGGATGGGTTTAGATCAATCTTGGATAATGACGGGTTGAACTTGACTAGCGACTTATGGCACGTTGGTCTCTATCAAGGCCATGAAGTCGTCAGGGGTAAAAATCACATCGGGAGTTTCTAAAGAAACTGAAACTTGCCAGGCATGCGCATACCTTCTGGAGTGTGATAACGTGAGTGGATTCCATCACATTATCATGCGATGATAGTTGAATCCCGATTCCCACTGATGAGTTGGTTTACTCCTCGAGTGAACCCGACTAATTCTTCTTTCAGGTTTGGAGGAGAATTTGAGGATACAATGGGAGGTTTCCTGATTAGATAAAGTGATTAACCATTCTGATCTAGATTAGAGTGCACGCGGAGTGTTTCTTTTCTCTCTCTTTTTGACAGCGAACATGGCCCGACCCTGGACTATAACTCAGTGACCAAGATAACCGAACTTTCTTAAAACACTGGCTTTTGGATTTTCTGAGTTGCATACATCATTGCCACTCCTTCTTTTACCCTTTGACTTTCTCCAGAACACCCCGTATTATTACGAACATCCACTTCCATTGGATAAATCCATCGTATGGTTATATACGAACTCAAAGGAACTTGTTCCAGATTTGTGGATGGATTCTGGTTCTGGAGAGATTGAATAGGATTATTCAGTTGTCTTTTCCTTTTACCTTCTTTCAGGTTGTGAGGGCTCCTAGGATTAGGAGATGGTACACCTATTGCGCTTATTGGATAGTCTTCTTCCAAACCATAGGCAGGTGCCGAAAGGTAGGGAAATGAGAAAACCAATTAGCCTAAGTTGGGTGTACAGAAGGTAATAAGTAAAGACAAAATAATAGGGATTAGAAAGATGGCAAAGTAAATTGCAACTGCTATCATTCACGACCAAACCACATATTTCATCGCCTCTCCTACTTCACCTTTGTATTTCTCCAGAACACCCCGTATTACTACGAACATCCACTTCCATTGGATAAATCCATCGTATGATTATATACGAACTCGAAGGAACTTGTTCCAGTTCGAGGATGGATTCTGGTTCAGGAAAAGTAAGTATAAGGTTTATTCAGTTGCCTTTTACCTTTACCTTCTCCCCGGGATAAAACGAGGAGATTGTTCGAGCTGGCGGTGCGCAACAGGCTCATCAACTTGCCGGATCCAAAACGCCCATTGCAACCCGGTGAGGCTAATAATCCCAATTATTGCCCCTATCACCAAGCGGTAGGCCATCCAATCGAAGATTGCTTCGTCTTCAAAGGGTGGATTGAGAACCAATACCAACAGGGCAAATTCGCACTGTCTGAAAATTGGAAAGTAAACCCGCCCCAGCCCCACGCTCTCAAAAAGGCAGACACACCGGGGGTATCATGCTCTTTTATAGAAGAAGCTCCATGGGAGGTCGTTCTTTCGGACAAAACGAAAAGAATGCTGAAAGATCTCCAAACATGCCCGGCGATTAAATGGAAAAGTCCGCTGGAACCCGAAGTTATCAAGGGAATGCTAAAGCCGCGCCCAACTCCAAAAATTGGTGGTGATAGTCAAAGCGCCTAAAGACCAAAAAGCCCGTGAAGCCTGATGACAAGTGTACGGACCTGCAAAAACATATTGACGCGCTGGAAGAATATAACCAAAAGGCGCGGACCCCGGTCACATTCCAAGAATTTCTCAGCCACGTCCTTGAGAACGAAGATGATGACAATGGAGAAGTCTCGTCGGATGAACCTGAGGATTATGTGGCAAGCTGTCATGTGATCTCTCACTCGTTAATAAACGGTGAATAAGCTCTGGATGCAGAGAAACTGGGGGCAGATCCTGAGCCGGAACTTCTAGGACCATCAGACGAAATGATTGATGCATTCCTGAACGAAGCTCTTCTGAAAAGCAAAGCTGATCGAGAGCGTGAGATGGCCATATTTGAAAAGGCCAAACGCCGGCGACTGGATGAAAGGGTTGAAACACTCCCACCAGATCAAAGTACATCCGCCGCAAATAAAAGCAGGTTCAAGGCAAGGAAAAGGTTTGCCAAAGCCATATCGATGGGAATGAAGCTGCCCTCTTTCAAAGAAAATTCTCCTGGCGGTATACATCTTGATGAAGCGGACGTACATCTTAACTTCTGCTTATATCATCAGAAGATTGCACACCCTACTGAGGAATGCAACGCCTTTAAAAATTGGTGGCAAGGGTATGTCGCTCACAGGCAGCACTTCAAGAGGATGAAGCGTGAAGCTCGTCGACAGCAGAAAAATGCGATAGACGAACGAGGAAGAGCTGTCGGCAACTGTCACATGGTTGATAGCAGGGGATCACAAGTTCTCACCTTCGGGAGCAATTCTGAAGAAGAAATAACTCTCGGCCCTCTCTTCAAAGAACCCACCTCAGGAAAAGAGGAAGAACCGAAGAGCTGCGAGAACATTCAGCTGCGCAATCGCGCGCTACCTGAAAAGAATCTTGGACCTGCAATCAAGGTATCGAATAAAAAGGATAGGGGAAAGAAAAGATCCCTAAGGATATCGCCCTCAATGATCGAGTTGTCGAAGAGATGGCAGCTAAGGACCCACCTAAGAAAAACAAGGTGGATTACAATGTTCTGGCACACCTGAGGAAGCTACTCTCACAGCTAAGCATTCTCGACGCCCTTCTGCTATCTAAAGAGGCGAGAAATTCCCTGATCAAGGCACTACAAGAGCCCGAACAGTTCCAGGCTTTTCTCGCCGAAAAAAAGATGAAGGACGGGCTGGAAGAAGTGCACATAGCCGATATCACCTTCAATGATGAAGATCTTCTCCTCCAGACGTGTGAGCATAACCGTCCCCTTTATGTATCCGGATACTGTCATGATATCAAGATAGGAAAAATCCTGGTTGACAATAGGTCCTCCGTCAACCTCCTCAATGTAAAAGTGTTGAAGGAAATCTGCATGAGCGTTCAACATCTCGCTCGTGATAAAATCACTATCTCCGGGTTTAACTCCCAGTCATCAAGGACGCTCGGATCTGTGTTACTGACGTTATGTTTTGGGCTGCTCGTCACGGAATTAAATTTCACGTCATTGACGCCAAGACATGCTACAATACTTTGCTTGGCAGGCCATGGTTACACGAGTATAACATCATCCCTTCTACACAACATCAGTGTATGAAGTATTTCAAGGATGTTCTCGAGTATACCGTGACAGGGGAGTTGAACCCGTTCTCCGTGAATGAAGTCCGAAAGTACGAAGATGCAAAATATTTCTTACCAGATTTTGAAGATACGGAAAGATGCCATAAACCGAAGAACAAGGCTATCACCACTATTCTTTATCCTTCTTTGTCCTTCTTTGTAATGACTTGCGGAGTACAAAGTCACAGAATCTGTATAGCGTACAAAGTCGCAGATCAAGTCTTGCGGAGTACAAAGTCGCAGACACTGAATTGCACTGTACTCCGCCGAACACAGAAACGCGACCGCGTAGGTTCGTCTTGCCTGAATTTCGAGGGCAGATGCTAATTGGTGCTATCCGTCCACCTCTCCGAAGATACCAAGTTGATTTATGGTAGCGTGTATCGAAGGTTTAGACGGATGCGGCCGATATAGCAGACTTCGCCAGATTCCCCCTCGTTGAGGGGATTTTTGATTATGGGGACGCTCTTCCCTGCAGGCGCAAGCCCCTGCGGTTAATTACGCTACCGCGTCGCGGTAACCACTTTCTCTTTCTTCAGATGGTCACTTCGTGTCGTGGGTGTTTGTTTTGTTTTTAGTTGCCCGTGGATTGTATACGGAGACTAATTTATATTGTCGCCCGTAGGGCGTGGATTAGTCCAAATCCGTACTTTCTTAGATTTGGGCTTTTGGTTTGGATTTAAGGATACATTAGTCTCATTTGAGACTAAGATCAACTTAAACGTTTGTTAAGGATACGTTAGTCTAATTTTAGACTAAGATCAATTCAACGATTTGTTAAGGATACGTTATTCTAATTTTAGACTAAAATCAACTTAACAGGATCATTTAGATCCAACAAAAGAGCATTTGGACTCTTTTGTTTTAGTTTAGGGACTTTGCAATCCAGTTTAAAGACATCATAGTCTATGGGTTTAAGGACCCTATATTCCGAGGTTAAAGACATCATAGTCCATGGGTTTAAGGACCCCATAGTCTGAGATTAAGGACATCATAGTCCATGGGTTTAAGGACCCCACAGTCCATGGAACATCTGGTTGTCGGGACCTATCACCTCTCTGAAGACATTGAAGGATTACAACGACAAATATCAGAGGAATGAAGAGATGTACCCTTGAACCAATTTTAGTTGGAAGATCTGTAGTCCAATTGGGACTAAGATATGAGATTTATGAGCATATAGGCTCAATTAATCTGAATGAGGGTTTTAAAGCCACTTTGGGCTCAGCCCATTCAATTAATGTTAGACATTTGACAATGCTGATTATTGATTTGGGTTCTGACAGCCTTTCTGTCTTTTATTCAATGCTGAGCATTCATCATAGCTCTAGGGCTTTATTTAAAGAACAGTTTATATTACGTGAGGAACACGTGGTGCGCTTAGCGCTAGCTCTAGATTATGAGCGCATTGCGCACACGTGAGGAGCACGTGACTCGCTTGGCACTGAGCGCCAGATTATGAGCGCATTGCGCTTCTGCTGAGGAGCGCACACGTGAGGAGCACGTGGTGCGCTTGGCGCTGAGCGCCAGTCCAAAGAGCGCAAAGCGCTTCTGTTCAAGTAGCGCACACGT
This sequence comes from Agapanthus africanus, assembly GCA_030015575.1. NCBI lineage: Eukaryota > Viridiplantae > Streptophyta > Magnoliopsida > Asparagales > Amaryllidaceae > Agapanthus > Agapanthus africanus. The sequence goes on from CM057337.1 coordinate 817,621,908, forward strand.
AGGAAGCACGTGACGCGCTCGGCGCTGAGCACAAGTCCATGAGCGCAAAGCGCTAGTTTATGATCGCAAAGCGCTATTTGATCATCTTTATGATCTGAGAAAATAAATTCTCGCTTATAAGAGACTTTGTCTCAAGATTCTAAGAACAAAATTCTTATTTTATAGGAGATATTCCAATCTCTTCTATTTTTTATGAAAGGCTTTGCCTTTATGGATCTATGATCCAGAGAGAATGGAATTATTCTCTCCCCTTTTTTATAATGAGATGTTCATGATCTTTTTTCATAAAAGACCTTTAGTCTTATAGATCTATTATCTTAAAAAAAGAAGTGAATTCTTCTTTTTATATGAGACGATTTCGTCTTTCTGTTCTTTTTACCTTGAAGAAAATTTTCTTCTTCTACCGAGAGCTTGCTCTTCTTTCTGAGGGGGGTTCCTTTCTATGAGACTGGAAGTCTTGGGGCCTTTATATAGGGCAAGGTTGATTTGTTCAATTCAGTTAAGGAGATCTTTTCTCTAATTGATTTGGGGATTTCCCCACCGCTGGATCTTTGATCCAAGAGTTTCTGATTTACAGAAGGCAATTTTCTTGTTTTTAACAAGATTGGGAAATCTTTGCCCATACAGAATTTATTCTGTAATTTTGGTGATTTTTAATCACCTTTGGATCATTGATCCAACGGTGCTCTGATTTACAGAGCACAATCTTTTTGTTTGGAAAGATTTTGAGGAATCTCACCTTAACAGAATTTTATTCCGGTTATTTGATGATTTTTAATCATGTTCGTTGGATTTTTGATCCAACGGTGGAGAACATTTAGTTCTAGCGCTAGCGTACTCGTGCTTTGCACGTGGTGCACTGTTTATAGTGCAGCGCACTTAGCGCTAGCGCATACGTGATTTGCATGTGGTGCGCTGCTTAGAGTGCAGCGTTCTTAGCGCTAGCGCTCACGTGCTTTGCACGTGGTGCGCTACTTGGGGCGCAGCGCACTTGACGCTGCTATGAAACGTTGCTTCATCTCAAAATTTGAAATTTGAACAGAGCTTTGCTCTGATTGGGGGAAACACATAGCTTTTTATAAATATATAGTAGCGAAAACCTTTGCTAAAGAGGTCACTCCCGGTGAAGGGATCTCGGCTCTTTCCCCGTAGAATGAGGTGCAGGATATTCCAACTGAATACCGCGATGCAAAGCAAAGAGTAATCGACTATTAAGAAGTTATTACCCTGACGCAAACCTCTGTCCAAGGGGTCACTCCCGATGAAGGGATCTCGGCCTTTGCCTTGTCGAATGAGGTACTGGATATTCATAACCGAATACCACTGTGCAAAACAAAAGAAAACACCCTAGTAATAACAGCTTTTTGAAAATTGTTCCAACAACATCAAATAGGTTTGTTTTCCTTGCAATGATCAGAATCAATGCAGTCCCATCAAATAATCACACAAACAAGAACGAAAATATAATGTACGTATATTCCATCTGCATTCGCCACTGGGTCCCGTCATTACCCGTTAGGTTACTTAACTAACGACAGTGCGGGGACTGGACTAGCGCGGGTGTAAAACATATACAATATCTACTAGTATAAATATAACAATATATAATAATCGCTCCAGGCATGATAAATGCAGCATCACAAAAAGTAATAAGCATCACAGAACAATACAGATAATCTGAGAGCCCTGGGTTTCATTGAGCCGCAAGTGAAAAACCCGACGTTCCCCTGGTCGTGTGGATAGCTTGTGCAATGAAAACCTAGACCCCTACGAGTGCGGCAAGTTACTCGCCAAAACCTGAAGTGAGACAGCCCCCTTCAGCAAAGTGAATGGACCACCCAGCACTTCACATAATCCGGTAACTTGAGCACCCCTTCTTGGGTCAACCTATACCCCTATGAGTGCGGCGAATAGCCCGCCAATTCTAGAGTAAATCCCCCTCCATCTCAAAGCCATGAGATGCGGGCCCGTTGCCCTCCAGAACCCGGCTATTCGTGCACTCCATCGCGAGGTAATCCTAATACAGAAAAGAAAATATGTACAATGGTGACCTCGACCTCAACCCGGTCGTGCCCTAAAAGAATAATATACAAACAGGCAGTGACGGCAGTCCACATGTCGGACGCTCGCCCCGCGATATCAAATGTCCAATAATATCCTAACTGTACTACCATTGCACGCAAGCTATCCACCACGACAAATCCGCAACATCACAGCACAACACAGAACATCAACGTGAATGTCACGTTCGCAAACCCATCTAAAAGAGCTATAGCAATTAGACATGATTTACCACTCGAATGATATTCACGGTCACAGATAGTAATGTAAGTACTGTGAACTAATGTATTTAAAATTTCGATTGACAAAATTTCCCGGAATGGGCCCCAAGTGCAAATCCAGCACTCAAATAAATCTGGGCCTAAACTAAATATTCCAGAAACTACAACTCCAAAAGAAAAGCACCCAGAAGAAAAATGGTGCACTGTTGCCACCATTCCACCACGCAACCGCGGCAAACACGATGGTTTCGCCGCAGTTCCGCGGTCCGTTGGTGAGAACTTGCTCTCAAATTTCTTCCAGTGTCTTAGAAAATCCTGCACGATTTTTTGATATACTGAAAATAATTTTTCGACGACTTTTAAAATTCGGCAGAAACTTGGAAAATGGAATTGCGGTTTCGGAAATTTTGATCGATCGATATTTTAAACATGTTAGAACAAGCTAGTAAAGGATAATGGCGTGGCTCTGATACCATGTTGGGTTACGGCAGCGCTCCGGCCGTCAATCCGAGGCCAAATGCGGAACAATAACTTTTCAAACTTGGCGCTACCACAACCAAATACCCGGATCGAACCATTAACACTAAACTATCTAACTATAAAGAAGTTAGAATGGCTATACCGATCAATCCGTGTCCTTCGGTCTTTAGCCACCATCCCTAGCTCCTCGCGGCATCTCCGATCTCGCTCGATCTCCGGTTTCCTCGTCGGAAAGGGCACCACATCAAGAAGTCTTTTTATGGGCTCCCGCTTCAAACCGAAGCAACTCAGACATAAAGTTTGCTAGCCGACATGTCCAAGGTGAAGTAGAGAATGTGTGTGATAACTTTGTCTCTATACACTCAATCAATCTCAACACATGAGATGAGATGAGTGGAGGTTGAAAATGAAGCCATTGGAGGAAGAGGTGAGCTCAAGAAGAAAGAGAAGAAAAAGAACTTGCTTATTATGTTGTGTGTTATTTTGAGAGAGAGAGAGAGAGAAATCAATAACCAAAGTCCCAAGCCATTACATGGCAGCCCCTCTCTCTCCAAAATACCCCCACTAATCATAATTAGCTCCATAAATCAATCCATGTCACATTTCATGGCCACACAAACCAATACCATGAGTCACCATGTACATGTGGCATGAAAAGATGCTTATGGACAAAACTTGCATTCGCATTTTCCTCCACTAAACATTTAAACCAAAATGTTTAATCCAACAAAAAGATATGGCATCAACTAAAGTAAACTCGTGACGGATCATAAGGATACCCCTCACCTGTATATACATACCTGTATCCGCATTCCGACTGAATGCGAATGCAATGAGACTAAAGTAATCTAACAAATCTAATACTAGGATCCGGCTTAAACCAAAACCCACTAGTATGACCCGTCCGATCATGATCCGTGCACACGTGCACGTATATGATAGAACCCTGCCATAAAACCATACAGCCTCTACAACATTTCGCCCAAACTTCGGAAACTTTCTGTGGGGGACTCTAATGACTCATCAATACGCTGGCAGTGGGTTTAACCACAAGCACGTCAGTGGTACTAGCTGTACGTAACGGCTGCCCATGTATTGAGCGAAAGGGAAACCGACGAGCGAACTCATCCTGAAACTCTACTGAGCCTGACAGTGACAATATCCGTACAGTCCGGTCTATTCGTCTAAGAGTATCGCATATCGGGTCTAGGGGGTGGATAAAGTCAGACCCTTAACAATGCGATAATTCGTGTCGGTATGAAGCCCATCACTACCAGAGAAACTACCGATCCTAGATCGATAATTCTCGACTACCTTGGACAAGGTTTTCTGGTGATGGCCACCCGTGTACTGTGCGACATCAACTCCCAATACTGGGAGAGATGAATCCCCGACGATCCGCTCACTGCCTCCATGTGGCTCGGGACTGTACCCAACTAAAACCTGTTTGTAAGACTCATTTGAGCCATGGTAGGGTAGTAATCAAAACACAGTGGGAACTCACACGAGACAAATGACGATATCAGGTCGACAGACTAACCTGTACACATATCACCTGGGAACTGCTATCTGGCAATAGGTATAATACCAACTAGCAGGTTCCCGGCGAGTCCGTCCAGTGTACTCATAACCCAATGAGCACCTGTGTACTATCTTAGGTGAACAAACTAACACCAATGGCTTGTGAGATCTGGCCACCGCCCCTCATCGGGGTCTCGATCAGTATACACTAGTCTACACTGGAGTATCGATACCCAGTCTCGACACTCCCATGACTAGGGACATTTAAGAATGTGCTTATAGACCCCCTGCTCCTACGTATATGATCGCCATCATAATGCTGGTAGTCAAGCAAGAATCCTATGTGCTCTATCAACATATACATGGTGATAAAGACAAACCAGATAGTATACTATCATCTCGAGTAAGACTGTTCTATCGGTATAGATCCTCCCTCAATCATCATAATCACCTAACTGCGATTATGATAATTTTCTTGAGGGCACTATAGCCAACACAAGTAGCTCTTGGCCAAAAATTTTGGCGGGAACACTTATGTTTACTAGGGTCCTTATTGTAAACTAATATAACTTCAGGGGGTTTTATGAAAAATAGTTTTGATATATTTTTAAAATACTCCTCAAGTATTTAATTATCGTCTTTATGGTTTTCATAATTGTAATTTTTATAAAGTGAAATATTCTAGTGGATATAACCTAGATTTCATTGTATATGGTATTTTAATGTAATCTTGGAATTGTTTTGGTTTGTAATGGTGGTTTCATGAAATTGGTGATTTCTTTGATTTAGAAAACATGGAATATATATATATATATATATATATATATATATATATATATTGTATACTTAAAGTAGATATTTTGATAATATATATATATAGAATTTATTTATTAAATAGAAATCACATTTTTCTTAAAAATTGCATTAAAAATTCCATCGAGATCGAATGCTCCGTGAGGAGGTCTGCATCTCGCTCTTTTAGGCCCAAGGATATGCGATAACCCGCACCATCCCGATCGTAGTTCCCCAAAATGGGTTGTAGAGGTGTATTTGCAAGGAATTAATAATACACTTTTAAAGAAAACGGTTTTTGAATGTTTATGGTATTTAAACGTAAACTCGTATTTTCCCACAAAATAATGTTCCACAAGTCATCGTGCGATGTCAAGAATGTGTGTTGTGATGAGGTAGGTCATTACCTCGTAAGTTTTCTAAAGTTAATACGATTAAATTGAATAAACAATGTCGCATGTAACATGATGGTATTTTACCGTAAAGATGGAATAGAAGTTGCAATTTATTTTATTTTGAGATGAAACTTGTTGTGAATATTGTATTATGTTTGTTAAACAATATACAAAAAGATGGTGGATTTGTTCTAAAGAAAAATTGTGTTTTTAGTTAAAATAGAATCGGAAGTCGGATTAACTCCGCTTTCGACTAGTTTTGAAAAAATGATTTCGTTTTAATAGAAGTGAAGGGGGGAAGTGAGAACTTACGGTTTAAAAATAAAGAGGAGAAATAGGGAAAGCTATTGGAATAGTCGGGAAGTCGTTTCATCGTCGGAATCTTCTCGAAACGTCGCCGGAACTTCGACCTTTGCTAACTCCATTTGTACAACTTGGGACTTGGAAATTTTAGAGTATGGGATTTCTGAATGAGGAAGGGTGAAATGCAGTGTTATATTTATAGAGAAAATTAGGATTTAGGGTATTGAATTGGAGAACTAAAAATGTGCATTAAAATGGATTAAAGAGGTGATTTTAATCCCTCTGTAAATGTGCAGAAAAATCAAACAATATGGGGGAAGTAGGGTAGGCCAAATGTGCCAGGGTAGAAAAATAGAAGCATTAGCCAGCGGGGGGGGAGGGGGGACGGCGCCGGCCCCAAGCCTGATCTCGCCGGTCGTTTAGTGGGGTCGGGGGCTTGGATTTCCGCCACGTGTCAGGGTCTGTATGAATAGTATTTTGCACATGTTTGTTTTCTGTGTGACTTTTCATTTTTCGTGTAGTGCACGTGTAAACCTTTGGGCTTCTAAAAGATTAAAAGAAAAATCAATTAAAAATTTATGTGGCTTGGGGGATTCGATCACGAGGCTATGTTACAGCAGTGCAAGGCTTTATCAATGAGCTACAAGTTCTTTCTTGCTGTTCAAAAGCCAATTAAATTTTTAACTTATGCTCCGGCTTAGGTCTTCCTTTCTGTGTTTTTGAAAAAAAATTATGTACAGAAAGTTTAGGGTTGTTATATTCTACCCTTCTTATAAAAATTTCGTCCTCGAAATTTGTAGAAGGAAAGTGTAACAGATTCAAGAAAAGTTTGATGATAATGATGGTGATAGAACTATTGATAGTGCATGAAAAATATTTGGAAGAACGAAAGAATGCAAAAGTTTTGGAAAGATTGAAAAGATGTGAGTGAATTACCAGTGTCACCTTGGTCGATAGACTCAGCTTCTACGTCCGCTAAAGTGAAAGTGTGATGCCGGGGTACTTTCCTCCTAGCTGGAGGCACATTCCTTTGTCCTTGGGGTATGTTCCTCTGCCCTTGAGGTATGTTCCTCGGTGCTAGATAGAATTGGCGATTAGGCTATGCAGGAGGTCCACGTAGAGGTGGAGCTAGGAGAGCAAGACGAGGTGGAGGAGCCTGGATAGCTGGCCGCTGTGGATAAGTGTTGTGAGTTGGAACTGTGTTGCGTCTATAAGGACATGTTCCAATTTCATGATTGGATGCGCCACAAACTAAGAACAGGCCTTTTTCGCGGCTACAGTTCTTCCACAGGTGTCCATCCCTTTTGCAGTAGAAGCAAAAATCTAGACTTGACCGGTTATCTGTTACTTCCGATCTCCTGGGTTCAAAAGATGGCCTTGAAGAGGCTCCTCCTGCCATCTGGGTGGCAGGACACTTCACTCCGGCAGATTGGGGTGTGCCCTTCTTCTTTTACTGTCTCATATCGGCGGGCAGCTTTTAGGGCCAGGTCGTGAATTGGGAAATCCCCTGTAGCTAGGGCAGCTTGGATTTCCTGGTCCAAAGCTGAAATCGTCTAGCTCTGATCTCAGCCATCAGTATCAAGTGTGCCGCGAATCTATTAAGGTCTTGTGTTAGCTGTGTAGTATGTGATATTTTAAAATCGAATATTGAGACATATCTTACCTACTGAGTATGGTAAACTCAGCATCATACTCATCAACAGATTTGGTCCACATCAAACCCTATTGCAGATGGATGAATTGCTGCTCCATGTCAAATCGGGCAGTCTCTGGAAAGTACTTCGCGTCGAACATGTCTCAAAAAGTTTTCCATTCGATCGGTTGGTCAAGACGGCTTTCTTCCGTCTTCCACCAAACTCTGGCGTTATTTGTAAGTTACAGCTTCGCAACTCGTACCCAAGCGATCTCTCGCACTTGTGCTGCTGCCAGATCATCCTCAAAGCTCTAAGCCCACTCTTCAGCTTCCAGAGGGCTCTCTTTTCCTAAAAATTGCTTTGGGTGTAATGCCCGGAATTGCTTTACTCCGGGTGCTTCCGCTTCTGGATGGTTCAGTAATATAGCAGTCTGCTGCTGCTGTCCTTCCAGGAGGCTTCGGATTGCCTCAAGCAGTACCGTCTGCTCATTGATCGGAGCAGCAATGGTAGGCATAAGCGGTAGAGGTGGTGGTGTGTTGTTGAAGTTGGTGCTTGTGTTGTTTGGAGAATCCATAACCTTGAAAAAATAGGGTTAGGATAGATTCAAAGTATATGAAATTATAAGATTCAAGAAATATGTAAAGAATATTTTTAGTTGTTGATTCTTATGTTATATTGCTTAGGACTTCATGCAGAACAGACCTGTATGGTAGGATTCCATACACCTGAATGGGCCGCCAACAAAACCTGTCACGCCCTGTTTCCCAGTATACGGGTAAGGAGACGTAACTGGCCGCTATGTATTTACTCAGAAGTAAACACGCTAAGCGTATCTAAGCAATATAATAAAGTACACAAGAAGAGATGTAAAAGAACAACAACTTTTATTGATTAAACATTTCTTTACAATACAATGCTGGAAAAGTAAATACAAGTCTAGAATGCAATGCCTAAACAGTGGCATGAACTGAAAGTAAAGTGATTACAAGTAAATTCAATGCTCGGGGTCTTCTGTGAACTGCTCCAAGTGCTCCTGGCTGGTCTCGAACTCTTCAGAGTCGGGTCCTCCAAAGAAAGAAGAGACATAGGAATGTCGTCAGGGAACAATCGCTCAGTAAGTCCCAAAGGAAGAAAGAAATAGAATAGACAGATGGGAGAATATAATTGCATAATATTTGATTGTTTATGTTAACGCAGTTGTTTGTAGCTTGATACAGAATATGCCAGTGTATACGAGAGGAGTCCAACTTACACCATGGACTTTGGTAACCCGTAGTATAAGGCTCCGTCGATAAAACCATGGAACAACGGCATGGATGTATAATTACATCTTTTAGTGACCACCTCATGCCACTTTTAACATGTTCCGTACCAGTCTATCCCTTTAAAACCCCGTAATGTGTTTTGTATTGTTTGTATTATTGTAATGAATGGTTGTATTCGACTTGCCAAAACCATGATATCAGTAAACAGAATGGATATAAATGGATAGTCATGTAAACAGAGTATATCCATGGTTCGGTTCAAGTCATGTTCATGTTGATATGGATTGTATTCTAGTATTCATGGATTCATGTTGTATTGTAATTATACTTGAAAAGAATTCAAGTCAAATTGATTTCATATTAGACTGAGACTCTGCCTGAGTCAGACCTTTAAAACAAATTGAAATTCTGAGTTAATTTTGATGTTATCGGTAACTGCTGCACATAGATGGCAGGATTTGTGTCTTTTTCCAAGACAATTACCGTATTGATAACACCGTTTTTAGGCTGTCTACCTTAGATAGGTAAGCACCCATATTCTCCGGCTCCTCGAGACTCGAGAGAACTGGACCCGCTTTAACCTATGTTTACGAGGGTCCTTATTGTAAATTAATATAACTTGAAGGGGTTTTATGAAAAATTGTTTTGATATATTTTCAAAATATACCTCAAGTATTTAATTATCCTCTTTAGGGTTTTCATAATTGTAATTTTTATAAATGAAATATTCTAGTGGATATAACCTAGATTTCATTGTATATGGTATTTTAATGTAATCTTGGAATTGTTTTGGTTTGTAATGGTAGTTTCATGAAATTGGTGATTCCTTTGGTTTAGAAAACATAGAATATATATATATATATATATATATATATTGTATACTTAAAGTAGATATTTTGATAATATATATATATATATATTTATAAAAATAGAATTTATTTATTAAATAGAAATCACATTTTTCTTTAAAATTGCATTAAAAATTCCATCGAGATCGAATGCTCCGCGAGGAGGTCTGCATCTCGCTCTACTAGGCCCGATGACGTGCGATAATCCGCACCATCCCGATCGAGGTACCCCAAAATGGGTTGTTGAGGCGTATTTGCAAGGAATTAAATAATACACTTTTAAAGAAAACGGTTTTTGAATGTTTATGGTATTTAAATGTAAACTCGTATTTTCCTACAAAATAATGTTTCACAAGTCATCGTGCTATGTCAAGAATGTGTGTTGTGATGAGGTAGGTCATTACCTCGTGAGTTTTCTAAAGGTAATACGGTTAAATTGAATAAACAATGTCGTATGTAACATGATGGTATTTTACCGTAAAAATGGAATAGAAGTTGCAATTTATATTATTTTGAAATGAAATTTGTTGTGAATGCTGTATTATGTTTGTTAAACAATATAAAAAAATATGGTGGATTTGTTCTAAAGAAAAATTATGTTTTAGTTAAAATAGAATCGGAAGTCGAATTAACTCCGCTTTCAACTAATTTTGAAAAATGATTTCATTTTAATAGAAGAGAAGGGGGAAAGTGGGAACTTATAAGTTAAAAATAAATAGGAGAGATAGGGAAAGCTATTAGAATCATCGGAAAGTCGTTTCGTCGCCGGAATCTTCTCGAAACGTCGCCGGAACTTCGACCTTTACTAACTCCACCTGTACAAGTTGGGACTTGGAAATTTTAGAGAGTTTTTGTATGGGATTTCTGAATGAGGAGGGGTGAAATGTAATATGGTATTTATAGGAAAAATTAGGGTTTAGGGTATTGAATTGGAGAATTAAAAATGTGTATTAAAATGGATTAAAGTGGTGATTTTAATCCCTCTGTAAATGTGCAGAAAAATCAAACAATATGGGGGAAGTGGGGTAGGCCAAAAGGTGCCAGGGTAGAAAATTTGAAGGATTAGCCATGGGGGGCTGCGGCGCCGGCCCCAAGCCCGATCTCGCCGGTCGTTTGGTGGGGTCGGGGACTTGGATCTCCACCACGTGTCAGGGTCTGTATGGATAGTATTTTGCACATATTTGTTTTTTGTGTGACTTTTTATTTTACGTGTAGTGTACGTGTAAACCATTGGGCTTCTAAAAAGTTAAAAGAAAAATCAATTAAAAATATGTGGCTGGGGGGATTCGATCACGGGGCTATATCACAGCAGTGCAAGGCTTTACCAATGAACTACAAGTGCTTTCTTACTGTTCAAAAGCAAATTAAATTTTTAACTTGTGCTCAGGGTTAAGTGTTCCTTTCTATATTTTTGAAAAAAAATTCTGTACAGAAAATTTAGGGTTGTTAGATTGTTCCTTTTTTTGTGTAGACATCACATTAGCTTCCTTTCCATTTGCCTTCCTATTCAAGTCTTTCTTCAAGTGTTTACTGTTGGTAACTCACCCGCGCGCGCAAATGCGTATGTTTTTGAAACGGATATGAAATGAAGGAAACGGAATGCGCACGCGAGATCGTTCTCGTTTTAAAATTTATAAACCGTAAGTGAACGGCGCGTTGTAGCAAGCCAGCAAGCACGGGTCGATCCGCAGGGAATTGTGTATTGGTTCTTGTCTTTTAAGGTTCAACAAATTAACGAATTGTTTGGTTGTCACAAAAAATGAATAGAATACGAAAACAAAGAGAAGCAAGAAAATAAGTTAAGAAAGAAGTTGGCCGTGGCATTGGTTCAGAAGGTCGAATCGTGACGATTCTTTCGACGCTCCCTTGATCATGAGTTGTCCGTTCTTACGTCGATCCCGGCACGAAGCATGAATCGTTAAAGCGGCCGCAAAACACGAATCATCAAGTTGCCGATATGTGCCGCAAAACACGAAATGAGTCCGTTTGTTCACTTACCGTTTGTATGTCCAAACTTGGAGTATCAACACTAAACACAAGGATTAGCAAGTACCACAACATCAAAAACACAAAGTAGTGAGTGAGAGCAAATGATTTTAGTGTTAAGTGTGCTAAGTGTTTGTGATGGTATATGATATATGAAACTAAGAGATTTTTCAAGTCACTTAATCACAAAATATCATATCCAAACTTAGCAAACTTAATACTAAATTGATTTTAACTTAAACATTGAAATGGGAAAAGGGAATGAATATGGTATATGAGGAGGTTATAAAGTAACTATTTTTCAAAATACCATATCATATCAATACATAAACAATATTTAAGTTAGAATCATAAATTTAACCACAATAAATATAAACAAGAGGTGGAGGAGGCAAAGCCTTTCATCTCACTTCCTCACCGATACCACAACCAAAGAAAGATTAGTTAAGCATGATAAGAGAAAAGAAAAGTAAGCAAGTAAAGAAAAGAAGCAATTAAACAAAGCAACACAAATATTATTAACACTTGATTAAGAGTTACAAGATTTTGGTAATTTATTCAACCTCCATAATGAAGCTCTCCAAAGAAAGCTTTAAGAGGGAAGAAGAAAAAGAAACCAAGTTGAAGCCCACTAACCCTCAAGCTAAACAAAAGAACTATCCTAAAACTATGAAATATACATTTGGTCTCTTGCTCAATATCTGTTATGGTATTTATAGGCTCAACTCCAGAATAAACAAACAATATAGATGGACTGATGTGATCCTAAAAAATAACCATAAGAAAAATGGGGACATTTGGAGCAAACGGGGCCGAGCTCGCTGGTTTTATGGGGCATGTGGCCGGGTCAATTCCGAGCACATGGGCTTGTATTTGTTGTGCTGTCATGTGTGCTCCCTAATATCACTCTGGTGCTGCTAGATTTCTCAATAGAGGTCTGGGCTGCACTCAGGAATTTGGAGGGAACAAGATGCCATACATCACATCAAATCTTTATGCATTTATTGCCCATTCAATACACATCACACCATATATGCACAATTTGTGCCAAGGGCAGCCCCACCATGGTCCAAGCCATCATGTGCACACTTGTATGTGTTGCACCAAAATTGTGTGCACATATATTTTTTTGCAAAAGCTCTTGGGATATCGGGCAGTTTCCTGTTCTGCTTGCAGTGTCGGCTCCCAAATGCTATATCCGTGATATTGAGTGTGTTTTCAGTGTTGTATCACGAATACCTGTAAACTGTAATTACTAAGCAGACACTGATCAATAGTACCGATATATAACAAAACAGATAATGAATGTGTGGTATTAAAATGCAGTTTTCTGTGGTGAACAAATACCCCCAAACTTATCTTTTGCTCGTCCCGAGCAAAACAAAAAAGATCCTAGCGTCACTTTCGCAGGGAACGCGATTGCACTGAGCACGTGCAATAAGCCGTTAAATCTCTAGATGTCCTTAGTAGGAGGAGTGTTGTGTCCTGAGGGTTTTCAGCGGATTACACCCACAAAATCCCATCAAGTTAGTTTCATAAGTTGATGTCGATTCTACTCCTATGGTTTAGTATCTAAGTTAGAAATTCTATCATCCTAAGTTGGAAATATTCAACCCTTATGTTTCACACCTCCTATTTATTCAACCCCAGATCCTATACGTTTTTACAGTTTAGAAAGATCTCGTTATCTCCTGAGTTTTCCTTCTAAAGTGCGGTCTCCAATCAGGGATTTTTATCATCATTACAGAAAACATAAGCCTTATTCTTCATCCCTATTTTTCCTCCAAACATCAATTGTATACCCCTACGTGTGTGTAAATTTTTACCCCTACACTTAAGAATTCAATTCAAGCTATAGTACTCTTGTCTTAATACCTAATACTACTTCTTTTCATTAATGGATGGACGGTTTTACTCACACATTTTTCATGCGATTATTAATGCTTCTTGAGATACCAACAGCCGATTACTGAATGTATAAGCTTAATGCGTAAATAGCAGTTTTCAGGTCTTGACTTTATTTATTTTTTTCTTTTTCTTTTCTAGACCGGATATATTTTTCAATGATGCTCTTATGGTGGTGAGCTTTAAATACTTTTTTTTTCTTTCATACTAGGCTTTCAGGCAAGAGTACTTTTAGGTATCCTCTACTATCCCAAGTTTCAAGGTGCGTGTATGTGCAGTTTGGAGGGTATATATTTTCTAAATTTGGACTCTATCTTTCAGTAAAACTTCAATACTCTCCCTTCATCTCGACTTAACTAAAGAACTGAAGTTAAGATTACCTATTTCTCAAAAAAAAGCTGTAAGGACGTATAATTACCAAGGTTAAACAGAATGAGGGTTATTTTTAGGGTTTTCAATTCCTAAGCCTAAGATTTAGTTACTTCTAATATATCAACTAAATTTTCGGAATAACAATCTAAATTACCTTACTATCTAACTTGACGACAAAGTTTTTATGTTTTTGTAATTTTTTTTTAATTTTTATTGATTTTTAAATATGTATACAATGCAAAATATACACATGATGCAACAAAAAATAAACGCAGTGCTCACCCCCAAACCTGAGTTTTACGATGTCCTCATCATTGCCCCCGTCTCCGGTAGCTAGACTTAGACATCATGGTAAGAATTTTATTTAAAGAAAAAGAAAAAGCCCAGGATTAATTACAACATATACAAGTTAAACAATTGGGTTAGTCCAGAAATTAATACCAACCATTTAAAAATTTTGTCTATATAGTGCAATGGCTGGTAAAAGAATATGTATATACAAAAGAAAAAGAAAAAGAAAAGGTATATGTTAGATGTTAGTGAAAGGCATGGGTGTGTAAAGGTAGGGATCAGAAAACGCTGAAGATGAAGATGAAGTTTTGAAGAGGTCAAAAAATTGTTTTCTGAATGAATTAAATGTTCAAAAGGCACGTGTTGAGTTCCAAAGTCAAGTTCGTGAAAAAACTGGAGTTCATCCGCAAAAAGTTCAGCAAAATAAAGGTTTTTAAGATGTTCCCAAATTGATCCTGACTCAAACACACCAAGAATATCAAGTTCATCCGCAAAAATTTCCTCAAAACTCGACATGAAAGAATATTTTTCAATGTTGTCTTCTTCCCTATAATTTTTCACAATGCTATTCTTATCACTATGGTTTTCTAACTCTTCCAATACAATTTCTTTCTCATCACATTCACAAATGGGTAGGTTCATGACGTCTAAAAAAGTAAGTTCCCACACTAACGTTTCTTCCGAAACAATATCACTAGGTGATACAAAAATTATGGGTTCCTGATTATTGATCTTTTCAAACACTCTATCCAAACCATACCCGACAAATTCACAAGGTCCCTCATTTAAAATTGGGTTACAAAAATCATCGGTCTGCCTCGGAGGGTTTCCTTATGCGTCCTGGTAACACTCAGTCAATTCAATTGCATCGTCATCTATGAAATCATCAAAATTCAATTGATCGTTTATCTCACTCAGGTGACTTCCTAGATGACAAATATCAACACTATGTGGTTCTAATTGACCGTATTCACTCTTTAGAATCACAACAGCTACATGCTCTTCAATTCTAGCCAAAGATTGAGCATGAGCGTGAAACAGTTGCTCAGACTGCTGTATACACAGGGCTAGCGTTGCAGCTGTTTGATTCTCGTTTGCAATCATCACTTCAATACCTTTTTCTAAAGCGGTCAACCTAGCATCTATCTCACCATTATTCCCTAAGGATGTATCATTTGTTTCAGGTAAGGAGGGTTGTGACGGTGGTGATGCTAAAGCAGTCAATTTGTCGACCTCTTTCTCCAAATCCTGAATCATTAGGTCTCTGATTGAAGTAGGACTGGGTTTAAGAGTGTTAGATGGGTGACCATTGGCAAAACTCTGGGACGGTTGGTCACCCCCTAGAAAAGGACAATTTTCATGAATGTGGAAAGAATCGTGACAGTTTGAACAAAAGAATTGGGAATGAGTATGAACAAAAGAATTGGGAATGAGTGTAAACAAAAGAATATCACACCATATTAAAGTAATAAGAATAAGAATCGTGAGAAATTGAAGTAAATTGTGTATCACCCATATTAACAAGAATTCACAAATATCACAAACACAAAGAATATCACACCCCTAGCAGTCTATGGTATGCTAGTCAACTAGACCTGCTCAAGAACCTGATTGTTGAAATAAAATTGTGTCAAGAAACGGGTTCAAGATATACGGACCACGAAGCCAGGTAAGTGCAAAAGAGAAGGGGAGATTTTCCAACGCTTTCGCGAAGTTCCTTAATTAGATAAACATTTCTTTGGAACACTTTCCTAGACACCTCGTGAACGATATACTGTTAAGCGATGTTCTAAACACAGTTAATTTCTCCTGATGAGCGCGAAGTCCTTAAAGTCAAAGTTCTAGTTGATTTTAAATTACTGGGGGTATGCAAGAATGCAGTTTTGTGATTTGTGGGTTACGGAGAAAGATGATGAAATCCTTTACCGTATCTTATTTGGTCTTTTTGCCCTTAATTCCGTATTAAGATGCAAATGCGCATTCAATAAAAGAATTCAAGAATTCAATCAAATAAAGCAATTCTTTTTCATTTAAGTTTTAAGCGCTGCAACAAATACAGTTAGTTCTCTGTTCAATTGGCGGCAAGCTTGTGCGAAGAATTCTGCAGAAGATAGAATATTGGAATGCGTCGGATTCAAGAGGAATGCGTTAGAAATACGTACCGATGTGATTTGGTTTAAGAAAACCCCTTTGAAAGTGATCCGAGTCTTTGATTGTTCGCTTGCATGGGTCAAACTACCTGGATCTTTGGCACTATACTTCACTAACGTCTTAAAATTGAGTTTGATCCTCGCTCCGCATGATCGCTGGTCGTAATTCCGTAAAAAACCTGAAATGTCGGAAAATATGATATTTAGTGTCAAAAAGCGATATACATTCCCTAATTCCTGCACACTCAAAATTATAAAAATCAAGCAATACCACCAGAGTACAAATACTACACTGGAGATCACCAAAAAAGAAAAAAAAACCCAAACTCAACCAAATAGGCCGGCGAGCTCGGATAAAGTGAGGGTGTCGCCGGTTTTTTCAAAGAGTGAGGTGCACAAATTTTTGGTGGGTTCTCTAGGCTATATTAGTATTCTAATGGTCTAACTTGATTTTTTAGTTTAAATTCGGGGTGATAGCAAGTCTGAAGGACAGAGAACAAAATAAAAGAATTTGTTAGTTTGTGTTAGTTTTGAAAAATTTGAGTTAGTAGGTAATGAGTTAGTCAGAACCAGAAATAACAATACCCAATACTACCAACTCCCCGGCAACGGCGCCAAAAATTTGTTGGTAACTCACCCGTGTGCGCAAACACGTATGTTTTTGAAACGGATATGAAATGAAGGAAACGGAATGCGCACGCGAGATCGTTCTCGTTTTAAAATTTATAAACCGCAAGTGCACGGCGCGTGGTAGCAAGCCGGCAAGCACGGGTCAATCCGCATGGAATTGTGTATTGGGTCTTGTCTTTTAAGGTTCAACAAATTAACGAATTGTTTGGTTGTCACAAAAAATGAATAGAATACGAAAACAAAGAAAAGCAAGAAAATAGGTTAAGAAAGAAGTTGGCCGTGGCATTGGTTCGGAAGGTCGAATCGCGATGATTCCTTCGACACTCACTTGATCATGAGTTGTCCGTTCTTACGTCGATCCCAGCACGAAGCATGAATCGTCAAAGCGGTTGAGAAGCACGAATCATCAAGTTGCTGATATGTGCCGCAAAACACGAAACGCGTTCGTTTGTTCACTTACCGTTTGTATGTCCAAGTTTGGGGTATCAACACTAAACACAAGGGTTAGCAAGCAGAGCACAACATCAAAAACACAAAATAGTGAGTGAGAGCAAATGATTTTAGTGTTAAGTGTGTTAAGTGTTTGTGATAGTATATGATATATGAAACTAAGAAATTTTTCAAGTCACTTAATCACAAAATATCATATCCAAACTTAGCAAACTTAACACTAAATTGATTTTAACTTAAATATTGAAATGAGAAAAGGGAATGAATATGGTATATGAGAAGGTTACAAAGTAACCATTTTTCAAAATAGCATATCATATCAATACATAAACAATATTTAAGTTAGAATCATAAATTTAAGCACAATAAATATAAATAAGAGGTGGAGGAGGCAAAACCTTTCATCTCACTTCCTCACCGATACCACAACCAAAGAAAGATTAGTTAAGCATGATAAGAGAAAAGAAAAGCAAACAAGTAAAGAAAAGACGCAATTAAACAAAGCAACACAAATATTATTAACACTTGATGAAGAGTTACAAGATTTTGGTAACTTATTCAACCTCCATAACGAAACTCTCCAAAGAAAGCTTCAAGAGGGAAGAAGAAGAAGAAACCAAGTTGAAGCCCACTAACCCTCAAGCTAAACAAAAGAACTATCCTAAAACTATGAAATATACATTTGGTCTCTTGCTCAATATCTGTTATGGTATTTATAAGCTCAACTTCCGAATAAATAAACAATATAGATGGACTGATGTGACCCTAAAAAATGACCAGAAGAAAAATGGGGACATTTGGAGCAAACGGGGCCGAGCTCGCCGGTTTTATGGGGCATGTGGCCGGGTCAATTCCGAGCACATGGGCTCGTATTTGTTGTGTTGTCATGTGTGCTCCCCAATATCACTCTGGTGCTGCTAGATTTCTCAATAGAGGCCTGGACTGCACTCAGGGATTTGGAGGGAACAAGATGCCATACATCACATCAAATCTTTATGCATTTATTGCCCATTCAATGCACATCACACTATATATGCACAATTTGTGCCAAGGGCAGCCCCACCATAGTCCAAGCCATCATGTGCACACTTGTATGTGTTAGACCAAAATTGTGTGCACACATGTTTATTTGCAAAAAGCTCTTAGGATATCGGTCAGTTTCCTGTTTTGCTTGCAGTGTCGGCTTCCAAATGCTATATCCGTGATATTGGGTGTGTTTTCAGTGTTGTATCACGAATACCTGTAAACTGTAATTACTGAATAGACACTGATCAATAGTACCCATATATAACAAAGCAGATAATGAATAAGTGGTATTAAAATGCAGTTTTCTATGGTGAACATTTACATACAGATTTCCTATAGCCTTTCTTTTCACAATTCCAACAGTCACCTTGGATTTTCGCTTTCAATTTTCCTCGACTCTTAGACTTGCCCTTCTTGCCCTTTCCCCTTTCCTTCTTTCTATCGCGATTCTCCACCGAAAGTGTAGAAGTTCCAGAACTCTCACTTACTGACTTTCTCCGCATTTTATCGTTTAATATGTAACTCACCGTATCATTAGACGTGAGAATCCCTGAGATCGAGTTGCTAACCACTATAACTAGGTTCTCCTAACTCTCCAACAACGAATAGAGAAATAGAAACGCTCGACTTTTGTCCCTAAAGACGATTTCAACCGATTCGAGTTGGCTCATCACTCTGTTGAACTCGTACAGATACTCCGTCACCGAACCGTTTTAAGCCATCTTCATGTTGAAAAGTTTCTTCATCAGGAAGATCTTATTTGATATAAAAGGCTTCTCATACTGCTTGTCCAATGTCGTCATTAGCCCCATGGTTGTTTTCTTCTTTGAGATGTTAAAGGCCACCTGTGGAGTCAACGACAACCTAATTGTAGCCATGGCTTTCCCATCCAAAAGTGTCCATGTCTCATTGTTCATCTTCTTGGGCTTCTCGCCCATCAATGGAAGATACAAATCATTTTGGTACAGGTAATCCTCCATCTGCATGCGCCACTAACCATAATTGTGACCATTGAATTTTTCGATCCTTATTTTATTCACCGCTGTCTTTCGTCTCTATCGCGACAAACTTGACTTCTCTCTTTATCTGAATCAACGCCTTCAAAACGACGATCTAAGAAAGTGAGGAAGAGAACATACTTGTCGTTACCCACAATTGATCTAGATCGTAAATTTGAAGAACCCTAAGTTTTTTAACCATGCTCTGATACCAGTTGTTGGGACAAAATCGATCCACGGAACAATATTACAACGCAAACAATTCTCGCAACAACAACGCAAATACCGACGAAAGAACAATAAAATAAAATACGCGAGAATAACTAAGAAATCAAACACAGAAAAGAGAGCCACAAGGATTTATTAACAGGGTTAATCTAGCGTATGGTTAGTCCCACGCAGAATGGAATCTGTAAACTTCTACTATTCTTGAATCAAAGTTTACAAACATCCTGGGAGATTTCTCCTAAATCTCTCTAATCTCTGCAAATCTCTCTCTAAAAGCCCCCCCCCTCGGCCTTGACCAATAATTAGCCGCAGACAATTCAATCTCCAAGCACTGTTGCCGTAGATTTCAATTCATTAGAGACTCTGTTTAATTTTGATTGACCGCTGCCTTTACGTTTCTTTGTGGAATTGAATGCGCGTGCACATTTTTAATTTTTAATGGTTGCAACATTCATGCATATATAATTAACATTGCATATAGAGGTGAGGGCTTTGTTTAGATAAGTTAAGATTTAAATTTAATCTTCATTAAATCTTTATATGATCTAAACAAAACCCACTAGAGCCCCACATGAAGCCACGTAATCAAGTGCTCTTGATTTAATTAACAAAAAATATCCATAGACTTTAGAGATAAAATTCAATATTAAAAGGAAGATTCTTCACAACATAACAACCATGTCATATCCATCTCACACATCTCATTGATTCGTCTCAAAAACCGCCATAAGTGTCCACCTATATTCCATCGCTTTTCCCATGAGGTTTTTATAGTAATATGAAACAATGTTACAGACATCCTCATGTTTGTCAAACAGCTGCCCCTCGATCTGTTCAATATCGTCCATTCTTTTCTCTCCACTAGCAACTTTGTGAAAATAAGCAATGTTCTCATCGCCCTCCTACAGCCAACGTTCCTTTGAATTTTGGCGCCATTCCACCTCTTCTTGACGTAATATGTCTGACAACTGTAAGTGCACGGCGGCGCCCCGGCCGTCAATCCGACGGCCAAATGCGGAAGCGGTGATAAATTTTAATTTTGCAAACTTAGCAAACCGGCACCACCGCGCATTAAACACCCGGATCGAACCATTAACAAGTCTAAGCTAACAAGAGGATGGGTTATAGATATACCGAGTGATCCGAGTCCTCCGGTCTTCTCGTCGTCATCCCGATCCTCTGCGGAAACACCGGTCGTCGCCTCCTCGCCGGAAGGGCACCACATCGCCTGCATCTTTTACGGGCTCCCACCTCAATACCGAGGCAACTCGGGCGCGAAGTAGGCTAGCCGACGCGTCCAAGATTTGCTGTAGAATGTGTATAGGCTATGTCTCACTTGGGTTTTGGTTGCCATGGTGATGGAGGGATAGAATGGAAATCAACTTATCAAGTGGAGCTAGAATGTTTTGTAGCAAGAAAAATGAGATAGGAATTCTTCTTCTCACAAAAATGAACCTCTCATTTTTCCTTTCCCCTCATCCAAAATTGTGGCCGGCCCCTTGCTAATGTGAGAATGGTGGAGGGAATATACAAGGGAGGTGAGTGTAGGAGAAAAAGAATGGGTGACCACATCCAAAAAGGTAGACCTCTTATCAATCTAAATCCTTTCTAATCTCATAAAGCAAAGAAAAGACTAAGAAAGCATCTCATGATTATCAACCATCATGAAGCCCCACAAATGCATAAAACCCCTCCTCAAATACCAATTTGCACAAATGCAAATTAGTCCCTCCATCGGAAAAGTCCGGCCGGGAAAGAACAAAGGAAAACCGGCCGGAACGGAATGCAAACTGGCAACTCCAGAAAACTGGTCCCGTAATAAATTACAGGAAAACCCCATACTGTGCATACACACCCGCATCTGTATTCCGTCCGGATACAAATGCAATGAGACAAAATCTACACTGTACTATACTAGGATCCGGCTTAAACCAAAGCCGGCTAGTAATATCCGTTCGATCCTGATCCGTGCAATACCGCACGTATCTGATCGAACCCTGCCATATATCCATACGGCTACTAGTATTAATCGTCCGATCCTGATCCGTGCAATACCGCACGTATCTGATCGGACCCTGCCATATCTCCATACGGCCTCTACAGCGTTTCGCCCGAAAGCTTGAGTAACTGAAAGTGTGGTGGACTCTAAAGACTCGTCAATACTATGGCTGTGGATTTAACCACTAGCACGTCAGAGGTATAAGCCAATACGTGACGGGCCACCAGCTATTGACCAAAAGGGACGTCGATGAGCGAACTCATCCTGACACCCTACTGAGCCTGTCAGTGACAATATCCGTACAGTCCGGTCCGTTCGTCTATGAGCATCGCATGTCGGGCCTGGGGGGTTGGTAAAAGTCAGACCCCAAAAAGCGGTACAAGTCGTGTCGGAGTGTAGCCCAGAACACCCTGAGATACTACTGGAATACCTACCAGTAAATCTCCTGCCTTAGCCAAGGACTTCGTGTAATGGCTCTTCTAGACACAGCGCGACCTCACCCCCAATACCGGGAGAGACGAACCCCCGAAGATCCGCTCACTGCCTCCATGTGGCTCGGGACTGTACCCAACTAAAACCTGTTTGCACGACTCCTTTGAGCCGTGGTAGGGTAGTAATCAAAGCACAGTGGGAACTCACACGAGACAAATGACGATCCCCAGGTCGATGAACTAACCTGTACACATGTCACCTGGGAACTGCTATCTGACGTCAGGTATAAGACCAACCAGCATGTTCCCGGCGAGTCCTGTCCGGTGTACTCATAACCCAATGAGCATCTGTATACATCTTAGGTGATCCAACTGACACCAGTGGCTTGTGAGACCGGCCACCGCCCCTCGTCGGGGTCTCGACTGTATACACCAGTCTACTCTGGAGAATCGATGCCCTGTCTCGAAACTGCCACGACTAGGAACCATTTAAGGAAGTGCTTATAGACTACCAGCTCCCACGTATATGATCGCCCTCATACTGCTGGCAGTCAAGCAAGAATCCTAGGGGCTCTATCAACGTGTAATAGCGACCTGTAAGGTCACCTGAAGCAGTACACGATGATAAAGGTAAACCAGATAGCATACTATCATCTCGAGTAAGACTGTCGTCCCGGGATAGGTCCTCCCTCAATCATTGCAATCACGTGCCTGTGATCCAATAATTGACTCTGAGGGCACTATCTCCAACAACAACTCCAGCCATGCAAGCATGGGTACTCCTCTTGGTCCAGCTCTCCCCCTTCTTCTACAAGTTCACGGTGATGTATGTATTCCCCCAATTCTTTTTTCCTCATGCCTCGCAACTGTCGAGCGATTTCTCCACTTTCTTAACACTTACCTTAATCTCAATAATTTGGCCACAAAGTTACCTGCCGCATCCGGTTTATGGATTGGCCACTTCCAATTTTCAGTAATGAGTCCTCTAGCATCGCCGTTAAACAACCATGATTTCTCAAAACGAAATTTCTTTGCACTGTGCGGGGCTTTATTCATACCATCTGACATCAATATGGGTGTGCAATCCGAAGTCCTCTTCTGTTCATTGCGTGCATATAAACAAATTAATGCTAGCTTCATGAAATTCTCTAGCTAGCTTCAAAATTTAATCTTTTTCACTACCTTTGATTTTGTTTACAACCTATTCAGGAACAGAGAGATGAAGCTCATTGTGAGACCAGATGTTCGCTTTCGGCCTCATATATAACACCTTGATTTTAGCTCTTGGTTCGTCTGCAGCTTTGATTATGTATGTTGCAATATCTTCTCTTCTTAATTCTCTCACAAATATAACCTCAAACCGAAACACATAATAGAATATATACAGTGCTTAATGGAGAAAAGAGGCCATACGAGCGAATTTCCTCCTATGACGTTGAAAAAATACACCCTCCTTCATTTTTTCCGACGATCGGCACCCACCATCTTCATCGTTATCATCTAAGATGTGGGTACACCAAATTTCATTTGATTCTACAATTTTTTCACCGTTGATTTAGTGGGTTCAAAATTAACGGTTTACCGACAATAGAACTTTTTACATTTCTAAATCAACGGTGAAATGGTTGCAGAATCACATGAAATTTGGTGTACCCACATCTTAGATGATAACGATGAAGATGGTGGGTGCCGATCGGCAGAAAAAAATGAGAGAGGGTGTATTTTTTCGACGCCATGGATGGAAATTTCCTCCTATGCCATCTTTCCTCCATTATTCTTATATATATATATATATATATATATATATATATATATATATATATATATATATATAAAAGAATAATGAAGTAAAGAGACCATTCAAAGTTTTTTCGTTAGGTGACGTCGAAAAATACACTTTCCAACCTTTTATTCAACGATCAGCATCCATCATCATTATCTTTATCATTTAAGATATGGATACACCAAATTTCATATGATTCTACCGTTTTTTCACCGTTAAATAATTAGCAATGTAAAAAGTTCCAAGTTCAGGAAACCTTAATTTTGAGAAATATATCTTCTTTACATGGCACAAACAGAATGATTCCAATTTCTTTTTCCTAGTTTATCCACGCCAAGTGTCATGTCTCATGTGCAGGAATTTGAATGTCGCCATGTCTCATAAAATGGAGATGATAAACTCCATTTAAAAAAAAAATAAATAAACCATGAAAAGTCTTGGAGTCAGCATGAATTTGAGCGAAATGTTAATTTCTTGAAAAATCTGCTGGTGGAGAGTCTAGAATACAATACATACAAGCAGTGCCCCAAGCACATACATGGGGCGAACCAATTTTTTTTGGAAATGCATAGACCTGAGACAAATTTACTCAGCATTAGAGAGGTGAAGAAAGGGTGGAATGGAAATTTACATGGATTCCACGTGGTGGAGTCAAAGTTTCCAGGAATTTATCCGGGTTTATTATAATTTGAAAGGGCCAAATCCAAATTACATTAGATTCCGGGAGGCTGAGGATAATTTTCCTGCTAAGTACAACAAACTTGAGCACAGCTTTAATTATAAAGAAAAGAAGAAACAAAAGATGGGCTCTCCTCCAAAAGTAGGTAGTTATTTGCAGAGCAAAAATGTCATTTTATATGGCTAACGAATTCTTGTAGAATTCTTGTAATAGATAGTTTATAATTCTTGTAATAGATAGTTAATCAAAGGGAAGTATTTAATTAGGGCTTTTTACTTACAATTCATTTCATACTTCATTAATCACTAAAAAAAGCCTTCAGTATTTACTCAAGAGACTCCAGTATGTTTAAATTGCACTAAAAATACCCTCACTAGTTTTCTATCAGAAGCTAATGTCTTGTTAGGAAGATGAAACCGGAATTTGTGTTTGGCATGTTCTCTTACCTTCTAAGTATTTAGATAGGTTTTCCTCTCATAAAAAAAAACCACATCCTCGCATATTTAAAGATTAGGATTTAACGCAACTAAATAATCGTTTTCCTTTCAAATGGGGTTGTCCATGAACTTGAAACTTGCAATTGAAGGGACAACAACATTCGATAAGCTCGTTGCTGGAGAAGATTGAGAAATATGCGCCGATTTCCATGATCAATTTGAGATATCATTGATCGAAACCCTAATCCTAAAGCCAATTTAGAGGAATTTTGGAAAAAGAAAAGGGGTTGTGCATTTTTAAAACCCTAATCCGATACTCACGTTAGCCATTTAACGGAGTAATGAAAGATACCAAAAAGATTCTCCTTTTGACTTGTCATGGGAATTTTTAGTGCAATTTAAATGTATGATGTCTTTTAAGTAATTAGCCAAGTATGGAAATGCCTTTTTAGTAAATAGCCTATTTAATTATATCACAAGTTTCGTAGTTGTATTCAAATGTAAGCTTTTAACAGAAAAATGTAAAAGAAAATTGAAATGTCATTGTGTTGGTGTATGTATAGTACATATAGTGCTATAATTGATGGTGCCAATAATATGAAATGGGGCCTGAAGTTTTATTGTAAGGTGCTCCCTACAATTAATAAAGCTAATAATGATGTGGTGGCACCTTGTCAGAAGCCATGAAGCTTATGTTTAAAGTTATCGGATAAATTGCTGAATGATGCCGCAAAAGTTTCATCCTTCTTGTGCTTGTATCCGTTATTCATTTTTTCATATACTTTAATACCTTAAAACAAAAATCGTTAATGATTTGCGACCCTAAGTTAAACTACAGTTAGAATTTTTTCCAAAATATTCTCACGCACATAACACATAATTGATTTATGACTTTTATGCCGCTGAGCAATCAATAAATAAATAATTTTATAAAAGTTATACTTGCCTAAAATTATTTTTCATCCACCCAAAGTAAACTAGGGTTCTTCCTCCTCTCTCATCTCTTCTAAAAAATTAGATCAAACCAGTGTTCAAAATAACGATAGCGTGCAGTACAACGTTCCACTACTAAATAGCGAAAAACGCGAAAAGCGTTGCGTATAACTATATGAATTATTAATTATTACTATGATCATTTCATTTACAATAAATTATATTATTATAAAGATATAAAATTAGCTTGAGAATATAAAACAATAAGTAATATAACAACATGTTTTGCCGTTGCAGTTTCTCTGCTCCCCAAAATTACAAAAAAAAACAATTTTCAAAATTTAAAATCCTTAAGTTCATATTTATTCTAGTATTAAACTTATCGAAAACCAATTAAATAATCTCTATTTGAGAAACATGACTGCTAAATATGATTTCAAATTGAAAGGTTAGACTTTTAATAAGACTGTCTTCATATAGTTTAGGATTAGATATTGAAATCTTAAGAAGTTCAATAGAAAATGTTATATGAAAATAGCATACGCATAGCGTAGCGTATACTTAAAAGCGTAAGCTATTTAAAGAAAAAACACGAGCTGCTTTGTATTTAAATTTTTTTCCAAACTTACATAGCGAATAGACTAAACTACGCTACGTAAATAGCGAGCTATTTTAAACATCGGGTCAAACCCTATCTCCTTCAAATCAATACAAAGAGAGGATCTAATCTCAAATATTTATCACAAAATTGATGGATCTACAGTTTTCGAACAATAATCATGGCATATTTAGGCCCGAGATTTTTATAGCTAAAAGTTGAGAATTGGGGAAACAAACAGTAAGAGGTTGAGGACAAGGTTTTCGAACAATAATCATGGCATATAATCTCATGTTCTCTAGCTCTCTCATCTTGTTATATATGCCTTGAGATTTCTCTACTTTGCTTCACATAAGGGTGAAAACCTAATCGATCTTTTTTCATCATTGACTATACCGAAGGGTGCTGTTACTTTTATTTCTCTTTTTGTTCCATTCATTTTTTATTTTTCTTCTTTTTTTACTTTTCTCATTATTCTTTCAGCTACTTTCTGAAAATTCCTAGAGTTCTTTCCGCTACAACCATGGCCGGGGAGGAATCGAAATACAAAAGTTTTGACGGGGAGCACTGGTAACAAATCCCTAGAGATCGTTCCAAACACTAAACTAGTAAACTAAGCATGCAAGGTTTAGAGATTATAACTTTTGTCGTGTGTGCACCTAATCATAGAAAACCCCTCCAAGTTTCTTGTAGGCCATCGAGAACAAACTTAAGAGACGGCCGTCCTTACCGAAGATGACCCATCCGAAAAACCGATCCAAGCTGTTGCTTTACCTAGTGAAACAACCAACGCTCCAAACTTCTTAAAAATGGAACGTGGGGATGTAGAATTTTTCCACTATATTTTTCTCCATTTTACACGCTCAAGAGAGCATACTAACGGAAGAGAAAGAAGGTGGAGAGGAAATGAGAGAAAGTGTATATGTGTAAATGAAGGAGAGTGAGAGTAAATGGCTTCTTATTTATTTTCAAACATAAAATAAAACGTGACATAACCATTTTAGAATAAATAAAGAAGCTCATCCCTCTCCTCACCTTTCCGTCTCACCTAACCACCTCATTAATAATTTTCTAAATAGGAAATTCCTATAATAAGGTGCCCTCTTTTTATAAGTATTCCATATAAATACGGAATACAAACCGGTATACGTATCGAAATACATAAATATGTATCAGTATAAAAATACGAATAGCCAAGAGAGAGAATATGAATAATGAACATAATACTACACACACACAGTCATAAATTCGTGATTCGGTTATAATTCAGCGAGATCAAAAATTCGGATTCGGAGAACTATTCGAAAAAAATCGGCAGTTAATCGGGAAAGATTCGGTAAGTGTTCGGAAAATGTTCGAGAAGGATTTCGAGTAAGAAATTAATAAATGAGATGCTAGATTTTGATTTTGTGAATTATGCACTGTTTTTGTGAATTATTCGTTGTTTTTCGAATAATTCAGAAATTATTCAACGCGTTCGGCAACGCCAATTTAGTCGGAGATTTAATCGTCCGATAAAAAATTCGCGAATTATTCGAGAACTCGCCGAATAATTCGCGAATTATGTGACTATGTACACACACACTCACATTATTAAATCAAAACTTAATTTAACAATCCGGTTTAATTCTAAGCCGGTTAGTATTATTAACTGTTCGATCAAAATCTGTGTAGCCAGCCACACATATTTTATTGGACCCATGCATGTAGATAACGTCATGTAAGAGTATCTAAGAGTATCACATACCGGGTGTAAGGGGTGGATAACGTCAGACCCCTAATAACCCTATAAGTCATGCCGGAGTCAAGCTCATCACCAACCGAGAAATTACTGAACTCCTGTCAATAAATCTCATCCACCTTGACTACGAATTTATGGTGATAGCCAACTAAACACAGCGCGCATCGACTCCTAATACCAGGAGAGACGAATCCCTAACAATCGCTCACAGTCTCCATGTGGTTCGGAACTGTACCCAACTAAAACCTGTTTGCACGACTCCTTTGAGTCATGGTAGGATAGTAATCTAAGTACAATAGGAACTTACAAGAGAAAATGACGATCTCAGGTCAAAAGACTAACCTGTACTTATGTCACCAGAGATTTGCTATTTGACGATAGCTATAATACCATCTAGAAGTTCTCGGCGGGTCCATCCAGTATACTCACTTCCAGTGAGTATCTGTATACTATCTTAGGTGACAAAATACCAATAGCTTGTGAGATCGGCCACCGCACCTCGTCGAGCTCTAGAAACGTATACAGCAGTCTACTCCGGAATATCGATACCCGGTCTTGATACACACTCGACTAGGAACATTTAAAGATATGCGTATGGACTACCCAACTCTCACGTATACGATCGCCATCATAGTGCTGGTAGTCAAGCACGAATCCTACGGACTTCATTATTATGTTCTAGTGACACATAATAACAATTAAAACGTATGCACATCATGATAAAGACAAACCAGATAGTATATTATCATCTCAAGTAAGACTGTTCTATCTGTATAGGTCCTTCTTCGATTATCATAACCGCCATCTGTGATTACAATAATTTTCTTGAGGGCACTATAGCCAACATCTTTAATATCAAAATAACTTGAAGAAATACAGAAAAAGATGGAAGATTATACACAAGGCCACAAAATTGAAATAAAATACAAACACCTTGTTGTTATGCTTTTTATTTATCAATTATATCAAAGTGTGTTGATACCGTGGAGTTTCTTCATGAGCCGGCTCGACCCTATTTTGAGATGGCTCATAGTTATATTGAGCCGACTTACAATATATCTGGAATTACCAATTCTCCTCTGTTCGTATGAGACGGCTCATAATTATGTTGAGACGGCTCAAAAAAGTTTCGCGACGTGCAGGGTATTTTCGTAATACTGTTTAATCCTAATTCAAGTGGGATTAGGGTTTGGGTATAAATAGGGTTTCTCATTAGAGGAAATTAATGCTGTTACCAAGAGAGGCTATTGAAAATATATAGAGAGTGAGTGATGGCTAAGAGATATTAGAGAGATTTGCAAGAAATCTCTTAGGGTTGGCTCTTGGTGTAATCTTGATAAAAGAATTAGTGGAACTTTTGCAGATTCCGTTCTACCGGGGACTAACCATACGGTGGGTGAACCTCATAAACAAATATTACGTCTATCTCTTGTTTGATTCTCTTATTCTTGCATTATTTTATTTTTCATTGTACATTGTGTTTTGCGTGGTTGGCCGTTTATCATAGTTTTTACTTCTCCCCGTTTTCCGCAACAAAGTGGTATCAGAGCGTAGGGAACTGAAGGATTTTCGATTTTACGGTCTAAGTTTACCATGGGTGACGACGCTTGTATTTGCTCCCCATCTTCTTAGATTGTAATTTCGAAAGTGTTGGTTTAAAGATCCAAAGGAGAATGTTAAATTTGCTGCGGCGGTAAACGAAAAATGGCTGAGAATAAAATCATAATCGAGAAGTTTAATGGTCATAACTATGGTTGGTGGGTATGCAGATAGAGGACTATCTATATCACAAAGATTTGTATCTTCCGTTATTGGGCGACAAGTCCGAGAAGATGTCCAATGAGGTATGGAATCTATTGGATAGGAAAGCCTTAGCAAAGATTAGGCTATCGTTGACTCTGTAAGTAGCCTTTAATATTTCAAACGAGAAAACAATCATGGGGCTAATGACGACATTAGTAAAGTTTTATGAGAAGCCTTCAACGTCAAATAAGATATTTCTGATGAAGAATCTTTTCAATATGAAGATGGCAAAAAACGGTTCGGCGACAGAGCATCTGAACGAGTTCAACAGTGTGACAAGCCAACTCGAAGCAGTCTCAATCGCGTTTGAAGATGAGATTCGACCCTTATTATTTCTATGTTCGTTGCCGGAGAGCTGGGAAAATCTTGTTATGGCGGTCAGCAACTCGATTTTAGAGACTCACACTTAATAATGCGGTGAGTTGCATATTAAATGATGAGATGAGGAGAAAGCCTGTGAGTGGAAGTTCGGGAACTTCTGCACCGTCAGTAGAGAATCATGGAAGGACAATGGAAAGGGGAAAATGGAAGAAAGGAAAGTCAAAGAGCCGAGAAAAATCAAAAGGACAGATCCAAGTTGACTGTTGGAACTGCGGAAAGAGGGATCACAAGTAGAAAGACTGCAAACTCTTGAAGAAAGAAAAATGCTCAGATGAAAAGTCAAATGATAAGGAAACCAATGTGGTGTCTACACATGAATAAGGGAAATAAGGACTTTGTCTTTTGGCGATCGAGAGCACAAAGGGAGATACCTGGTTTCTACATTCGGTGGCATCCTTTCACCGCACTTCAGATCGACATCATTTTAGTAATTATGTTCAAGGGGATCTTGGGCATGCGACGGTGGGAAACGGTCAGCCGTGTAAAATCTTTGGAAAATGACTGATTATATTACATCCTTCAGAAGGAGGTTAGATAAAACTGAAGAATGCTATATATATACCAGATCTGAAAAACGGTCTAATATCAACAAGTCAGCTGGACAACGAAGAGCGCGTTATGGTATTTAGGAATTCTCAGTGGACGATTTCCAAAAGATCGTTGATAGTCGCAAGGGGTATATTGATCGGTTCATTGTATTCCTTTAGTGGGAGCAGTGGCATTTCGATTGTATTGACGACATGTTGAGATGTAGATTCTGAGACTTCGTTATAGCAAAAAAGATTGGGGCACCTTAACGAGAAGAATATGAAGATTCGTCAGGATAAAGGGTTTTTATCTTGGCTGAAGAAGGTAAAGTTGAGACTCTATGAGAGTTGTGTTTTTGGAATGAAAAGTGCACTCAGGTTTCAGATTGGCGGTGTAGCAAAGAAGACTAAGAAACTAGAGTTGGTGCATACGGATGTATGGAGACCACCATCTGTAGAGTCTTGTGGTGGAAATCGGTACTTTGTTACTGTTCACGACCAAAAAGCTTTGCTTCTCTCGCTGGCGCATAGTGCCCGAGCATCTCAGGCGCTGTCCAACATGCAAAGCACGTGGCGACAGTGCAACCTCGGGCGCATCACACACCAAACCTTTGAAGCGCCTGCTTCGATATAGCTTAAGCTATATTTGGGAAATATTCCCCTATCTTTCTTAAACATTAAGATTTTTCTTGTTAACAAGAGATGATTTTAATATCTTTAAAAAACAAGAAAAATATTAACTCTGTTAACAGAAAAGCCTTTGGATCTATAATCCAACAGTGCTTAAGTACACAGGCTGATCTTAAGATTAATTAGAGAAATCTCAAATGAGAGATTTTCTCTACTTGCCCAACAATCTTATCCCTTATATGAAGAACCCCTAAATATCAATCTCAACATATACAGACCCCCCATATACTTAAGAAAAATCTCAAGATCAAGACCAAAAGTCTCTGCATTTTTCTTTCTTCCTCCTCACAAAACCCATGGTAAAGAAGAGTAATCTCCATTAAAGAAAAAAAGAAGAAGGTTAAGCTTCATACAAAACTTAAGTTCTTCTTTCGGATTTTAAGATCCTTATGTCAAAACCTTCCTCATTGAAAACTTAAGCTTTCATAAGGGGATTTTTTATCTTAAGATTTAGGGTTTGAGAAAGAAATTTAAGAAACCTTTCACCAAAACGATGACTAAATATTAAGATCCTAAAAATCATCATACAAAAATTGAAGTTTAAACTTCAAAGGACCCAAAGTTCATACCTTGAACAGAAATAAAATCCAAGATCATAAAGTTTCGATCTTGAAGGTTTTAATGGCCAAGCAGACCATTAACAACAGAAGCTTAAGCTTCAAGAAACTTAAGTTTTAAAAAACAGTGATTAATATATATAAAAATGCCTTAAGTAGATTCACCACTTGGGCATGCGTCACGTGATAGCCACACGATCATGTGCCTATACTCTTTCCATGGGCCACGCGATAACCACGTGACCATGCGCTAATACTCTTTCCATGCACCACGTGATACACACATGGGCATGCGCTAATGAAATAAGACATTTTTCCTCTATGTAATATGCACGTGGGTTGAACATGCGCCAGACATGGCATGCGCCAATATACCATGCGCCAGACCATGTTATATAGACCGACCCTTAGCCCCAAATTGGCTAAGTGTTGATCTTAAGATCAATTGATCCCATATGCTCATAAACTCTACGTTGATCTTAGTCTAAAACAAGACTAACGGTTCTTACATAAATTCAAGTATCCCCTGAAATGATGGACCTCATCGATATGAGAAATGTTACATAAAGTTCATTCTCGTTGGTAAGCTAAGATACCAATGTGGACCTAAAACTCCTAAATCTAATATGTACGGATTTGCACTAATCCGCGTCCTACAGACGACGACAAAATTAGTTTTCATATAAAATCCAAGGGCAACCCTAAATAAACTAAAACACAATACACAAAGGAATAGAACTGGAGTGCAGAAAGTTGTTATCTTTGCGATAACATAATTAACTACAAGGGCTTGCACCTGCAAGAAAAAAGCATCCCCACAATCAATAAACCTCTCATCTGTGAAAGGGAATCTGCGGTCATTTACATCGGTCGCATCTATCCAAACATCTGATATACGGTGCCTTAAATTAACTTGGCATCTTCGGAGAGGTGGATGGATCAAACCTATGCATCCGCCCCTAGATTCAGGCTAGACGCGCTCCCTGCACCTCAATTCGGCTTCCTGCGGTGAACAGATTCTGGCACGCCCGGTGGGACCTTTTACTCTTTTCACTCCACACTTTGTGAGTCGTGTTTCGCGAACAAAATTGTGGTATACTATATTAACGGTTGCTCTTGATTTTAGGATACTAAATCCAGTGTTTCATCTCCATGTTGATCAATGTCATCATTCTGTGCGAACCGCAACTCAAGCACTACCCCATCTGGTGGGGTCAAGTATGGGCCACCCGTAGCCTCGATGCTCTGCATTCCAGCTGCCCAAGGAATGAATGGTCTTTCTTTGGGTCGATGCTCCTGCCCCTACCTTCGATACCTCAACGCCGAAAGAAGAAACTATGAAGAAGTCAGTTTTTGACAGGCTGATGACTGCCACTGCCGGCTTTGCTGATAAGCTTGCCAAATATAAAGGTTCGGTCCTCAACAGACTGAGCACAAGCTTCATGCGCCCTGCTATGAAGCCCATGATCCCTAAGAAGTCGGTCTTTAAGTGGCTGGCCTTCTCAGCTGCTGCTGTTCCTGAAGCGCCGAAGATGTCTTCAACAGGCTGGCACCTCAAGCTCCTGCTCCGGTCCAGCCGAAAGCGTCAGTCTTCCATCGACTGACACTTAATGAAGTTCCCAAGAAATACAGAGGTCATGTTATAGAAGCTCCTAAAACCGAAGAAGCTCCTGTCTTAAGACATGCATTACTGGTGCTGCCAAAGAAAGCCTGGGGGCAGTTCCCCATCTGGGCTGACTCCACTTGCTCCGATGTCGATGGTCCATGCTGCTGTTCTAACTGAGCATAGGTTTGAACCGCTAAGGAGGGTAAAGCGAAACTCTCCTACCGCGGTGCTGAAGAGATCTCCACCTCTCGTAGAGATACTAAATGAGCTCAAGCCGGTGCGCTTACCCAAGAGACTTTCCTCGACGATCCATAAAGTCTGGAAAGAAGTTCAGGGTTCTGTCCTCAACAATAACTACTCCCCACAAGCCGAACAAGATGAAGAGTCAGCCAAACGCTGACCACTCCTTCTCCAAATGCAATGGGGCTTCTTCCAAGATGGTTCCTGCAATGATGGCTCTTCCTAATTGGCTTCTTATAAAAGACAAAAGCTAGAAAATACTTCAACATCGAAGGAAAACCTTAAGTGGCGAGATTCCAAGCGCTCTAAGCACGAAGGCATGACAGTCCATATTGTGTACATGAAAAATTCCGCAGCTGACAGCAATGCTCCCTCCGGTCATAGGCCCCATACTCGATCTTTGACGAAAGTACAGCAGCAATAGCAGAAGCTGAAAGAAATACTTACTCAAGCAGCAGTATTCATGAGTCCTCCGTCCAAAGCAATCTCGGAGGATAAACCCAAAGAACGCAAGGGACAGGAGTATGATGCTGACTTTGTGAAGCATGTCCTTGAAAAGAAGGACAAATAAGCAGCAGAGATGGATGCTAATATGAACAAGATGGCTTTCCTGATCTAGAACATGGCTGGGATGATGATTCAATTAGAAACGTCGGCAGATGAGCCGCCAGTGGTCGTTGTAGATGACAAAGGGGATACTTCAAGTCTTTTACAAGCCCCTTCAGTCGAAAAAGAGGGGATGATCTCGAAGACGAAGCTGGATTAATATATTGCCCAGCAGATTAAAGCCCACGCAGCCAGCAAAGCGGCAAACAAACTGGTCAAGACTAGTCGGCCATATTTATCCTGGTACAACCAAATCCAATACCCTCCGGGATATATAATCCCAAAGTTCAACATTTACAGAGGGACCAGCAACCCTTATCAGTATGTCGTGAAATTTAGTGTTATGTGCAGCAACATAGGAGGTGATAATAAGCTACTTCTCCGTTAATTTGTCGTTAGCCTTGCAAAAACCGCTTTTGAGTGGTATTCGGAACTTACCAATGACTCCGTGTAGACCTTCGAAGACATGGAAATACTCTTCACACAGAGGTTCGCCAGTGCAACTGAACGTACTACGATCACTACATTGATAAATGAAAGAGTAATATCAAGCGAGACATTGGTCTAATATGCCATTCGGTGGCGGAATCTCTGGTCCAAGTGAGAGCAATGCATTGCTGAAGCTCCGATCATAGGAATGTTTATAGGTGCCCTTGATTCCCGGATGAAAGTGTACCCATTCCTGGCCTTTGCCAAACCGACCACCTTTTAAGATCTCTTCAATAAGCTATCTCAGATAGACCATATGAGTCAAAACTAATCCCCTATGGATGGAGATTCCCAAAATAACAAAGGCAAAGACAGGGCGGCGTTTGTCACCAATACTCAGCTACAAAAAGCGGCCCTAAAGTCTTCGACCATTAAAATAACAACCGCACGGGTCCTATCCTTGAAGAAAGTTTAGGACGTGAATACTTCTTCCCCCGTGACAAGACGAAGAAGTTGTTTGAGCTTGCCATGAAGAACCGTATGCTGATGTTGTGTCACGCCCCGCTTCCCAAAAGATGAAAGCAGGAAATGTGACGAGGCTCGCAACGTATTTAATCCGAAAAGGTCCTTTCTCGCAACAAATACGCTAAGCATAAAGTAAACTGTATAACATTGATAAGAATAGACAAGTGATAATAAAATCCAACACTTTATATATTTATATTCCCAACTTTACAAAGTTTACACTGATACAAGATCACCTAAAAGAAAAGTATAATGAAAGTGCCTAAATAGTAGCATACTGGAATGAAAAGAAATAACTGCTGAAGGACTAGTAGTCATCCTGGGCTTCAAACTGCGAGTAGTCCTCTAAAGTCGGTTTCACCTTCTTAGTCTCTAGATTATCTGATGAATATTCCAAGACAGAAAGAAAGATGGGTGGAATACCCGTCAGCGAACTTTCGCTCTCGGTAAGTCCCTAAAAAGGATAGGTGATGCATATAAATGAAATGCAAGACGTAATATGATATAGTATGGATAGAATGAAACAATTATGACATGCAAATGTTAAAGAAAACTATATAAGTATGGAAATGTAACATGAGCATAGCAAACAAGTATAGTATGGTCGTGTAGTGCAGGTATAGTGAATATGAAGTAAATGTAAGTGTCCTAAGAGGTCTCTACATAGGTAATCTAACTTAACGTGAGTTTAAGTATGAATATCAACGTATTTCAGGAGTGTTCTTGTCACGCCCCGCTTCCCAGAGTACGCTAAAATAGGCACGTGACATAACCAACCATGCTACCTGTGGTTAGGGAAAATCCTTCCACAGTCACATTACGGCTGTAGAGATATCAAGAACAGGAAAGTAAACTAACTATCTAGTACATGTCCATAAGCCAGAGTGAAAGAGTCAAGAAATGCTATAGTATGCGGAAGCAAGAGATCAAATAAACACCTGGAAAGTAAGACTGGATACCGACATGATCCCTACCGTTCGATCTAACAGCGGCAAAACTCCTGATCAGTCAGCAACAAAGGTAGAGGATCTGGGCCATGCAAAACCCAGACGTCAGCGCGTCATAACATCAAGCAATAATAAATGAACAGGATACACGAGATATGCAGGCATGAATCATAAATAGTAACAAGTCAACAAGGATGTATAACAGTGAAGTGTATCAGTGTATGTGACGTGCAGTGATCAATCTAAACTGTGCTACTGGGTTATCTACTCTAAAGTTTGTTTGAAATCAATTAATGTAATTCTCCATGTAACTCAAAGGATATGTCCCGTTACCCCCCGGGACCACGGATCAGGAATATATGAACCAAGAGTGGTTCTGTCCCGTTACCCCCCGGGACCACGGATCAAGATGTAAGAGTTACGAATGGCTCTGTCTCGTTACCCCCCAGGACCACGGATCAAGTAATACCCTTTTAAGTTACACTTTAGTTTACACTTTTGATTTCCCCATACCCCCAAGGTTATGTGTTCAAGTCAGGTATTCCGTAATCAAGAACTAATGCCAACACAGGATCAGGTAGGTGCAGGTTTGTCTGGATAGACAACAGGAACGGTCCGTAAGGACTACATGTCAGGTTTGTTGGCATTAGACATAAGATCAGGTAACAGGTAAAGCCATGGTACATCAGGTCAAGTCAAGTAGTGTATTTAGGTGCCAGGTCATGTCGAGAGTGTACGGTACCGTGTCGGGTCAAGTAATATGTGTGTAGCAAGTCATGTCAGGGTGTAAAAGATATCATGTGGGTGCTCATAATCAACTAACATAATCATGGTTATAAATAAACAAGCATGGGTATTATCAGAACAGTAAACTGGCACATGTAATATGATATGCGAATAGCTACAGATTAAACTACTTAGATGCACGGTTATCAGTTTGGGTTTAAGAGATAGTTTCAACATTACATGCATGCAGTATAATAAATGTGGATGATAAAATCATATTAATATGTACTAAAACAATCTAGAGATGTGTTTGAATATGAATTAGACTAGATGTATGCAACCGGTCGTCCGATAGGGTATAAACTACAAAAAGGTATTATAGCTATGCAAACAATTGGGATTATGAGATCAAACATATAAATGTGGTTATTAGGTTTAGTAAACTAAATGCGACAGTTAGGTTTCAAGTTCTAGATCTGAAATATGTAAACGGGATATCGTGCTGCTAACTTGGAACTCATGGATTTAGATTCTATTTACAGATTTAATAAGAAAATAGATAAATTAATATAGGAATAGTATGAATAGCATGTAGCAAGTTTCACTTGCCTCGACGGATCGCGAAGCGATAAACGGAACGTCACGCGTCGGCGGGAAAAGTCGTGACGCGCGCACGGTACACGGAATGAGTCCAAACAACGAACAGTGGGATCACACGGGTCAGATGTCCTCGCTGGGTCGTCGAGATCGTCGACGGCCCGACCGGATTCCGGCGATCTAAAAACAACAGTGAATAAAAGAGAACAGAAAATGCACAAAGAAACAAGAAGAGAAGAAGGGAAAGAAAGGAAGAGGAATGAGACTAAACTGGCTTATTGGGTTGTAGTGGGGTGATCTGGTGATGGCGAGGTGAGGAGATGACGACGAGGCGACGGGCGCCGGCGAAGAAGGAAGGCGGAATATAAAAATATGATGGGGAAGACGAAGAGGGAGGAGAGAGAGATGCGTTAAAATTTAAGGGTAACAAATCTTTTATGCATGTGCAGAAAAAGAGATAGAGAGATATAAACTGTTTAAAAATATAAAATATATTTTTTTAGAGATAGAGAGAAAATCATGAGAGAGAGAGAATCGGGGGAGAGAAAGACGAGACAGAGAGAGAATCGGGAGAGAGAGAGACGGGAGAGAGAGAGAGAAAGAGAGAATTAAGAGAAAGAGAGAGAGAGAGAGAGAGAAAGACGAGACAGAGAGAGAGAGAGAGACGACAGAGAGAGAAAGAGAGAATTAAGAGAGAGAGAGAGATATTTTAATTTTATTAAATGATTATAAAATATTTATATAGTTAAAAAAGATTTGAATAATATTATAATATTAGTCCGTTTTGAGATTTTGGCAAATACAAATTTACTCCAAAACACACCCGGGTCGGGTCTAAAAATTCAGATTTAAAATATGAAAAATATATGTGACTTCCGAATTTCAAAACGAGTGCTCAGGTAACAAAAAAGCATACCCCCAAAAACGGATGCACGTACGTGCGCGTAGCTATCCAAACACACCCGTTTCACTGAACGGGATGAGAACAAGATGCGCGGATGCTACCACGGGGTTAGGGGTATCATGCAGGCTATGAAATGCAATTTTAAATTATTTTACGTGATTTAAATTATTATATGCAAAAGATGCGATACTAGATAAAATGCCAGTATGCAGTATACATGAGATGCACGTGTCTATATAACAAGTCAGGGTAATCTATAAATATGAATCAACCAGTTCAAGTAAGCGGGTCGGGTCGAATGCAATGTAAAAGTAAACTACCATTCGCATCCAAACATGATAAATCAATAAAATACCACAGACAAACAAATACGGAAACAGAAATTGGTATAACTGAACTCGGTTGTTACAGTTCTCGAACTCAACAGACTGTAATCCAGGGGTAAAGAACCACGGGCCCTCATTCGTAAATTCATGAATTCGTGATGTAAGTATGGGACTCATGAGAATCTATCGGATTCATACTTAAACTACCCCAACACCCCACGTATTCTAGATTACAGTTAAAGTTACTGGTCTTACTCGAATTCAAGAATACATCAAGTTGCAAGATTGAGTTCATGTCAGGTTCAAGTATTCGTGTCAAGTGTTCATATATTCATGTCAAGTTGTATTCCTAGTTCAAGTCAAGTATAGATATATTGGGTTCAGGTATTCATATTGGATTCGTGTATTCATGTCATGTTGTATTCAAGTTATATTCATAGTTTGATCGAGTCAAGTCATGGTTGAATATTCAAATTCAAGTGTGCAAGTTTCAAGATTAGGTTCGAGTTTGGGTTCAACCTCGAGTTCAAATCAAGTTTGAGTTTTTTAGGTTATAGGAATATCTTAGTAATAGATTTAACTTGTGAAATTTTTGAGTTTGGAAAATATCGATAACCGCTGCATATAGACGGCAGGATTTATGTCTTTTTCAAAAATGATTATCATTTGATAATTTCCACCTTAAAATTACGATCTATATTTAGGGAAAGGCAGGTGGTGCATCATTGTCGCCGGCAACCCCGAGACAACTGACATGAGAAGACACCACTCAAACTAATCTGCACCCTAAAATACGTAACATAGACTAGTATTTTGATTTCTAGGGTATTTTAGTAAAAACGTTGTTCACCGCCGAAAGACGCGACTGGGACGTTAGGACGTCTGGCCTGAATTTTGGGGGCAGATGCTATTTGGATTTATCCTTCCACCTCTTCGAAGATGCCAAGTTGATTTATGGCACCGTATATCGAAGGTTTGGATGGATGCGGCCGTTGTAGCAGATTTCGTCAGATTCCCTCTCGTTTATGCGCAAACCCCTGCATTTAATTACGTTACCGTATTGCGATAACCACTTTCTTTTACTCCGGAAGTTCACTTCGTGTCTTGTGTGTTTTTTATCTGTTTAGGTTGCTCGTGGATTGTATATGGAGACTAATTTATGTCGTCGCCCGTAGGGCGTGGATTAGTCCAAATCCGTATAGTTTTAGATTTGGATTTGGGTTGATTTAAGGATCGTTGATCCGTTTTGAGATAAAGATCGACTTAAATATATATGAGCAGTTGGGGGCTCGGTTGGATTTTTCTTAAGGATACGTTAGTCCAATTTGAGACTAAGATCCACTTAACAAGATTTTAGGATCATTTTTATTTCAGATCCAACAAAAGAGCATTTGGGCTCTGTTGTCTTAGTTTTAGGGACGTTTCGGTCCGTTCTTGCCATTTTGGAGGCGAAGTTTTAGTTTGAGGACGTTACAGTCCGTTGATCACCATTTTGGATGTGAGGTTTTAGTTTAAAGACGTCATGGTCTGTTGATCACCATCTGGGGGTGAGGTTTTAGTTTAAGGACGTCACGGTCCGTTGATCACCAATTGGGGGTGAGATTTTAGTTTAATGATGTCTCGGTCCGTTTTTTAGTTTAGGGACATCTCGATCCATTGATCACCATTTTGGAGGCGAGATTTTAGTTTAAGGACGTCTTGGTTCGTTGATCACCATTTTGGGGGTGAGGTTTTAGTTTAAGGACATTACGGTTCATTGATCACCATTTGGGGGTGAGATTTTAGTTTAAGGACGTTACGGTCCGTTGTTAGTTTAGGTACATCTCGGTCCATTGTTAGTTTTGGGACATCTCGGTCCATTATCACCATTGTCAGGGTGAAGTTTTAGTTTAAGGACATTACAGTCCGTTGTTGCCAATTTAGAGGCAACGGTTAGTTTAAGAACATTTCGGTCCGTTTTCTCTATGTTTGGGGGCGGAAATTCTTTTGGATACTACTTTTAGAGTTTTTACTCAGAAAGATAGCGAGCGGACATGGGCGTCGTCATCTATCTTTGACCTAAGTCGTGACTCGTCAAGCGTAGTATTTCTTGAGAAATCGACCGTTTATTGGCCGGAAAGGTCTTTCTCCATGCATATCCACGAGCAAGTAGGCCCCACCTTGGTAGATCTTGTCTATGATGTATAGGCCTTCATGGTTCGGCTCGAATTTCCCCCGTTTTGCACGGTTAGGGATCATAGGTCGTTTGATGACTAGCACGAGTTTGCCTTGGCGGAATGTTCTCGGCCTATTCAGTCTTTCGTATGAGTGCGTCATCCTTTCTTTGTAAGATTCCGTGTTTTTCTGCGCCACGAGGCGAGTTTCATCGAGACCAACGAGCTCCTAGGAATTTTCTTCATCCGTCAGCTCGTATCGAACCACTATTCGGAGAGAAGGGAGTTCTATTTCTAAAGGGAGTACTGCTTCCGTGCCGAATACCAACGCGTATGGTGTCGGATTCGTAGCTGTTTTGAACGTCGTTCGGTACGCCTAGAAAGCTTCGTGCAGTCTTTCGTACCATTCCTTTTTGTTTTTGGACACTGTTTTCTTTATAATCTCGGTTAAGGTCTTGTTGAAAACTTCAGCTAGACCGTTGGCACGAGAATTCTAGACAGAGGAGAATATCCAATCTATATTATGCTGCTCTGGGAAGCGGATGATTTTATGGCTCCTTTAAGCTTGCCCATTATCCGAGATTATCCGTCGCGGAATGCCGAACCGGTAGACGACATGTGTCTTGAAGAAATGGAGGATGTTATCCATCTTCACTTCCTTTAGCGATACTGCTTCTACCCATTTAGAGAAGTAATCGGTCGTTACCAGTATGAACCGATGTCCTTTGGATGATGCTGGTTCATGAGGCCGATTATATCGGTTCCCCACATTTCGAACGGCCAGCTAGCTATTGTTGGGTGTAGCGGATTTGGATACTGGTGGATGAAGTCCCCGTGAATTTGGCACTACAGACACTGCTTCGCATATTCGAGATAGTCCTGAATCATTGTGGGCCAGTAGTAACCCATTCTTTTGATCTTCAGCTTCATCTTTGGCCCGGCTTGATAAGACTCGCAGAGTTCGTTATGAGTTTCTTGAATGACACTTTTTAATACTTCTGGTCCCAGGTATCTCAGCCACAGACAGTCGAATGATCTATTATATAGAGTATCATTGACGAAAGCGAAAGACAGAGTCCGTTTCATGAACTGATGTCTTGACGATGCGTTTTTGGGTGTTCGATGGGATTTAAAGTAATCCATAAAGACTTCCCTCCAATCCTTGACATTTTCTTTGTCTTTTATTTGGAGGACCGCTTGTTTGGTCATTTCTTTTCCTTCAGATGGCTCAATCGAATCCTCCGAAGGTATTTCTGCTGGCGCGAGAACTTGGCGGCTTTGGACAATGATCCTTACATCATCGAGATCTTCGTTAGCCAGCTCCTTAGCAAGCTTGGCTAATGAATCCACCTTGCTATTTTCTACACACGGTATGCTCTCCAGGATGTAGGAGGGGATTTTTGTCAGCAGTTGCTGCACTCTCTTACCATATTTTATCAACTCTGGTGTTCCCCTCCGAATGGCGGCCGACGACGCGAGGGCGTCTTGCCTGAGATTCGGGGCAGATGCTATTTGGTTTTATCCGTCTACCTCTCCGAAGATGCCAAGTTGATTTATGGCACTGTGTATCGGAGGTTCAGACGGATGCGGCCGATGTAGCAGACTTCGTCAGATTCCCCCTCGCTTGAGGGGTTTTTGATTGTGGGGAAGCTCTTCCCTACAGGCGCAAGCCCCTGTAGTTAATTACGCTACCGCATCGCGGTAACAATTTTCTCCTTCTCCAGAATTTCACTTCGTGTCGTGTGTGTTTGTTTTGTTTGTGGTTGCCCGTAGATTGTATACAGAGACTAAGAGATGTCGTCGCCCGTAGGACGTGGTTTAGTCCAAATCCGTATTTACTTAGATTTGGGTTTGGTGTTTTTAGTTTAAGGATACATTAGACGTATTGAGGCTAAGATCAACTTAAATATTCGTTAAGGATACGTTAGTCCTGTTTGAGATTAAGATCAACTTAACGTGGTGATCCATTTAATATATGGCCGTCAGGACTCATCACCTCTCTGACGTCGTTGAAGGATTACAACGATAGGTGTCAGAGGAGTTCAGAGACATACCCTTGAACCAAAGTCGATTTGGAGTTTTATAGTCCATTTAAATGTTTAAGGATACGTTAGCCGTATTTGGGGCTAAGATCAACTTAAACGGGACCGTTTAGATCCGGGAAAAGAGCATTTGGAGGCTCTATTGTTCTAGTTTAGGGACGTAGTGGTCCATGTTCCAGTTTAGGGACGTGGTGGTCCACCATTAGTTTAAGTACGTTTCGGTCCATCATTAGTTTAAGGACGTTTCGGTCCGTATTCCAGTTTAGGGACGTGGTGGTCCATATTCCAGTTTAGGGACGTGGTGGTCCATCAT
Source organism: Agapanthus africanus (assembly GCA_030015575.1). Lineage (NCBI taxonomy): Eukaryota > Viridiplantae > Streptophyta > Magnoliopsida > Asparagales > Amaryllidaceae > Agapanthus > Agapanthus africanus. The sequence continues at coordinate 817,665,437 of CM057337.1, forward strand.
TAGTTTAAGAACGTTTCGGTCCGATATTAGTTTAAGGACGTTTCGGTCCACGAGTTTAAAGACCCCGCAGTCCATATTCGTATGTGGTCGTCGGGGCCCGTCACCTCTCTGACGTCGTTGAAGGGTTACAACAATAGGTGTCAGAGGAGTTCGGAGATGTACCTTCGAACCGGAGGTAAATTGATTTAGGAGAGCAATCTTGCTCAGTTAATCTAATTTGAGGACTTACAGCCATGATTGGGCTAAGTCCAGTTGGAAAATACTCATCATTTTTATTTGTTTTTGCATTGCATTTCTTTTTATTTTTATTTGGGCTCTGCCCATTAAGGATGCAGAGCATCAGTTTGTTTTGGGCTCTGCCCATTTATAAATGATGCAGAGCATCAATTTTACTTGGGCTCTGCTCTTTTTATTGCTTTGCAATTTATTTTGGCCTGCTAGGTCTTTTTGACTTAGGCCTGGCCCTTTAACAAAAGAAATGCATTGCATTTTTCAAGCGCTTTGCGCCAATCAAAGAGCGCAAGCGCTTGTAGTGATGACACATGTCATGCAAGCGCAGTGCGCTGCGCTAGTGCGCTACGCTTGCGCTGCTGACACGTGGCGCGCTCTGGTGGGTTGCACCAATTTCAGAGAGCAAAGCTCTATTTCAGATGCCGACATGTGGCGCTCTCTGGTGGCTTGCGCCAGCCCAAGAGCGCAACAGTGTAGATTTATAAGTGCAAAGCACTATTAATTTGAGAATCTTTTAGATTCAAGAACCAATGGTTCATAAAAGAAGTGCAAAGCACTATTTGATTTCTTGATCTAATTTGGATCAAAGAAAAACAAGTTTTTTCTTATTTCAGGAACCAAAGGTTCATAAAAAAGTGTAAAGCACTGTTTATTATATGAAAATCATTGATCTTGTTCTTAGATCAATGATCTATTAGAACAAATTTCTTCTATTTAAAATGTCTTTTACCTTTTTTCTTCTTCTTGAAATTTCATCAGAGTTCTCTCTGCTTAAAATTTTTGATTCCTCACCAAAAATGTTGATGCCTTTGAATTGAGCTCGAGGGTCCTTTTTATAGTGCCCATAAATTAGTTAAATTTGTTAAAGAGATCTTTCTCTGAGTATTTGGGGATTTTTCCCCACAGTTGGATCTTTGATCCAAGGGCTTCTGTTTTACAGAAGAAAATCTTCTTGTTTTAACAAGAACAGAAAGATTTCTTTAGAATCTTGATTCTGTTTGGCGCAAATGCTCCAGCGCGTGACACGTGTCGCGCAGCGCACAGCGCAGCGCGACTGCGCTGACACGTGTCGCGCAGCGCAAAGCGCAGCGCGACTGCGCTAGCGCATCTGCGCTGACACGTGTCGCGCAGCGCAGTTCTTGCGCAACTGAAGCGTTGCTTCCTTTAATTTTGCTTCAAATAGAGCTTTGCTCTGATTGGGTGCGCTGCTTTGGGCACTACGCTGATGTATCTGCGCCTGATACATGGCGCGTTGCGTCCGGGATTTGAAGCGTTGCTTCAAAATTTGAATTTTGAATTTCCAACAGAGCTTTGCTCTGATTGGGGGAAACAAATGCTCCCCCACCGTTGCGCTCACGTGGCGCGCACGTGGGTGCAGCGGTGGCGAGCTCCTGACCGTTGGATCAAGGGGTGAGCTGAAGGGGCGCAAGCGCCTTATAAATAGGACCTCTGGCCCTTAAAAAATCTTCACCCTTTTTCAAGATTTTTGATTTCAACAGAGCTTTGCTCTCGCTTAAGAACTTCAGAGGTTTGCTCATTTCCAAAGTTAAAAACTTTAGGTAAAAATTAATTTAAATCAAATTAATTTAAATCAATCTTAACCAAAAGAGCTTTGCTCTCATAGATCTTTTGATCTAAGAAATCTCTTTGGGGTTTCATAAACAGAGCTTTGCTCTCAAAAACTTGTAGATCTACAGAGATCTTGTTCATGGGTTCTAACCCATGAACAGAGCTTTGCTCTTGGATCAAATGTAGATCTTTTAGATCTGAAAAATGAAGAACTTATTATAAGTTTTCATGGATTTTTTTTCAGAACTTTAATTCTTTTAAGTGTTAAAATTTTTGATGGATCTTTCCATTATTACCACAAAGCTATGCTCTTTTAAGGAATTTTATTCCTTTGAGACCAGAATTTGACAAGTGTCATTCTGTGACAGAGTTTTGCTCTGAAAGAGGAGATTTTCTTCTTGTCTCTAGGGATTCTCCACTGATGAGAATATTCTCTTGGGGATCTTTTCTTTAACTGACAGTCTCACCCAATGATGAGGCTGTCTTATTAAATGAGGCACTTTCATCCAGATTTTGTGGGTCCCCATTTGGTCCCCTACCCACTGTGGTGTGATTAATTTTAATTTAATTAATTTTTAAATTCAGTTAATTGAAAATTTTTTAAACGCTAAGCGTTGGAATTGCAGCGCTAACGGCTATTTCTTGTTCCTTTGCAGTGACCATGTCTCTCGATACCTCGTTCCCGTTCGCCCGCTCAGAGGAAGGGTTTCCTGAAGCGCCCTTGGGCCGTGAAGTTCTAGCCATGATTAAGGACTACGACCCGGAATACAAGAGTCTCCACCTTTGGGGGTCGTGGTATAACCAGATTATCATGGGTCGACGGAGCTTCACCTGCGCAGTGCCGTCGGAACCCATTACGGCGATTCACTATGCTACCCCACCCTCGGTGCAGTATGCCGTGGAGATGGTTGATTGGACCTCAAAGGGCTTTCTTCATCCCGCTATGGATGCGATTCCGGTCCAGCGTCCTATGATTTTGGATATCCTAGGACGCCGTATCTGTCAGGGTGAGGCACGAACTTGGGGGCAATCATATAACATTGGTCTGATCCCCCGCCACCCGATCGGTTATCTGCCGTGGGCCCGGTATATCCTGTTGACGAAGAAGTCGCAGTTGTTAAGGTTAGGATTGTACACCGCGGTCTATGTCTCTCTCTTCCAGTATCCCACGCTTCCCACCTGGTGGTTCAAGGCTTTCTTGGAGCAGTAGAACATTCCTACCCACACTTTCCTTGCCATGGATCGGGAAGTGTCAATCTCTTTGGAGAAGTTCACGGAGGTATCCGGTTTACCAGTCATAGGGGAACACTATGAGGAGTCGTTTCGGCCGGCAGCTCATCAGGTAAATCCCAAGTTGCTGTCCTCTTTATCTTACAATCCTTTCTGACAAGTTCACATTTGTTCGTAACGCAGGTGCAGCCAGTGCCGATGCGCCATTGCTCGAGAGAGCGCCTTCAACTACTGCATTGGCGGTGGTCACCTCTCAGCCCTCTCTCATACCATCGAAGATGTTGGAAGGTATGGGTTTGCAACTTATTAATCTTATCTTTCAGACGTATAATTCGTGTACTAAAGTCATACTGTTGTGCCTTTCAGGAGTTCTTTTTGACCATCTTTACCAGGTGTTGCTCCCACACTTCTCCTTCCCATCTGAACTCGCTTCTTCCTCTGGTGGCGCTGGTGAGTATGTTTTCCCATTGATATCTTTCTTTTTCGTTGATGGGATTACTTCTAACTTCTTTTTTGTCCCGACTGCAGTGCTACAAATCGAAGGAGGGGATGAAAGATCGGCTGCGCTACCGACCCTTCCGGCCTTGCCACCTGCCTCAGTCGGTACATCGATTATTACACTGATAACCCTCCATTTTTATTTTCTGAACTGTTATCTGATCATATCTTGTTTCTTTTCAGCTGTCGTTTCGGTCTCGGCGCCTTTCGAGCCTCGCATCACAATGCCGGCAGGTCCTTATTTGAGACGTCCATCTTCGAAAGGCGCCGCGAATAGTCTGCGCATGTTGAGTGACTACGTCGAGGAACTCGACGTTGAAACTCCTACATCTGCCGCAGACTTCGCTATGGCGGGTAACCCGATGCTGGTGATACTCATGAACTTTCATGACGAGGGCATCATCGCATCTTGGGTTAACCATTGCAGGGAGATCGAGGCCCGCCTGCATCAGCTGGAGTCGATGCGTCCCGCTCCCGAGACCTTAGCCGCCAGTAATCAAAGAGCAGCGTGGATTAAGCAGAGCGCTTCTTACTTGCGCCATCTCGAACAAGAAGTCATTTCAAGGCGTAAGGAGCGCGGTGAGACTTCGAGCAAGTCTGCCCAACTGCATGCTCGGGTGGAGGCCAATGCTGCATGGCTGAAGGTTGTCTTTGAGGGCCTTCTGTAATGTCTTTCCGAAGGGTTATCACTGAGGCAACATCTTGACGTTGTCGAGCGGGATGCACCTAGCCAGGAAGCAGCCCAGAAGGCGGCCGAGGAGCAACTTTCATCCTTTTTGCAGCAGCGGGCCCAGGTGGAAGCGGAGGTGACCGCGGCAGCCACTCAGGAAGAGGCGCTGAAGGAAGTGCGAGAGCAGCTTGCGGATTTGTTAAAGACACTTTTTCCTCAGTAGCTATCCCTCTTTGTATCGTTTGTACTTGTAAATAAAAAATGTATATATATATATTTTTTATTCTTTAACACAATGTATCCTGTACCCAATCAAGTTTATGAATAAAAGATACACATTTTTTTTTGTAATGTCTTGTGTCATTTCTCCGTCTTTTCTTTCTTTTATTATCAGCATGCCACCTTAGTAAACATGGTTGACGGGTGATTAGAGAAAGCATCTTGACTTCCTCAAGAAATAGCGATGGCTTAGGCCGCAGGTTCAGATCTGTTGCCTAAGACTTTTCAACTCTATGAGCCGTGAGGGTCTCATAGAGATTTTTCTCCCTACTGATCAAGAGGATTTCATAGGTGTGTTTTCTCCTTAGGAATCGTGAGGACTCCTAAGTGCGTTTTCTCTTATAAGTCGTAAGAATCTTATAAGAGAATTTTTCTCTCCTACGAGTCGAGAGGACCCGTAAGCGGTTGTTTCCCTCCTTATCGAAACTCGACTTTGGAGAGTGAGACCCGTGAATAGTATGCAAGGGACCGTTTTAGATCGACTTGCAGGGTCCCATTGTTCAGGGAGCAAGTTTTTTAGTCCCTGCTGCCTAAGGCTTCATCTTGCAAGTTGAGACGAATCGGGAATTTTCCCGCGGAGACACTGGTTTCTCTGCGAGCCGACGCGAATCAGGAGGCTCTCGTCAAGGATTGTTTGTTTCCCTGAGTTGAGGTATTTGCCAAGGATTATTTGTTTCCCTGGTGTTGAAACGAATCGAGAATTTCCCACGGAGACACTGGTTTCTCTGCGAGTCGATGCGAATCAGGAGGCTCTCGTCAAGGATTGTTTGTTTCCTTGAGTTGAGGTATTTGCCAAGGATTATTTGTTTCCCTGGTGTTGAAACGAATCGAGAATTTCCCACGGAGGCACTGGTTGCTCTGCGAGTCGACGTGGATCAGGAGGCTCTCATCAAGGATTGTTTGTTTCCTTGAGTTGAGGTATTTACCAAGGATTATTTGTTTCCCTGGTGTTGAAACGAATCGAGAATTTCCCACGGAGACACTGGTTTCTCTGCGAGTCGACGCGGATCAGGAGGCTCTCATCAAGGATTGTTTGTTTCCCTGAGTTGAGGTATTTGCCAAGGATTATTTGTTTCCCTGGTGTTGAAACGAATCGAGAATTTCCCACGGAGGCACTGGTTGTTCTGCGAGTCGACGCGAATCAGGAGGCTCTCATCAAGGATTGTTTGTTTCCCTGAGTTGAGGTATTTGCCGAGGATTATTTGTTTCCCTGGTGCCAAGGATTATTTGTTTCCCTGGTGTTGAAACGAGTCGAGAATTTCCTACGGAGACACTGGTTGCTCTGCGAGTCGACGCGGATCAGGAGGCCCTCATCAAGGATTGTTTGTTTCCCTGAGTTGAGGTATTTGCCAAGGATTATTTGTTTCCCTGGTGTTGAAATGAATTGAGAATTTCCCACGGAGGCACCGGTTGCTCTGCGAGTCGACGCGGATCAGGTTTTTCTTCGTCAAGGACACTTTTTTCCTCGAGTCGAAGGATTTGCCGAAGATACTGGTTTCTTCGGGGTTGGGATGAACCGTCGAGATTTGGCTTCGTTTTCTGGCGGAGCCTGTTGGGAAAGTATGGTTCCTTCTTTATTTGCACCCTTGGATTGTATACAGGGATCGATGCGATCTTAACTGTAGGGCAAAAGTTTTATCATCATCATTTTTTTTTGTTTTATTTCCGCGATGCTCTATCATTTAAGTTTTTATATCGCGAAGGTCGCGATTGCCAAATCATTTCGGCTATTTCTCGCGGTGCCCAATCATTTCGGCTGTTTATTTTGTTTTCACTCGCTGCTTTTCATTGCGAGTTGCCCAATCATTTCGGCTATTTTGCATGCATACATTTTTCTTGCTGCTTTTTATTGCAAGTTGCCCCATCATTTCGGCTATTTCGTATGCATGTGCGGCCTACTGGCTTTCCGCCGTAAACCTGAAATTAGACACCGATTTCAGTATCAACGCCGCTACAACTGGGATATTTCCTGGAGCGAATCATCATCTGCCTCTGTCGATGTCAAACAAAGGTGGCTTAGCGATCAGGGTTAAGGTCCTGTCGACTAAGGCTTTCGACTTCGTGAGCCGTAAGGGTTTCACAAAGGTATTTCTCTCTACAAGTCGTGAGGATCTTGTAGGTGTATTTTCTCCTTAGGAATCATGAGGATGCCTAAGTGTATGTTCCTCTGCAAGTCGTAAGGATCTTACAGGAGGGTTTTCTCCTTGTAAATCGAGAGGACTTACAAGGGTCGTGCGAACATATCCCCAGTCACGGATGAAACTTGGTTAGGGAAATGTTTATTCACGCCCGTGGATTGTATACAAGGGTCAGTATTGAACCACTTGTAGGGCAATAACGAAAGTTGTGGGGGTTGCTTAAGCACAGGTTTAGGTCTCTGTAACTTAAGACTTTCAACTTTTATGAGCCGTGAGGGTCCTATAAGAGAGTTCTCCTTACGAGTCGTGAGGATCTCGCAAGTGTATTTTCTCCTTAGGAATCGTGGGGATCCCTAAGTGTGCTGCTCCCTTATGAGTTGTAAGGATCTTACGCGGGTGGTTTCTCCTTACAAGGTCGAGGGGACCTTATAAGTGTCTTTTAACGAGGTTGCGTCCTTTCGGGTTTTCACAAACACTCGCCGGTAGTCCTGCTGTTTTTACTCACGGAGCCCTTTCGGGTTTTCATTCGTGCCCATTTTGCTTATGGACATACTGTTTTTATTTTATTTTTTATTTTATTTTTTGATTATTTTTTTTTATTTTGTTAGCCTACGGATGCTGCGGTATTAGTTTAAGGACGTTTCGGTCCGCTATTAGTTTAAGGACGTTTCGGTCCGTTATTAGTTTAAGGACGTTTCGGTTCGCCATTAGTTTAGGGACGTTTCGGTAAGTCATTAGTTTAGGGACGTTTCGGTCCGTCATTAGTTTAGAGACGTTTCGGTCCGTCATTAGTTTAAGGACGTTTCGGTCCGTCAAGGAGAAGGCTGGCTACCGCTTATAAAGTTTGAGCTTAGGAAGATAGCGAGCGGACGTAGTCGTCGTCATCTATCATTGACCTAGGCAGTGATTCGCTAAGCGTAGTATTTCTTTAGGAATCGACCATTTATTGGCCTGTGAGGCCTTTCACCGTGCATATCCATGAGTAGATAGGCTCCACCCTGGTAGACCTTGTCTACGATGTACGGGCCTTCATAGTTTGGCTCGAATTTTCCCCGCTTGGCGCGATTAGGGATCATAGGATTTTTGACCACTGGCACAAGTTCGCCTTGGCGGAATGTCCTTGACCGGGTCAATCTTTCATATGAGCGCGTCATCTTTTGCTTTATAGGCCTCCAGATTTTGCTGCGCTATGAACCGGGTCTCATCGAGGGCATCGAGCTCCTCAAGCCGAAAGTTAGCATTTTCTTCATCTGCTAGCTCGTAGTGGACTGCCACTCGTAGAGAGGGTAACTCTATCTCGAGGGGGAGTACTGCTTCTGTACTGAAGACCAGCGCATATGGCGTTGTGTTTGTGGCTGTCTTGAACGTAGTTCGATACGCCCAAAGAGCCTCTTGCAGTCTTTCATGCCAGCCCTTCTTATTTCGGGACACTGTCTTCTTCATAATCTTTGTGTAACGTTTTAAAAATAATTAAATAAATAATTAAATGAATAAAATTGTTTAAGTGAATTTTATGAATTTCGGTAAAGTAAAATGTATTTTTCGTAAAACTAAACCGTGATTGTTTTTCATTATAATTTCAAAAATACCTATTTTAATTATGTAATTACTAGTAAATAGTGTTTATTTAGCCACTTATAAATTTTTAGTTTAATTAAATATTTTTCCTAAATTAATTATTTTAAATATTAACATAAGCTTTATTTTACACTAAATTGGTGTAAATTTCAAATTTGAATGGTTTTAATTTGTAAAAATGAACCATGGCATATTAAAATTTAGTGAGTATCATGCAAAATTTATTTGCAAATTTTTCCAATTTTCTAGATCTTTCTTGAGTTGTTTTAGAAAAGAATTAAAAGAAAATTTAATAAAAGCATGAAAAGACATAATGATATGATATTTTGGGGGAACCTTCTACATCTTTCTTCACTCATTTCTTTCTCTCCCGCACCTCCTAAACATGTCCGGCCACACCCTCAAGGCAGCCCCCCCCCCATTTCGTACTTCATTTTTGTACAAAAATCCATCAAATTACATCAAAAATTCAATTAAAAATGCACAAAATCATAATAAATTCCTACCCTTTATTCTTTGCTCTTCTTTACATGGATTTTAGAGATGGGAAGCATGCATTTTGGAGGCTTATTTTCATGTTTGGATTTCTTGTTTGAAGGTATAAATCTTATACTTTTGATTTATTGTATTAGATGTTCATTCTAGCATAATTAGAATTAATAAATTAAATCTATCTTCAAATTTTAAAAATTCAAGTTAGGCTTTGTAAATTCAAGTGGTGGTTTTTATTAATTAATTAGGGTTATAATAATTAGTTTAACTCTTTTAGAATTGGAAAATCTTGTATGGTTGTTCAATTATAATTTGTTCATTTAAAATTGTTTAAATTAAATATTTTGCTAACTAGGTTTTTATAAAATGTATATGTGGGTAAAATAAAATTCTTATTAAGGTTGATATCATTAGATGGTAGTTTTAATGAGAATATTAGCATATTAATGGAATGAAAAACTTAGTTTGATCACTAGTTTCTTTTGATAATTGGAAAATACTAATAAAATTACTATTTTCGTAAACTAGATTTTGGAAATTCTTAAATACATGAGATTAAAAATTTAAATTATAGTTTTATTATATTATTATCATCATGAATTGTGGTTTAGCAAGTGAATTCATGTAAAATCATGTTTGGTTGTGATATTATGAAATTTTAGATTGCAAAGTGTTGAAAATTTATAAAGGTTGCAAACTAGAAATTTCAAATTAATACAAATTTGTGTAATAAAAATATAGTAATGGGTTGTATAGTCTAGTTATGATATTTAATGAGTTTTATGACCATTGGTTTCATTTAAATGTCAAGTTTTGAAGAAAAACGGTAAATTAGCATTTTCGGGTTTTACGAAATTGGACGGTTTGATCGATTTTTAGGGTTTCGATGGATTTAATCATGTTTTATAACATAAGTAATGAGTTTTAAAACTACGAGTTATTTGTTGATGTTTATCTCAATCCATCGGAGTTTGTACGCCGATATCGAGCGATATTTGGTTCTTTTGCGTGAACGGGACATAGGTTTTAACCTATGCTGGTTCCTTACGTCGTTTTGACTTTTGTATGTGATTCAGTTTACGATACTATTTATATGTTTGTGTTTAGGTACCCTCACGTGGACTGCGGGCGATGAAGAGGAGGATGGCGACACCGTCTTCGGCAGACCTGGACCAGGTGAGTAGATGCATATCTACGGGGAGGAAGTCGGGTGGATGGCGTTTAGCACCCCCGCAACGTAGAATAGGAATAATACTTATTGCCATTAGGAAACCAGATGTGACCCTAGATTCTTAATGAGTAGGACCCTAGTAATGACCCTAGGCTGGATTAGACTGATTTAGGAAAACCATACCAGAGGATGAATACCTTGGAAGAGCTTTGTAGGTTTCAAATAGAAACACACACACGCACACAATGAAACTCGACATGGTGTACACGTGTATGTGTGTATATATATAGGACTAGGGATAAGTATATATATATATATATATATATATATATATATATATATATATATATACAATACGTATATGGGATTCATTGATGTGATATGATATCCGAGGTATGATGAAACAGTATAACTGGGCTTGATGCCGTGATTCTTGGCTATACAGTCGTATTAAGTGTTAGCGGATCATTAGAGAATGAGATAATGAACATGTATACATAAATTATAATGGATGGTGATGATATTGAAGTACATGGGACTCTAAAATAGTACCCGGACTGTAACTTGTGACTGATCACGATATGATATATGTATGACTTGATTACGACATCATATAGGTGTGATCTGATGTCGATATCTTATAGGTGTGACTTGATGACGATATGATATCAGTATGACTTAATCACAATATGATACATATGACATGATATCTCTGAGGATAAACTAATGATGCATATTATGATGGCAATGATATATGATTGATGTATGCGATTACAGTTTAGCACCTTGATCATGAGATATGTTGATGATGACATTATACGAATGAGGAGACACCTAGGAGATACTTGACCCGTACCCCGATATTGGGATGCCGTACGATGGATTTTACCGTACGAGGCATAGATGTGATGATTGATCCGCACTCTTGATTTGAGGAAGTCGTACTATGTACGTGACGCTATTGAGGCAGGATCGCCGACTATTAGAGATATGGACTCAAGCTTTAGGTGTACTTCTATCGACCAGTTCTTAGGTTTAGTTTTCCTTAGGGGGGTTAGATGGACACTAGGTTAGGTTCGAGTCATATAGTGGTAGTGGTAATTGTATATCAAATGAGTGGATAACACACATCTGTCTTTACTTTCATACCGTAATCATAATATGCATGTTCATATATATGTTTCTATAATCAGCATAAAACTTTGCCTGTTAGGACACCAGCACCATTACCAATGATGCGCATATTCCACGCACACTTATTTGCCGGCTCACACACATCATCATCGGTAGTTGCCATGTCACGTACACTTTAGATCATATTATCTTTTATTGATAGAATCAGTTAACAACTAGACCGATATAATATTGTGATTACTCTCTGATTTAGTATAGACACGGTATTTATTACTTAGACATTCATGCATTCATATTTTCATGTTATCATGCAGTATTATGGGCATATACCGACACTTATCATATACTTACTCATGATTTTGAGATTTGGGTTTCTATGAGATTTCTGGATTTTTGGGGAAAACCGCAAGAATATAAAAAAACTTCTCTCTCTCTCCTCCTCTCTTTTTAAAACATAAGATGCGGTTTTCTCATGATGTATGTGTCGTCCACCATGAGATTTCATGTTTTCTGATGGATTTCGAGACCCGATTCGAGGAGTGGATGAACCGTCTCGGGTACATGGTGGGCCCGGTATGGTACCCCAGGGCAAGAAGATCGAGTTGTAGACGATGAGCCTGGCAGGGGAAGGCTACCTACCGGTGATGTCTGGTGCGGCGGATATCCGGAGGATACCGACCGTTGTCGTGAGATTTGATGATATGGGCCGATCCGGACTGACGGAGCCCGAGGTATTGAGACTATGAGACTTGAGATTTACATGTTTGTGTCGATGCTTGACACGGATTTCCATCGATTTCATTGTTGAGAATTCAGATTCCTATACACATTTTACTATGATAACAGCTAAAGATTTCTTATATAGATATTTCTGGATTTCAGGATTGATTATTTTATATTCATGATGCATGCATATCCATTCATATGACATAGTATTATATGAGGCACTGACACGAGCACGGAGTATCTTCATTTACACGTAGTTTTACCCTGCTATTGCTAGATGATTGGGATATAATAGTGTATTATTATGACCTAGGGTAGCGTCGTGCATTCGATTTCTTTTCGTAAATGTCTTCTACTCACGAGTTGGCAACTCACCCCCGTTGTGCCAAATTTTATTACAGGTTCGATGTACAGGTTTCCCTTGGCAGTTGCTGGCACATCATTTTCATTTCGGGTGATTTGCACGGTAGGTTGGTTCATTTGTATCTGAACCACCGTTGTATTTTATTATTTCATTTGTATCTAGAAAGCTCCATCAACCAAACTTGTATTATTTGATAGTTTATTGGACCAGTATTTTATTTCGACCTTAGAGTCGCGCATGTATTATTCTGATCTGGTGGTTTTGTTTTCTTTGAGTTTTGAGCCTCGCCCTTTGGCGTTGTATATTATGGTGCTTGTTGTGGTTGTTTCCGCCTGTTGGCGTTGAGCTAGCTCCCGTTTGGAGATGCTTTTTATTGTTTATGTATATTATACTTGTTGTACCCGTTTGGGGTCTGTTTTTACAGAGGAGACTCTGCCGAAATTTTTGGGAAAATTTGCTGATGCTTTTTTTAAACTTGTTTTTCTTCATGTTTTCTTTTACTTCTTCTTCTTCTTTTATATGATTTAGATTTCTGTGCTTCGGCTTACTTAGGTTACGTGGCGCCTCTAGACGCTTCGTAATCTAAGTGCCGGTCACGTTCCGTATTTTCGGGTCGTGACAAAGTTGGTATCAGAGCGCTAGGTTTAACCTTGTATAAGTCTAGGTGACCCTTGGTTTATGGAGTAGGTGACTTAGGTAGAGTGACGTACCGTTGGTATGATCCGCGGCATACTTACGATACGCTACTCTGCTTAAGGAACCTTAGGATGTACATTTGTTTGCACCGTATTTCATTCGTTCCTTTGATCTATCTTCGTCGATGTCGGAGGGTGGTTTCTGTTACCACGGGCGCACGGTCAGAGGGAGCTGCGACTCGAATGCGATAACCATTAGAGTATTGGTTATTCTTGAGGATTGAAGCATTGCTTAGCATGCGGACGAAGGGTATTCACATGCCGTCCAGACGAAGTTAAAGGGTTCGAACGATTATCAGAAAACCATTTTCCTAAGTTTAAAGTATTCGGAAGAACATGCATGTATTTCGATGGACCCTCTAGAAGAATGAAATCCTAACTCGACATAATGACCACGAGAACGCCCTTGAACCTTAGGGTTTACGGCAGTTCCGCGGTGCCATTAGTGAGGCTTGGGTTTACCCTTCTAAGGCTGGATCATCGATGCTGGGGTATGTACCGGATATTTTTAAACTGTACTTGAGTGTTGAGCTCTCGGGGAATTATGGGATTTTGATGGATCGATCGAAAAGTTTAATGTAGTCCGGATGTCAAGTGAAGGGATCGACTATGTGGGAGATTCTAGATATAAGTATTGCCGTTAGTAGCGCAGTCAGCACAGCTACGAAGTGACGAGTTCGAAGCAATCGACATCAGAGGAAAGAGGCGCACATTGACGATAGTCTTTACGGTTGTGATTTGGTGATTTGAATTTCATATTTTCGTTGATTGGATTTTGGTATTTTGAGGACTTTGTTCTACGATTGGTATTTCATGTGTGTACCTTCATTACATTCTATTTGTGTTTTATATATCTGTTGTATTGATGTTGTTTAGTACACACCCAGTACACTTGATTTGGTTTTATATATTTTGAGATTTTTGATTTGATTTCGTGCATAGGGGTCACACATGATTTTGACATATGTTTCGACCTAGTTTTCATGCATTTGTACTGTGATTTCGATTTTGATATTCGATGTATGTTTCCGTACACCATGTGCACCTGATTAGGATTCTTGCGCATACTTGGCGTACTTGATGCGATTTTGTGCACACCAGATGCACTAATTCGGGATTTTGTGCAGATTAGATGCACCTGATATTGAGTCGTGCACGCCCGTTGCACTTGATAGATATTTTTGGTGCACACCTGTTGCACTAAATTTTGTTTTTGGGTGTAGTCGTGGTATCTGTATTTGGTTTCGATTTCAGTGCGCACCGGACGCACATGATATTTTATTGATGTGATTGGGATTGATTTCAGTTTGAGCAGTGGTTTTTTTATAATCATTACTGTTTGATTTAGTAACCAGGCGGGACGTGTATGTTAAATAAAAGATATATATATATATATATATATTATATAGTTATTTTTTTATAAAAAAACGTCCGCTACTTATGCCGTGACACGTGTATCACACGGCGATTTTCAATAAGGGGTGTTTGCATATTTCCTTTTCCAGATATTTGGACGGTTTTACTATGATGCGCACTATATATAAGTTATAGATTGATGTATATTATGATGGTTTTCATATTGGGTTTTGATATTTTATTCTCGCCATAATTCCGATGATTGCGTTATGCTTGACGGAGTTGAGTTTTGTTATGTATTGATGATTTTGGAGCCCCGACGATTTGAGTGTTTTGCTAAATGTTTTAGTATTTGGAGGGGGAGTTTTAATTTAAATTCGGGGACCGAATTTCTTAAAGGGGGGAAGATTGTAACGTTTTAAAAATAATTAAATAAATAATTAAATGAATAAAATTGTTTAAGTGAATTTTATGAATTTCGGTAAAGTAAAATGTATTTTTCGTAAAACTAAACCGTGATTGTTTTTCATTATAATTTCAAAAATACCTATTTTAATTATGTAATTACTAGTAAATAGTGTTTATTTAGCCACTTATAAATTTTTAGTTTAATTAAATATTTTTCCTAAATTAATTATTTTAAATATTAACATAAGCTTTGTTTTACACTAAATTGGTGTAAATTTCAAATTTGAATGGTTTTAATTTGTAAAAATGAACCATGGCATATTAAAATTTAGTGAGTATCATGCAAAATTTATTTGCAAATTTTTCCAATTTTCTAGAGCTTTCTTGAGTTGTTTTAGAAAAGAATTAAAAGAAAATTTAATAAAAGCATGAAAAGACATAATGATATGATATTTTGGGGGAACCTTCTACATCTTTCTTCACTCATTTATTTCTCTCCCTCACCTCCTAAACATGGCCGGCCACACCCTCAAGGCAGCCCCCCATTTCCTACTTCATTTTTGTACAAAAATCCATCAAATTACATCAAAAATTCAATTAAAAATGCACAAAATCATAATAAATTCCTACCCTTTATTCTTTGCTCTTCTTTACATGGATTTTGGAGATGGGAAGCATGCATTTTGGAGGCTTATTTTCATATTTGGATTTCTTGTTTGAAGGTATAAATCTTATACTTTTGATTTATTGTATTAGATGTTCATTCTAGCATAATTAGAATTAATAAATTAAATCTATCTTCAAATTTTAAAAATTCAAGTTAGGGTTTCTAAATTCAAGTTGTGGTTTTTATTAATTAATTAGGGTTATAATAATTAGTTTAACTCTTTTATAATTGGAAATCTTGCATGGTTGTTCAATTATAATTTGATCATTTAAAATTGTTTAAATTAAATATTTTGCTAACTAGGTTTTTATAAAATGTATATGTGGGTAAAATAAAATTCTTATTAAGGTTGTTATCATTAAATGGTAGTTTTAATGAGAATATTAGCATATTAACGGAATGAAAAACTTAGTTTGATCACTAGTTTCTTTTGATAATTGGAAAATACTAATAAAATTACTATTTTCGTAAGCTAGATTTTGGAAATTCTTAAATATATGAGATTAAAAATTTAAATTATAGTTTCATTATATTATTATCATCATGAATTGTGGTTTAGCAAGTGAATTCATGTAAAATCATGTTTGGTTGTGATATTATGAAATTTTAGATTGCAAAGTGTTGAAAATTTATAAAGGTTGCAAACTAGAAATTTCAAATTAATACAAATTTGTGTAATAAAAATATAGTAATGGGTTGTATAGTCTAGTTATGATATTTAATGAGTTTTATGACCATTGGTTTCATTTAAATGTCAAGTTTTGAAGAAAAACGGTAAATTGACATTTTCGGGTTTTACGAAATTGGACGGTTTGATCGATTTTTAGGGTTTCGATGGATTTAATCATGTTTTATAACATAAGTAATGAGTTTTAAAACTACGAGTTATTTGTTGATGTTTATCTCGATCCATCGGAGTTTGTACGCCGATATCGAGCGATATTTGGTTCTTTTGCGTGAACGGGACATAGGTTTTAACCTATGCTGGTTCCTTACGTCGTTTTGACTTTTGTATGTGATTCAGTTTACGATACTATTTATATGTTTGCGTTAAGGTACCCTCACGTGGACTGCGGGCGATGAAGAGGAGGATGGCGACACCATCTTCGGCAGACCTGGACCAGGTGAGTAGATGCATATCTACGGGGGGGGGGAGTCGGGTGGATGGCGTTTAGCACCCCCGCAACGTAGAATAGGAATAATACTTATTGCCATTAGGAAACCAGATGTGACCCTAGATTCTTAATGAGTAGGACCCTAGTAATGACCCTAGGCTGGATTAGACTGATTTAGGAAAACCATACCAGAGGATGAATACCTTGGAAGAGGTTCGTAGGTTTCAGATAGAAACACACACACGCACACACTCAAACTCGACATGGTGTACACGTGTATGTGTATATATATATAGGACTAGGTATAGGTATATATATATATATATATATATATATATATATATATATACAACACGTATATGGGATTCATTGATGTGATGTGATATCCGAGGTATGATGAAACAGTATAACTGGGCTTGATGCCGTGATTCTTGGCTATACAGTCGTATTAAGTGTTAGCGGATCATTAGAGAATGAGATAATGAACATGTATACATAAATTATAATGGGTGGTGATGATATTGAGGTACATGGGACTCTAAAATAGTACCCGGACTGTAACTTGTGACTGATCACGATATGATATATGTATGACTTGATTACGACATCATATAGGTGTGATCTGACGTCGATATCATATAGGTGTGACTTGATGACGATATGATATCAGTATGACTTAATCACAATATGATACATATGACATGATATCTCTGAGGATAAACTAATGATGCATATTATGATGGCAATGATATATGATTGATGTATGCGATTACAGTTTAGCACCTTGATCATGAGATGTGTTGATGATGACATTATACGAATGAGGAGACACCTAGGAGATACTTGACCCGTACCCCGATATTGGGATGCCGTACGATGGATTTTACCGTACGAGGCATAGATGTGATGATTGATCCGCACTCTTGATTTGAGGAAGTCGTACTATGTACGTGACGCTATTGAGGCAGGATCGCCGACTATTAGAGATATGGACTCAGGATTTAGGTGTACTTCTATCGACCAGTTCTTAGGTTTAGTTTTCCTTAGGGGGGTTAGATGGACACTAGGTTAGGTTCGAGTCATATAGTGGTAGTGGTAATTGTATATCAAATGAGTGGATAACACACATCTGTCTTTACTTTCATACCGTAATCATAATATGCATGTTCATATATATGTTTCTATAATCAGCATAAAACTTTGCCTGTTAGGACACCAGCACCATTACCAATGATGCTCATATTCCACGCACACTTATTTGCCGGCTCACACACATCATCATCGGTAGTTGCCATGTCACGTACACTTTAGATCATATTATCTTTTATTGATAGAATCAGTTAACAACTAGACCGATATAATATTGTGATTACTCTCTGATGTTAGTATAGACACGGTATTTATTACTTAGACATTCATGCATTCATATTTTCATGTTATCATGCTGTATTATGGGCATATGCCGACACTTATCATATACTTACTCATGATTTTGAGATTTGGGTTTCTATGAGATTTCTGGATTTTTGGGGAAAACCGCAAGAATATAAAAAAAACTTCTCTCTCTCTCCTCCTCTCTTTTTAAAACATAAGATGCGGTTTTCTCATGATGTATGTGTCGTCCACCATGAGATTTCATGTTTTCTGATGGATTTCGAGACCCGATTCGAGGAGTGGATGAACCGTCTCGGGTACATGGTGGGCCCGGTATGGTACCTCGGGGCAAGAAGATCGAGTTGTAGACGATGAGCCTGGCAGAGGAAGGCTACCTACCGGTGATGTCTGGCGCGGCGGATATCCGGAGGATACCGACCGTTGTCGTGAGATTTGATGATATGGGCCGATCCGGACTGACGGAGCCCGAGGTATTGAGACTATGAGACTTTAGATTTACATGTTTGTGTCGATGCTTGACACGGATTTCCATCGATTTCATTGTTGAGAATTCAGATTCCTATACACATTTTACTATGATAACAGCTAAAGATTTCTTATACAGATATTTCTGGATTTCAGGATTGATTATTTTATATTCATGATGCATGCATATCCATTCATATGACATAGTATTATATGAGGTACTGACACGAGCACGGAGTATCTGCATTTACACGTAGTTTTACCCTCCTATTACTAGATGATTGGGATATAATAGTGTATTATTATGACCTAGGGTAGCGTCGTGTATTCGATTTCTTTTCGTAGATGTCTTCTACTCACGAGTTGGCAACTCACCCCGTTGTTCCAAATTTTATTACAGGTTCGATGTACAGGTTTCCCTTAGCAGTTGCTGGCACATCATTTTCATTTCGGGTGATTTGCACGGTAGGTTGGTTCATTTGTATCTGAACCGCCGTTGTATTTTATTATTTCATTTATATCTAGAAAGCTCCATCAACCAAACTTGTATTATTTGATAGTTTATTGGACCAGTCTTTTATTTCGACCTTAGAGTCGCGCATGTATTATTCTGATCTGGTGGTTTTGTTTTCTTTGAGTTTTGAGCCTCGCCCTTTGGCGTTGTATATTATGGTGCTTGTTGTGGTTGTTTCCGCCTGTTGGCGTTGAGCTAGCTCCCGTTTGGGGATGCTTTTTATTGTTTATGTATTATACTTGTTGTACCCGTTTGGGGCCAGTTTTTACAGAGGAGACTCTGCCGAAATTTTTAGGAAAATTTGCTGATGCTTTTTTTAAACTTGTTTTTCTTCATGTTTTCTTTTACTTCTTCTTCTTCTTTTATATGGTTTAGATTTCTGTGCTTCGGCTTACTTAGGTTACGTGGCGCCTCTAGACGCTTCGTAATCTAAGTGCCGGTCACGTTCCGTACTTTCGGGCCGTGACACTTTGTTAAGGTCTTATTGAAGGCCTCAGCTAGACCGTTAGCTCGGGGATTATAAACCGAGGAATATCTCCAGTCTATATTGTGCTGTTGCGCGAAGCGACTGATTTTGTGGCTTCTGTAAGCTGGCCCGTTATCGGAGATGATCCGTCGTGGAGTTCTAAACCGATATAGGACGTGCATCTTAAAGAAATGGAGGATATTGTCCGTCTTCACTTCTCTTAACGGTACTGCTTCTGCCCATTTGGAGAAGTAGTCAGTCGTCGCCAGGATGAAACGATGTCCTCTGGACGATGCTGGTTCGATGGGGCCGACTATGTCAGTCCCCCACATTTCGAATGGCCAGCTAGCCACTGTTGGATGGAGTGGATTTGGATGTTGGTGGATGAAGTCTCCATAGATTTGGAACGAGTGGCACTGCTTTGCATACTCAAGACAGTCTTGGATCATCGTGGGCCAGTAGTAGCCCATCCGTTTGATCTTCAACTTCATCTTTGCGCCCGCTTGGTGAGAACCGCAGTGTCCGTCATGAACTTCCTGGATGACTCTTTTTGCTTCGTCTGGTCCCAGGCATCTCAACCACAAAGAATCAAACGACCTCTTGTATAGGGTATCATTAACGAAGGCGAAAGACAGAGCTCGTTTCATAAGCTGATGTCTTGAAGACGCATCTTCGGGTATTCGGCGGTATTTGAAGTAGTCTATAAAGACTTCTCTCCAATCCTCAGTATTTTCCCGATCTTTTATTTGCAGGGTCGTCTGCTCAGTCGCTCCCTCCTCTTCGGATGATTCCGAAGATATTTCTGCTGGGGCTAGCACCCGACAGCTTTGTATCACGATTCTTACGTCATCGAGGTTGTCGTCAGCCAGTTCTTTGGCGAGCTTGGCCAACGCGTCCGCTTTGCTGTTTTCCGCGCGCGGTATGTTTTCCAAAGTGTAGGAAAGGATTTGGGTCAACAGTTGCTGCACCTTTTTGCCGTACTTCATCAATTCTGGTTTGCATGTTTGGTAGTCGCCGTTTACTTGACTAACGACCAGTTGGGAATCTCCATATATGAGGAGGTTTTCAATTCCCATGTCGATGGCGATCTCGAGGCCTGCTATCAGATCTTCGTATTCGGCTTCATTGTTTGTCCTCGGCTCTGTTAGGGAGAAAGCAAAATGCATTATCCCTCCTTGTGGAGTTACAAAGATGAGTCCTACCCCCGATTTGATTATAGGGGCGCTTTGTTTGCGTTTCTTCATGGAAGATGCTCCATCAAAATAAAGCTCCCATCGGGTATCATTACCGTCGATCGCATCAAACGCATGTTCGTCTGGAAGATCGCAATTTAAAGGAGAATCGGCAGGTATCGGATGCTCAGCGAGGAAGTCGGCGATGGCCTGGCCTTTCACTGCCTTGAGAGGTTGATACGTTATCGAGAACTCCATCAAGAGCATGGCCCATTTAGCAAGTCATCCCGTCAATATAGCCTTCGACATCAAATATTTAAGGGGGTCCACCTTTGAAATGAGACGGACCTCATGCGCCAACGCATAGTGTCTAAGCTTTGTTATCGCAAAGATCAACGCCAGGCAGTGTTTTTCAATGGGGGAGTAGTTGCTTTCTGCCCCCAGTAGAACTCGACTTAAGTAGTAGAGTGCTCTTTCTTTCCCTTGATCGTTCTCTTGTGCCCATAATGCGCCTAAGGAGCCTTCGAGAGCGGTTGTATAAAGAATGAGGGGCTTTCCCTTGACCGGAGCAGCTAACACTGGCGGGTTCTGCAGGTATTGTTTGATCTCGTCTAGCGCGCTTTGGCATTTTTCGTCCCAGACGAACGGGGTTCCCTTTTTCATCAGGTGGCTGTAAGGACGGCACTTTCCTGAAAGGTTGGCTATAAATTGTCGTATATACGCGAGCTTCCCCTGGAGAGACCGCAGCTGTTTGAGAGTCCTTGGCGGAGGCATTTCCATGATCGCCTTGATCTTTGACAGATCTATCTCAATGCCTCGATGTCGGACGATGAATCCCAGGAATTTGCCCGAGGAAACTCCGAATGCACATTTGAGGGGGTTCATCTTCAAGTTGTATTGCCGAAGGCGTTGAAATACGGTCTTCAGATGCTCGAGATGTTCCTCGTATGATTTGCTTTTAACCACGAGATCGTAGATATAGCATTCGACGATTTCGTATATAAGGTCATCGAAGATCTTCATCATGGCTCTTTGGTAGGTGGCACCGGCATTCTTTAAACCGAAGGGCATCACCTTGTAGCAGAATATACCCAAAGGAGTCCTGAAGGCGGTGTGCTTCTGGTCTTCGGGATGCATTTTTATCTGATTATATCCTGACGAGCCGTCCATGAAGGAGAAAACCTCGTAAGTGGACGTATTGTCTATCATCAGTTCGGTGACTGGCACTGGGAAATCGTCCTTCGGGCAAGCTTTATTAAGATCCTGGAAGTCTACGCATATGCGTACTGTCCCATTTTTCTTCATCACCGGGACGATGTTGGCGATCCACTCGGGATACTGGACTTCCTGGATGAAGCCAGAGTCGATCAGCTTCTTGACCTCGGCATTGATACTCATCTCAAGCTCGAGCCGCATTCTTCTCGGCGCTTGTTTGACTGGCTTGACGTCCGGGGATATTGCCAATTTGTGCACAGCAATTTCTGTATCTAGTCCCGGCATTTCGGAATAGTTCCACGCGAAGCAATCTTTGTGCTGCATAAGCAGGTCTTTTAATGAAGCCACCTTCTCTTCAGACAGTAGCTCACTAACAAATGTCGGTCGCGGATCGTTCGCCGTTCCCAACTCAATTTTCTTAAGATTATCTGCGGTGGTATGGATTCCATCTTCCAGCTCTTTTGGCGCTGGTGGGAATTCTGAGATTATCTCGTCGTTGCTGTTTTCGAAGTACCAGGGAAGGTCATCCATGTTCTCGGACTCTTCTTTTAATATCGTTATCACGTGACAAGTACGAATTCGCTTCCAATCCCAATGTGGAACTGGTTCTTCTTCCGTGGCCTTGAGCTCGTGCTTCTGTGGCGGCGCTACCCTCCAGTTGTCGGACAGAGCGAACTTGCCAAGCTGATACTGATCTTCAACCCAATTCTTGAAGGTGAAGCAGTCCTCGAGATGGTGCCCTATCACTCGGTGATAAGGGCAATAGTCCGGGTGAGAGACTTCGCCTGCTTGTTCGGGGTGTTTAGACTCCGGCAGTATAAGCATCTGATGTTTTAAAGCGAGGTCAAGTATTTTCTTCGTCTTGTCCCGAGGAAAAGAGTATGCTCGACGCATTTTTCTCATGAGGGATAGATTGGAACCGCTTGGTTCCCGCTTGCGTGGCCTTTTAGCCCCGCTTCGTTGCTGTTGAGCGCCTTTTTCGCGTTTCGACTTGTTTCTGCCTCTGCGTCGGGCCTTCTTTATAACAGGTTGACAAGGAGCGGCATTTTCATCTTTCACGGCCTGTTGGAAAAGGCGCTGCATTTTGGCTTTCTCGTAGATGGCGATTTCACGGTTATGATCGTCCCGGACTTTTTGACCCGCTTCCTTTATAAGCTTGTCCATTTGTTCTTCGAACGACGGACTGGGCACTTTTGCATTTGGAACTTTCACTGGCTCAGGATTAGCGTCCTCCCATTGAGCATCCGCTTCTTCATCAAAGTCATACATGACATAGCATCTGTTTAGTAGCTCTCGTTTCTTTGACCGGATGTATCCAAGTCCTTTTGTCTCCATTCTCCCATTAGGCAGTTTGCGTTGAGTCCGGGGAACGTTCCAGACTTTTTCATAGAACTTGGCTTTTCGAACGGTCTGCTTGAAGGATATCCCCTGGCGTTTCAGAAGCTTTTTCAAACCTTCCGTATAATATCTGGGAAGACGGATAGGCTGAAGCCTGTCGAGCGTAGGATCCGCGCCATGCCAGATTTCTTTCTCCACTTTGGTTTCTTCAGAGCGGTAGAATAGAATTGCTTTTTCGCTTTCTCGCCTGGGAGGGATATAGAACGTTTGTAGCTCTTCTATATTGTAAATATCAAGTGCATCCAGTTCCTTACGGTGTTTAAGCGGCACCATGGCGACTTGTAGACTTTGTTCTTCGTCAGCGGACGTTCGTATTGAAGGTTGAGCAGAGAATACAGCATGGATCTCATCTTCCAAGTCACTACCAAAGATCAACATAGGAGTGGACGGTCCTGGCTTGTTGTGTTGGGGCGGACCCGAATACACTATCTCCTCTTCCTCCTCGGTATCACTCCCGAAGACATGGATGGTGGCGTTAGCTTTGTTCTCCGGTTTGTGACACCTCTCCGTGTCTTCGAAATCCGGTAAGAAGTATTTGGCATCTTCATATTTGCGGACTTCGTTCATGGAAAGCGGATTCAGTTCTCTCGCCATGGTATACTCGAGACCATCCTTAGCGTATTTCATACACTGATGTTGTGTAGAAGGGATGACGTTGTACTCGTGTAACCATGGTCGGCCGAGCAGAGCATTGTAGCATGTCTTGGCGTCTATGACGTGGAATTTAATGTCCGTGACGAGTAGCCCGAAGCGTAGCGTCAGTATCACAGACCCAAGAGTTCTTGATGATTGGGAGTCGAACCCGGAGATGGTAATCTTATCCCGAGCAAGGTGTTGGACGCTCATGCAGATTTCTTTTAACACCCGCACATTGAGGAGATTAACGGAGGATCCATTGTCGATCAGGATTTTGTCTATCTTTATATCGTGGCAGTATCTTGAGACATAGAGGGGGCAATTGTGTTCGCACGTCCCAAGGAGAAGGTCTTCATCACCAAAAGCGACATCGGCAATGTGCACTTCCTCCAATTCATCCTTCATCTTTTCTTCAGCCAGGAAAGCTTGGAATTGTTCCGGATCTTGTAATGCCTTGATTAACGAATCTCTCGCCTCCTTTGATAGCAAAAGGGCGTCAAGAATGCTGAGCAGTGAGGGTAGCTTCCTCAGATGCGCTAAGACGTTGTAATCCACCTTATTCTTCTTCGGCGGGTCTTTGGCACTTAGCTCCTCCACAACTTGGTCATCTAAGTCGATATCTTCAGAGACCTTTTCTTTCCCTTTATCTTTTCTGTTTGAGGGTCCGAGATTCTTTTCGGGAAGCGTGCAATTACGTAGCCGGATATTTTCGCAGACCTTCGGCTCTTCTTCTTTTCCCGAGGTGGACTCTTTAAAGAGGGGGCCAAGCTTCAGCTCCTCATCAGAATCACTCCCGAATGTAGGCACCTGTGATTCGCCGGTGTTAACCATGCGACAATCGCCAGTAGTTCTTTTAATCCCTTCGGTCGTATTTCTTTGCTCCCGACGAGTTTTACTTTTCTCCCGCTTAAAATGTTGTCGATGAGCAACATATCCTTGCCACCATCTATCAAAAGCTTTGCATTCTTCGGTGGGGTGCGAAATCTTCCGATGATATAAGCAATAGGAGGGGTGCATTTCTATTTCACCAGTAATCTTTCCTTCGGAGGATGGTAGCCTCATGCCCATTGATATGACCTTAGCAAACCTTTTCCTCATCTTGAATTGGCTTTTGTCGGTAGTGGAGGTATCTTGCTCCAGCGGGATCGTCTAAGCTCTTTCATCAAGTCGCTGGCGCTTGGCCCTTTCAAATATAGCCGTCTCGCGTTCTCGATCAGCTTTACTTTTCAATCGAGCTTCGTTAAGGAATACGTTAATTACTTCATCTGATGGCCCCAGAATTTTTGGTTCAAGGTCTGCCCCCAGCGCTTCAGTATAAGGAGTCTTCTCATCGTCCATGGACGAATGGGAAATCGCATGACAACTCACCACATATTCTTCAGAATCATCAGATGAACTTTCTCCCTCATCTTCCTCTTGGAAGACGTGATTGAGGAACTCTTGGAATGTAATGGGAGTTCGTGCCTTCTGGTTGTATTCTTCCAGCGCGTCAATTTGTTTTTGCAAGTCCGAGCGCTTGTCGCCAGGCTTCACGGGCTTCTTTGATTTCTTTTTCTTCTTCTTCGAAGATTTTGACGGCTGGTTACGAGTGCTTGAGCCACCTCCATCGGTCTTTGGAGTTGGACGTGGCTTCAACATCCCCTCAATGACTTGCGGTTCCAACGGGTTCTTCCACTTGATCGATGGGCACACTTGAAGATCATTTAGCATTCTCTTTGTCTTGGCTGACAATACAACCTCCCAAGGAGCTTCTTCAACTACGGAGCATGTTGCCCCCGGCGTACTCATCCCCTTAGAGGTATGGGGCTGCGGGGGATTCACCTTCCATTTGTCAGATAACGCGAACTTGCCCTGTTGGTATTGGTTTTTTAGCCAATTTTTGAAAACGTAGCAATCTTCGATCGTATGGTCCAGTACTTGATGATAAGGATAGTAGTTGGGCTCGTTGACATCATTTGGTTGTGACGGACGTTTTGGATCCGGCAAATTTATGAGTCGGTTGCGCAACGCCAGCTCGAATAACCTTCTCGTTTTATCTCGGGGAAACGAGTAAGAACGTCCTAGCCTCTCCTCAAGGGCTACGTACGGGCGCGTATTATTTTGACGAACAACCGGCTTCGAGTTGCTCGGCTGTTGTTGAGCATTAGCGACAACGATCGCTTTCCCCTTCCCTTTGTCATTTCGGGAGTCTGTCTTTGGAAGAGAGGGTTTATAATCCATCTGACCCATTTGCGCTAGCTTGTCAATCAAGGCCTGGAAGGTAGTTGGCTTGAAAAACATCATAAATTGCGAGATGGTTGCTTGCGGATCAAGGGTTCCCACAAACATACCCACTGCAGGAGCTTCTTCAATGCGCTGCTCGCACTTCGACCATAAGTTCCGCCACCGTATAGCATATTGAACCCATATCTCGCCTGGATTTACCCTGGCGTTAATCAGTGCCGTCATCGGGGTGCGTTCACCGG
Organism: Agapanthus africanus; assembly: GCA_030015575.1. Lineage (NCBI taxonomy): Eukaryota > Viridiplantae > Streptophyta > Magnoliopsida > Asparagales > Amaryllidaceae > Agapanthus > Agapanthus africanus. The sequence goes on from CM057337.1 coordinate 817,691,484, forward strand.
CGCTTGCAAAACGCTGAGTAAACAACAGCTCCATCTCCACGAAGGTCTTGATAGAGTCATTCGGGAGCTCAGAGTACCACTCGAATGCCGTATCTGATAAACTTCCAACAAACTGGCGAAGCAAAAGCTTGTCATCACCGCCGGTGTTGCCGCAGAGTGCCCTGAACTGGGCAACATGCTGGTGAGGATTGCCCGTCCCCTTGTAGACATGGAACTTGGGAATTGTGTAACCTGGCGGGTACTTGATTTGGTCGTACCAACTTGGATATGGCCGCCCCATTTTTACGACCTGGCCAGCTGCTTCAGCCGCATGATGAACCCGTATTTGTTGGGCTATGTACTCGTCCAAATCAGCTTTGGAGATTGTATCCTCCTTAGCCGTCGACAGAGCTGGCGGAGGATTTGATGTCTCTCCCCTATCGTCTCCAAGGACGATCGGGGGATCTTCGGCCGGAGGATCTTGTTGGATCATCATCCCCACCATGTCTTGGAATAGGAGGCCCATACGCTTTATGTTGGCTGCTTGTTCAGCAGCCTCTTTATCCTTCTTCTCCAATATTCGACGAAGGAATTCGGCGTCGGTTTCTTCCTCCTGGCGTTCATCCGAGGACGTTTCAGGGTTTTCTTTTGGCCCAGTAAGTGCGTTCATAGCGTTCATCATCTCTTGGAGCTTCTGCTGCTGCTCCTGGGCTTTGGTCACTAATCGCGTAAGTGGTCGATGGCCCGTAGATATGCGACTGTCCTCTTTACCAGACGCCACGTAGACGGTATGAACTACAATGCCCCCTGACTTAGGGCGTTTGGGTTCACCACCTTTGATATTCGTCATCGGCGTTGGCACTTTCTCCGGCCTTCTTCTTTTATGGGCCATAGAAGTTGAGGGGGCCGTTGCTTTGGGCACCCTGGTGACTGTCATCCTTTCCAGTTTGATCGGATGGTCTTTTTCTTTTTCCAATTTCGCCTTTTTCTGTTGACGAGAGCGATCTGGGTCAATTACGGAGTCTTGAACTCCCCGCCAAACTTTATAAATTTTTTAGGACAGCCGTTGAGGGGGCTGTTCCTGCTTTGTTTCCGGAACTCTCTCCGCAGGTGGAGGAGATCTTTTCAGTGTAGAGGTTGGAGAGTTCTTACGTACCCTCCTCAGCAGTTCAAAGCTGTTCCCAGTTGGAACAGCAGCGTTGACTTCCGCCACTGGAGCCGGTGGAGTTAGCCCCGAGGGGGATTTGCCCCCTACCTTCTTTACTCGTCGCCAATGGCGACGTCGGGCACGACGAGTCGTAGGTATTGGTTCAAAAACAGAAACAGCTTCTTCTTGCCCCCTGTCTGAATGAGGCACCGCCGGTGTTAACCTCTTAAAGACTGAGGTTGTCCTTTGAGGGGTGATATTCAACCTGTCGAAGACAGATCCTCGAGCAGGGGCAGGAGCAGGAATAGTCAGCCTTGAAAAGACTGACTCTTTGACGGGAGAAGCCGCCTTAACGACTTCCGGAGTAGCGGCTGTTGCCTTCCTTGGGACAGCCATTTTAGAGTTCATGGGCTTCCTAGCGGGCCCCTCAGAGTTCTGATCTAGCCTGGCGAAGACAGAGGCTGTTGATTTGGTAGCGGACGACCCGTTGATAGGGGCCGTCGTACCAGTGAGCCGGTCGAAGACCGACTTCTTGTTCGCTTCTGGTGCAGGTATTGGCGTAGAGAAGCTTGCAGATGGGATCATAGTCCCGAAAAATAGGCCGGTGGTGGCCTGGGTCACCTGTTCTACCGGCAGAGCGAGGAAGGAGGCCGCTTAAGGCCCATATGCTACACCTCCGGGTGAGGTGGAGCATCCGTTGCAGTGGCACTTTGAGCATTTCGTGCAGTTAGAGGCCATTGATGCTTGAGTTCTGCGCCAGGCAAAAGACAAAATCTTAGTAAACTTGAAATCCAAAGGCCACCATTAACAAACCGCGATTCGTTCGCGAAGACGACACACGAAGTGTGGAGTGGAAAGAGGAAAAGGTCCCACCGGGCGTGCCAGAATCTGTTCCCCTCTGAATGGCGGCCGACGACGCGAGGGTGTCTTGGTTGAGATTCGGGGCAGATGCTATTTGGTTTTATCCGTCTACCTCTCCGAAGATGCTAAGTTGATTTATGGCACCGTGTATCGGAGGTTTAGACGGATGTGGCCGATGTAGCAGACTTCGTCAGATTCCCCCTCGCTTGAGGGGTTTTTGATTGTGGGGACGCTCTTCCCTGCAGGCGCAAGCCCCTGCAGTTAATTACGCTACCGCATCGCGGTAACAACTTTCTCCTTCTCCAGAATTTCACTTCGTGTCGTGTGTGTTTGTTTTGTTTGTGGTTGCCCGTGGATTGTATACGGAGACTAAGCGATGTCGTTGCCCGTAGGACGTGGTTTAGTCCAAATCCGTATTTACTTAGATTTGGGTTTGGTGTTTTTAGTTTAAGGATACATTAGTCGTATTGAGGCTAAGATCAACTTAAACATTCGTTAAGGATACGTTAGTCCTGTTTGAGACTAAGATCAACTTAACGTAGTGATCCGTTTAATATATGGCCGTCAGGACTCATCACCTCTCTGACGTCGTTGAAGGATTACAACGATAGGTGTCAGAGGAGTTCAGAGACATACCCTTGAACCAAAGTCGATTTGGAGTTTTATAGTCCATTTAAATGTTTAAGGATACGTTAGCCGTATTTGGGGCTAAGATCAACTTAAACGGGACCGTTTAGATCCAGCAAAAGAGCATTTGGAGACTCTATTGTTCCAGTTTAGGGACGTAGTGGTCCATGTTCCAGTTTAGGGACGTGGTGGTCCACCATTAGTTTAAGGACGTTTCGGTCCATCATTAGTTTAAGGACGTTTCGGTCCGTATTCCAATTTAGGGACGTGGTGGTCCATCATTAGTTTAAGAACGTTTTGGTCCAATATTAGTTTAAGGACGTTTCGGTCCAATATTAGTTTAAGGACGTTTCGGTCCACGAGTTTAAAGACCCCGCGGTCCATATTCGTATGTGGTCGTCGGGACCCGTCACCTCTCTGACGTCGTTGAAGGGTTACAACGACAGGTGTCAGAGGAGTTCGGAGATGTACCCTCGAACTGGAGGTAAATTGATTTAGGAGAGCAATCTTGCTCAGTCAATCTAATTTGAGAACTTACAACCATGATTGGGCTAAGTCCAGTTGGAAAATACTCATCATTTTTATTTGTTTTTGCATTGCATTTCTTTTTATTTTTATTTGGGCTCTGCCCATAAAGGATACAGAGCATCAGTTTGTTTTGGGCTCTGCCCATTTATAAATGATGCAGAGCATCAATTTTACTTGGGCTCTGCCCTTTTTATTGCTCTGCAATTTATTTTGGCCTGCTAGGTCTTTTTGACTTGGGCCTGGCCCTTTAACAAAAGAAATGCATTGCATTTTTCAGGCGCTTTGCGCCAATCAAAGAGCGCAAGCGCTTGTAGTGATGACACATGTCATGCAAGCGCAGTGCGCTGCGCTAGTGCGTTACGCTTGCGCTGCTGACACGTGGCGCGCTCTGGTGAGTTGCGCCAATTTCAGAGAGCAAAGCTCTGTATCAAAAGCGCACAGCGCAAATGATTCAGATGCCGACACGTGGCGCTCTCTGGTGGCTTGCGCCAGCCCAAGAGCGCAACAGTGCAGATTTATAAGTGCAAAGCACTATTAATTTGAGAATCTTTTAGATTCAAGAACCAATGGTTCATAAAAGAAGTGCAAATCACTATTTGATTTCTTGATCTAATTTAGATCAAAGAAAAACAAGTTTTTTCTTATTTCAGGAACCAGAGGTTCATAAAAAAGTGCAAAGCACTGTTTATTATGTGAAGATCATTGATCTTGTTCTTAGATCAATGATCTATTAGAAGAAATTTCTTCTATTTAAAAGGTCTTTTACTTTTTTTCTTCTTCTTGAAATTTCTTCAGAGTTCTCTCTGCTTAAAATTTTTGATTCCTCACCAAAAATGTTGATGCCTTTGAATTGAGCTCTAGGGTCCTTTTTATAGTGCCCATAAATTAGTTAAATTTGTTAAAGAGATCTTTCTCTGAGTGATTTGGGGAATTTTCCCCACCGTTGGATCTTTTGATCCAAGGGCTTCTATTTTACAGAAGAAAATCTTCTTGTTTTAACAAGAACAGAAAGATTTCTTTAGAATCTTGATTCTATTTGGCGCAAATGCCCCAGCGCGTGACACGTGTCACGCAGCGCACAGCGCAGCGCGACTGCGCTAGCGCATCTGCGCTGACACGTGTCGCGCAGCGCATCTGTGCTGACACGTGTCGCGCAGCGCAAAGCGCAGCGCGACTGTGCTAGCGCATCTGCGCTGACACATGTCGCGCAGCGCAGATGCTCTAGCGCATCTGCGCTGACACGTGTCGCGCAGCGCAATTGCGCTGACACGTGTCGCGCAGCGCAGTGCTTGCACATCTGAAGCGTTGCTTCCTTTAATTTTTCTTCAAATAGAGCTTTGCTCTGATTGGGTGCGCTGCTTTGGGCGCTGCGCTGATGTATCTGCGCTTGACACGTGGCGCGTTGCGCCCGGGATTTGAAGCGTTGCTTCAAAATTTGAATTTTGAATTTCCAATAGAGCTTTGCTCTGATTGGGGGAAACATCTGGTTTGCACATCTGATAGTCATTGTTTACTTGGCTAACGACCAGCTGGGAGTCTCCATATATGAGGAGGTTTTTGACTCCCATATCGACAGCGATTTCAAGACCCGCTATCAAAGCTTCATATTCAGCCTCGTTGTTTGTTCTTGGCTCCGTTAAGGAATGGGCGAAACGTATTATCCCTCCTTGCGGAGTCACGAAGATAAGGCCCACTCTGTCTTTGATTATAGGAGTGTTATGCATCCGCTTCTTCATGGAAGATGCTCCATCGAAGTAGAGTTCCCATTGGACATTATTTCCTTCCTCCTCCCCTTCAATTGTGTCGAACGCGTGTTCATCTAGCAATTCGTAATTTAAGGGAGAATCGGCTGGTATTGGATGCTCAGCGAGAAAGTCGGTGATGGCCCGACCTTTTACTGCCTTGAGGGGTCGATACGTTATTGAGAACTCCATCAAGAGGAGGGCCCATTTGGCAATCCTTCCTGTTCGTATGTCCTTTGACATTAAATATTTAAGAGGATCCACTTTTGATATGAGATAGACTTCATGTGCCAAGGCATAGTGTCTGAGCTTCGTTATCGCGAAGATCAGTGCCAGATAATGCTTTTCGATGTGGGAGTAGTTGTTTTCTGCCCACAAGAGAACTCAACTCAAATAGTAGAGAGCTCTCTCATTTCCCTGATCGTTCTCCTGTGCCCATAGCGCGTCTAGAGAACCTTCAAGGGCCATTGTGTACACGATAAGGGGCTTTCCCTTAACCGGAGCGGTCAGTACCGGCGGGTTCTGCAGGTATTGCTTGATTTCGTCCAGTGCACTTTGGCATTTATGATCCTAAACGAACGGGGTCCCCTTCTTCATTAGATGACTGTAGGGGCGGTATTTTCCGGAGAGGTTGGCTATGAACAACCGGATATATGCGAGCTTTCCTTAGAGAGACCACGGTTGTTTAAGAGTTCACGGCGTGGGCATCTCTATAATCGCCTTGATCTTTGATGGGTCTATTTCGATACCTCGGTGTCGTATGATGAATCCGAGGAATTTGCCCGAGGATACTCCAAACACGCATTTCAGAGGATTCATATTTAGATTGTATTTCCGAAGACGCTGGAACACTATGTTTAGATATTCCTAGTGCTCCTCGTACGATTTGCTTTTCACCATAAGGTCGTCAATATATCATTCAACAATCTCATGTATGAGGTCATCAAATATCTTCGTCATGGCCCTCTGGTAGGTAGCGGCTGCGTTCTTCAAACCGATGGGCATCACCTTATAGCAGAATATGCCCAGCGGAGTCCGGAAAGCAGTGTGTTTTTGGTCTTCAGGATGCATTTTTATTTGATTGTAGCCTGAAGATCCATGCATGAAGGAGAAGACCTCATGAGTGGACGTGTTATCGATCATCAGCTCGATAACAGGTACCGGGAAGTCATCCTTCGGACAAACTTTGTTAAGTTCTCGAAAGTCCATGCAGATGCGCACTGTTCCATTTTTTCATCATGGGAACAATGTTGGCAATCAAGTCAGGGTATTGAACTTCCTGGATGAAGCCGGAGTTAATTAGTTTCTTAACTTCAGCATTGATACTCATCTCAAGTTCGAACCGCATTCTTCTTGGCGCCTGTTTGACTGGCTTGACGGCCGCCGATATAGCCAGTTTATGCACCGCTATTTCTGGATCTATTCCCGGCATCTCAGAATAGTTCCATGCGAAGCAGTTTTTATATTGCATAAGCATGTCCTTTAGTGTGGCCACTTGTTCTTTAGACAACAGCTCACTGACGGACATGGCTCTCGGCTCGTTTTCCGTCCCCAAGTCGATTTTTCTCAGGTTGTCTGCCTTAGTGTGTATCCCACCTTCCAGCTCTTTTGGTGCTGGTGGAAACTCTGAGATCGCCTCATCCTCGTCTTCATTTGCGAAGCACCTGAAGCAGCCATCTATAGTCTCGTGCCCTCCCTCCTTTGAGAGTGTTACCACATGGCAGGTATGGGTTTGCTTCCATTCTTGACGTTGAGCTCGTCCTGTCCTCACGGTATATGTCCTCTTTGGCTTATGCTTTTGCGGCGGGGTTACCCTCCAGTTGTCGGACAAAGCGAACTTGCATCGTTGATACCGTTCTTCGACCCAATCTTTGAAAGTGAAGCAGTCTTCAAGGGGATGACCTATTGCTCGGTGATAGGAGCAATAATCCGGATGATAGACCTCATTTATTTTTTCGGGATGCCGAGACTCCGGAAGTGTCATCATTTGATGTTTCATGACAAGGTTGAATATTTTCCTTGTCTTGTTTTGAGGGAAAGAGTATTCTCGTCCCATCTTCTTCAGAAAAGACGGATTCCAGCTGACTTTTTCTTGATTGCGTGGCTTCTTGGATCCGCTTCGGTATTTCTGAATGTCATTCTCGTTCTTCACTTTGTTTTTGCTCCTATTTCGGGCTTTTTCCTTGTCGCGAGAACGTATAGCGGGCTGAGGGTGAAGGGCATCGTGATTTTCCTTTTCCGCAGACTGCTGAATGAGACGCTAAGTCCTGGCCTTTTCGTAAATGGCCATTTCACGGTTGTGCTCATCCCGAACCTTTTGACCGGCTTCTCTCATTATCTTGGCAACTTGCTCCTCGAACGACGGACTTGACATTCGGATGGAGGGATCTCGCTCTGGTTCAATGTTATAACCATTTGGAAAAACGTTCCATTCTTTATAGAAGCCATTTATGACGCGGAAGTTGTGGAATCGCTCCTGTTTATTTATCCGAACGTATCCGAGCCCTGTCATCTCCATTCTCCCATTGGGCATCTTTCGCTGAGTCCCCAGGACGTCCCAAATCTTGTTGTAGAACTGGGCTTGTCGAGTGGTTTGTTTGAAGAGTATGCCTTGGCATCTTAATAGTCTTTTCAATCCCTCTGCGTAGTATCTGGGCAAATGGATTGGTTGAAGCCCGTCAAGCGCAAAATCGGCACCATGCCAGACTTCTTTTTCCACTTTGGTCTCCGTAGATTGATAGAAGAGGATTTCCTTTTCACCTCTTCGCCTGAGAGGGATGTAGAAAGTTTGCAGCTCTTGTACACTGTATGTATTAAGTGTATCAAGTTCTTTATAGTGCTGTGGCAGAACCATGGTGATTGTAAAATCTGATCATCTCCAGTAATGGTTTGTGTTGAAGGGCGGGTGGAGAACACGGCGTTGACCCCGTCCTCAGAGTCACTGCCAAAGACCAAAATAGGATTAGATGGTATGGGCCTATTGCATTGGGGTTGCCCCGAGTAGACTATTTCTCCATCTTCCTCGGTGTCACTCCCAAAGACCGGGATGGTGGCGATGGCTTTTTGTTTATTCTCCGGCTTATGGCATCTTTCCGTGTCTTTGAAATCCGGTAGAAAATACTTTGCGTTTTCATATTTTCGAACTTCATTTATGGAGAATGGATCTAGCTCCCCCGTAACGGTGTACTCGAGCCCGTCTTTGAAATACTTCATATATTGGTGTAGTGTAGAAGGGATGACGTTGTACTCGTGTAACCAAGGCCAGCCGAGCAGGGCGTTGTAGCAAGTCTTGGCATCGATGACATGAAATTTGATGTCAGTGACGAGAAGCCCAAAGTGTAATGTCAATATTACGGACCCAAGCATCCGTGATGACCGTGAGTCGAACCCAGAGATGGTAATTTTGTCCCGAGCCAGGTGCTGAACGTTCATGCAGATCTCGTTCAACACCTTCACGTTGAGAAGATTGACAGAGGACCCGTTGTTGACCGGGATCTTCCCTATCTTGATGTCGTGGCAGTATTCGGTGACATATAGAGGACGGTTGTGTTCGCACATTCTGAGGAGAAGATCTTTATCGCCGAACGTGATGTCAGTTGTATGGACCTCTGCCAGCTCGTCCTTCATCTTTTCTTCGGCAAGGAAAACTTGGAACTGATCAGGCTCATGTAATGCCCTGATCAGAGAATCTCTTGCTTCTTTAGACAGGAGGAGAGCATCCAATATGCTCAGTTGTGAGGGTATCTTCTTCAGGTGTGCTAGGACATTTTCATCCACTTTGTTTTTCTTAGGCGGGTCTTTGGCTGCGAGCTCTTTGACGATTCTATCATCGAGGGAAATTTCCTCAGGGACTTTTTCCTTCCCCTTGTCTCTTTTGCTCGAACCTTTGTTTGAAGACCCGAGGTTCTTTTCAGGCAGCGTGCGGTTACACGGCTGAATATTCTTGCTGTTTTTCTCCTCTTCTTCTTTTCCAGAGGTGGATTCTTTGAAGAGAAGGCCGAGGGTTATTTCTTCCTCAGAATCGCTCCCGAATGTAAGAACTTGGGATTTTCCTTTTGTTGAACTGGTATTAACCATATGACTGTTACCATCCATTCCTTCACATTCATCTGTCGCACTTCTTTGCTATCGACGAGGTTTGCGCTTCATCCGCGTGAAGTCTTGTCGTTGGGCAACATATCCTTGCCGCCATTTCTTGAAGGCATTGCACTCTTCGGTGGGGTGGGCGACCCTCCGATGATATATGGAGTAGTTCGGATGTGAAACCTCTCCATTGAGGCATGTAGCCCCGGGAATATTTCCCTTGAGAGAAGGCAGCTTCATTCCCATTGACAGGGCTTTGGCGAACCGCTTCTCTGTCTTGATTCTGCTCTTGTTTGCCTCAGGTGTGCTTTGGCTTGGTTGGAGTGCTTTGTGGCTCTTCCTCGCTGTGTTTTCTTCATCCTGACACCGATACTTGGCCTTTTCGTATATAGCCTGTTCCCTGCCGAAACACGGAGACGCGACCGGGTAGGTCCGTCTTGCCTGAATTTCGGGGCAGATGCTAATTGGTGCTATCCGTCCACCTCTCCGAAGATTCCAAGTTGATTTATGACACCGTATATCGAAGGTTTAAACGAATGCGGCCGATGTAGCAGACTTCATCAGATTCCCCCTCATTTGAGGGTTTTTTGATTGTGGGGACGCTCTTCCCTGCAGGCGCAAGCCCCTGCAGTTAATTACGCTACCGCATCGCGGTAACCACTTTCTCCTTATCCAGATGGTCACTTCGTGTCGTGTGTGTTTGTTTTGTTTTTTGGTTGCCCGTGGATTGTATACAGAGACTAATTTATGTTGTTTCCCATAGGGCGTGGATTAGTCCAAATCCGTATTTTCTTAGATTTGGGTTTGGGGTTTGGGTTTGAGGATACCTTAGTCTCATTTGGGACTAAGATCAACTTAAACGTTAGTTAAGGATTTGTTAGTCTAATTTTAGACTAAGATCAACTTAACAGGATCATTTAGATCCAACAAAAGAGCATTTGGGCTCTATTGTTTAGTTTAGGGACTTTGCGGTCCATTAGTTTAAGGACACCTCGGTCCAATGTTAGTTTAAGGATATCTCGGTCCAAGGTTAAGGACTCATAGTCCATGGGTTTTAAAGGACCCCATAGTCCGAGGTTAAGGACAACATAGACCATGGGTTTTGAAGGACCTCACAGTCCGAGGTTAAGGACATCATAGTCCATGGGTTTTGAAGGACCCCACAGTCCGAGGTTAAGGACATCATAGTCCATGGGCTTAAGGACCCCACAGTCCAGTTTAAAGACGTCATAGTCTGTGAAATGTATGGTTGTCGGGACCCGTCCCCTCTCTGAAGACGTTGAAGGATTACAACGACATATATCAAAGGGGTTCAGAGATGTACCCTTGAAACAATTTTGGTTGAAAGATCTGTGGTCCAATCTGGAACTAAGATCTGTTAAAAGATTTATGAGCATGTGGGCTCAATTAATCTGAATTTGAGGACTTATGGCCAATCTTGGGCTAAGTCCAATCAAGTTAAAAAATGTTTTAACATTTATTTTGGGCTGTTGGAGCCTTTATTTGGGCTTGGCCCTTTTAACAATGCTGAGCATTGAATCACATTCTGACAATGTTTTTTCTTTTAATGAATGTTGAGCATTCATCACAACTCTGGGCTTATTAAAGAACAATTTATGTTCTGTCAGCGCAACAAATGGTGCGCTTGGCGCTTTGCGCCAGTAAAAGAGTGCAGTGCGCTTCTGCCAATTAGCGCACACATGAAGGACACGTGTCGCGCTTGGCGCTAAGCGCAGATGATGGGCGCATTGCGCCAGTTTATGAGCGCAGAGCGCTGGTTCATGAGCGCATTGCGCTTTCAGTTTAGTGTCACACACGTGAGTGACACGTGGTGCGCTTAGCGTTGAGCGCCAGCCCATGAGCGCAGTGCGCTATTTCAGAAGTGCAAGGTGCTAGTTGTTAAGCAGTACATGCGCGATTGACACGTGGCGCATTTGGCACTGAGCGCTAGTCCAGAGAGCGCAGAAGCGCAGTTCAAGAGCGCAAAGCGTATCTGATCAATTTTATGATCTGAGAAATTAAAAGAGATTTTGTCTCAGGATCTAAGAACAACCGTTCTTATTTTACTTCAATCTCTTATATTGATGAAAAGCTTTGCCTTTCTGGATCTATGATCCTTAAGAGAATTGACTTATTCTCCCCTCTTTTTTATAATGAGATGTTCATGATCTCTTTGAAAAAGACTTTAGTCTTATAGATCTACGATCTGTGAGAAGTAAGTTCTTCTTTTATTTTATGATGAGATCTTTTGATCTCTTTGTGAAAGACTTTTTGTCTTTGTAGATCTATGATCTTTTTAAAGAAATGAATTCTTCTTTCTTAATCATGAGATGATTTCATCTCTGTGTTCATCATCATTCATTCTTATCTTGAAGATAAATTTTCTTGCAAGAGCTTGCTCTTTGAATTTCTTTAAGTTTTTTTTGGGAGGTTTTTCTCTCTCTTTCTGTATATCTGAGACTTGAAGTCTAGAGACCTTTTTTATAAGATAGGCTGATTTGTTGAATCAGTTAAAGAGGTCTTTCTCTGATTGATTTGGGGATGTTTCCCCACCATTGGATCTTTGATCCTAGGGCTTCTGTTTTACAGAAGGAAATCTTCTTATTTTTAACAAGATTGATAAATCTTTCCATACAGAATTTATGCTGTATTTTCGTAATTTTGATTTACCATTGGATCATTGATCCAACAGTGCTCTAATTTACAGAGCACAATCTTGTTATTTGGAAAGATTTTGAGGAATCTTTCCTTAACAAAATTTAATTTTGATTAATTAATGATTTATCATTATTATTAGATCTTTGATCTAACGGTGGGGAGCTTTTAGTTCCAGCGCTAGCGCACCCGTGCTTTGCACGTGGTGCCCTACTTAAAGGGCAGCGCACTTTGCGGTAGCGCACTTGTGTTTGACACGTAGTGCGCTGCTTGTAGCGCAGCGCACCTAGCGCTAGCGCACACGTGGTGTGCTTCTTAGAGCTCATCGCACCCAGCGCTAGCGCCCACGTGCTTTGCACGTGGTGCGCTGCTTAGGGCACAACACACTTGGCGCTGCATCTGGAGCGTTACTTCATTTCAAAAATTTGAATTTTAAACAGAGCTTTGCTCTGATTGGGGGAAACAAATTCCCCCCACCATTGCGCTCGCGTGGCCCACATTTGAGTGCAGCGGTGGCAGCATCTGCGCCCTTGGATCTACTCAGAAGTTGAAACGGCACTCAGTGCCTATATATAGGACTTTTGGTCCTTAGGATGATTTCTGTTCATCTTCTTCTTGTTTTCTGAGAATTTTTATTCTTCCACAGAGCATAGCTCTTCATTTTAAGAAATTTCAAGAGTCAAAACTCTGCCAAAATTTAGGTAAAGATAAATTTTTTTAACGATCTAGGGTTTTACCCATTAACAGAGTCTTGCTCTTCATAGATCTTTGATCTAAAGAAAACCCTTTTAGGGTTTCATTAATGGGGCTTTGCTCTCTTCAAATCATGTAGATTTATTAATCTTTTATGAATAACTCTTAAGAGTTTGTTCATGGATCTTGAAGATCTCAGAATTTTTTAATTCGTATAAAAAAATTGTTTCTAATTTTCATGATGGATCATTACATCATTTTCTTCCAGAGCAAGGCTCTTGGGGAATTTTTATTCCTTCATGATTAGAGTTTGACAAGTGTCACTCTGTCATAGAGCATTGCTCTCAAAGGGAGATTTACTCCTTAGCCCGAGGAAATTCTCTTTAAATGAGAATCAATTGAGGATTTCCTCATTTAATTAACAGTCTCATCAAATGCTGAGGCTGTTTTTATTAGAGATGAACTGTCATCTAGATTTTGTGGGCCCCCTTTGGTTCCTCTCCACTGCATTGCAGTGCGGTACAAATTCTAAAGTACCAAGTGTCAGAATTTAAATTATAGCACTGACAGTTGACTTTTTTTTCTTTTCGCACAGGCGACATGTCTTTCGATCCCTTTTTCCCGTTTGTTCGTTCAGATGGAGGATTCCCTGGAGCGCCTGTGGACCGTGAAGTCTTAGCATTGATCAGAGATCATGACCCGGAACATAAGGATCTTCATCTCTGGGGGACATGGTACAATCAAATTATTAAGGGTCGGCAGAGCTTTTCGTGCGCGGTACCCTCAGAGCCCATCATGGTGATCCATTACGTCGACCCACCCCCGGTGAACTATACCGTGGAAGAAGTCAACTGGACTTCGGGAGGTCTTCTTCAGCCTGCTATGGCTTCGATACCCGTTCAGCCTCCAATGGCTTTGGATACCCTGGGGCGACGTATTTGTCAAGGCGAGACGCGCCCGTAGGGACAACCGTATATGATTGGCCTAATTCCTCGTCATCCAGCTGGCTATCTGCAATGGGCCCGTTATATTCTGTCAGCGAAGAAGTCGCAGTTGTTGAGGCTTGGGTTGTATCCTGCCATTTATGCTTCTCTCTTCCAGTATTCTACGCTTTCCGCCTGGTGGGTTAAGGCCTTTCTGGAGCAGTGGAATATTCCTACTCACACCTTCCTTTTGCTGGACCGAGAAGTATCAATTTCCTTAGACGAATTTGCAGAAGTTTCTGGCTTACCGGTTATGGGGGAGCATTATGAGGAACTGCTTCCTATGGATGAATACGTTTTTGGTGCCAAGCCAATGATGACAGGCCTTACCCCGGAGAACGCCATTCAACACCAATTTCCTAGTTTGATCAAACTGTTGAATATTTATGAGGGCCTTTTCCTCGAATCTGGGAGCCGCGGGGTTAATTTCGAGGATTTCATCGCTCGTTTTCTCCATCCGGAAGTCCTTTCGAAGGAGGCTGCTAAATTCGCCACGCTTGACGACCCTTTCGGCTTAGGTTTAAACAACCTGCCAACGGTGGAGGCAGACCAAAAGAGTTTCTTCTTACCTAACACCCCAGCCATTTCTTTTGCGGAGGTTGCAGTCCCCGGGATTGATGAGGAAACGTTCTTTTTGGGGTTTCTTGGGCTATGGCTGAGCTGGTTTGCGCTCCTGATGCACCCTCGCCGTATGAGGCCGTCTGTCTTCTACCCAGCTCACCGAATGGTTATTGGGGTGAAAGTGGCTGTCGGGGTTGCCGGGTTAGCTCATTTGTATTACGGCCTCAGCCAAGTGGCGGATACTACTAAACCCGGAGTGCAGCATGTGAACTTCTCGATGCACTACTTCATGCTATGGCTCGAGCTACATGCACTTGGCGTTTTCGGTATCCATAAAGGCCTTCCTTCTATGACAGGTGCGGTTTCCCCCGGATTATGCGATTAGTCGGCGCATCTATTGTAAATACGTCACCGCGTGAAGCTAGAGGTTTGCTCCTTTGTCCTCGCACGGTTGGAGATGGCATGACCTTCACCGACAAGATTCTGACCATCGGCAAAGAGTCCGCAACAATGGTGCAGCCATTGCGGGACATTTTTAAAGATGGAGCCTCTGTTTTGAAATCTCGGGAAACCCTTCATCTATATTCCATCAGACCGGGCTTTCTAGTGTTTAGGCAAAATGTTGCGGCGTTATTCATGAGATACAATCCGTATCGTTTCACCCAGCAGCTGAGCTACAATCAGGGAGTCCCGCTTGAGGCTTTCATGTTAGAACCTGCTGTCACTAAAGAGGGAATGCGAAACGCGCTGCATCATTTTATGCGCGTGAACACGGGGTCCAACTTCTTTATCAGCGAACCGAGCTGTGTCCCGAAGGCCCTTAGTATGTACGTGGCGTGGTATCAGCATTCAATGGGCGCCGTCATCAGGGAGGAGAAGCGACTGCTGCTCGATCGCAAAGGTGCACCCCCTGCTGGTGATCGAAACGTCCCTCTGAAGCGACGGACCATTGTCCCACCTCCCTTAAGAGAAGCTGCCGTGATCGAAGTCCCGCATGACAGGCCCGAGCTACCGATACCCCGGGCTCCTGTAGAAACGGCGACTGTAGCTTCCCCCGATTCTGGCGTAGGTTCAGATATCGGGACTCGTCACCCCAAGGTGCCCACTAAATGTAAACTTGTGCTTGTGGCGACCGGAGCTCGCTTGCAGAAGAGGAAGAAGAAGTCGATCCTCTCTGCCGACGTTGTATTTGGTCAGGAGCCTCATGCTCTTTATAGTGAGGGCTTGGGCGAATATGGGACCAACGAGGGCCTATTCATAGCGCCGGATGATACGGATCTGGAGGCTGCTATTGCAGCTTCTGTACGATCAGCAAGCCACAAAGCAGGAATGATCATCCTTGCTGAGTCAGGTAATCTCTAGTTACATCTTTTTTTGCTGTTATATATTTTTCTATTATCATGCCTTAACTAACACCTCATCTTTAACAGGCGTTTCCACCGAAGAGGCTCTAGCGGCTTCCCTCAAGACTTTCGAGGAGGAGGAGAGGATTCGCGCTTCGCTGGGCGTGGTATATGTCGGCTCATTGCGCCTTCATCCGCCTTTCTTATGGACAATATGACCCCTTCTTATCTTATCGCAGGGACTACAAAGCCAATCGTGCGGAGTGATGCGGAGATGCTTCCAGAGCTAACCATAGAAGTCCCGGCCTCCTCAGCACCGCCGAAAGAGGCTTTACTCAAACGACCGATGACGGATGCCATAACGGCTCCAGAGGTAACTATTGGTGCGGACGATGACGTCCCGTTGATGGAGGTCTTTAGAAGATCTGCCCTCACGGCCTGAGCGGAAAGGAAGCGTAAAGTGCGCACAGCAAGGGAGCGTAACGCTGCCTTGGCCGCGGGTGCAGGTTCGAGTGCTGCTACCCCTCCCCCTACTCCTTCAGAGGATGCTTCGGCTGCCTTGTCTATCGTCCACAGACAAACAACACGTGCTGCTCGGGAAGCAATCGAAAAACCGACCCAGGGTAACGTGACATTGGGTTCTTTTGTCAAAGTTTTAACTTTCAGGTTCTCATATATCCTATCTTGCAGGGCCGAGTCTTGCCGAGGAAGTGGTGGGTGACGTGGCGGCAACCACCGAGCCTGAGGTAGAGGTAGGTGAGACGTCTACAATTGTCGAACCTGAGGTAGCGGTAGGTGAGATGGCTACAATCGCTGAGCCCGAGGTAGCCACTTTTTCTCAAGAGTCGGGCACTGTTCCAATCGTCACTCTTTCCCCCTGTGGGTCCTTGCCATTGCCGGGAGCTGCGAGTGTCATGAAGATTCTCGTGGAGTCGGGGGATGAGGCTACGGGTGGCGAGACCGTTCCGATGGAGGGGGGTGAAGCATTCGCTGTATCCAGTGACGCCCTTGTTGCGGTCTCGACCGGTGACTCACCAGGTAGATTTCGGGTCATTACTCTCCCCTTTATTCTGCAATCCTTTTCAATTTGTTTTGAAAGCGTTTCTCTTATTTTTAATGCAAGTGTGATGAGCGTTGGGGTTGTGCAACCCGAGGAAGCATCTCTAGTTGCCGCTTTGACGGTGACCGCTCCTTTACCTTCTCTCGTACCATCTCAAATGCTGGAAGGTGCGGATTTGTGACCCATCAGCTTCATTGTAGGCAGTATAATTTATGTACTGACATTGCATTATTACATCCTCACAGGAGTCCTTTTTTATCACCTGTATCAGGTGTTACACCCACACTTCTCCTTTCAGTCAGAGATTGCCTCTTCTAGCGGAGCCGGTGATTATAGCCCTTAGCTAATGTCCCTTCTTTTCTTTTATGGGTAGTCAAATCGTTTCTAATTCTTCTTTGTTTTAATTGCAGCCCTACAGATCGAAGGAGGAGACGAAAGAACAGTTGCACCACCGGTACTCACGGTCTTACCACCTACTGCAGCCGGTATAGTAAACTCCGTTGTTCATGAACCTCCTTTATTTCTTGAACCGTTATTTGACTGTGATTTGCTTTGTAGCTGTGTTATCGACTTCAGCTCCGTTCGAGTCTCAATTATAATGCCAGCAGGCCCCTTCTCTCGACGTCTCTCTTCCACAGGTTCTGTGAATAGCCTACGCATGTTGATCGATCACCTCGAGGAGCTTGATGTGGAGACTCCTGCCCTTGCTACAGATTTCGCTGCTGAGGTTAATCCCATGCTGGAGATGCTCGTGCACTTTCATAACGAAGGTGTCGTGGATTCCTGGGTTAATCACTGCAGAAAAATCGAGGTCTGTTTGCATGAGCTTGAGTTTAGACGTCCTGCCCCCGAGGTCTTGGCTGTGAACTCCCAGTGGGCTGCATGGGTCGAGGAGAGCACTCCCTACATCCGCCATCTTGAACAGGAAGAGACCTTAAAGCGTAAGGAGTGCGAAGAGACTTCAAGCGAATCTGCTCGATTGCATGCTCAAGTTGATGCAAACGCTGCACAGTTGAAAGTTATCTTCGAAAGCCTTCTACGATGTATTACTGACGGGCTCACGCTGAGGAAAAAGCTCGACCTCATCGAGCGAGATGCACAGAATCGTGGGGTAGCTCAGCGGGTCGTCGAAGAGCAACTTTCATCCTACTTACAGCAACGAGCCCAGGTCGAAGCAGAGTTGGCCGCGGCAGCTGACCAAGAAAAGGGGCCGAGGGAAGTGCGCGAGCGGCTGATTGGTCTATTGAAAACGTTTCCCTCTCAATAATTATTTTTGTACCATTTGTAATTTTGAATAAAATGTATCCATTTTTTTTTATTCTTTCATAAGATGTATTTTGTACCCAATTGAATTTATGAATAAAAGATACATTTCTTTCGCAATGTCGTGTGTCATATCTTTGCTTTCTTCTTTTCTTTGTTATCAGCATGTTACTTTAGTAAGCGTAGACTGAAGAGTATAGAGAGAGAATTCCATTTTGAATTCTTCGAGAGGTAGTGGTGGCTTAGAAATCAGGTTCAGATTTGCTGCCTAAGGCTTTTCAACTTCATGAGCCGTGAGGGTCTCATAAAGATTTTTCTCCCTACGAGTTGAGAGGATCTCATAGGTGTATTTTCTCCTTAGGAATCGTGAGGATTCCTAAGTGCGTTTTCTCTTATAAGTCGTAAGGATCTTACAAGTGAGTATTCTTCCTTACGGGTCGAGAGGGCCCGTAAGTGATTGATGGTGTTGCCATTATCCGCATTTCACAAGGACCAGGATTTGCTCTGGATGCTTCCCACGGGGTCATGATTGACATGAACCGTGTTTCGTAAGGACCAGGTTCCGCTCTGGACGTTTCCCACGGGGTCAGAATTGACATAGGCCGTGTTCCATGTAACCAGGATTTTGCTCTGGATGCTTCCCACGGGGTCGGATTGACATAGCCGTGTTCTGCGAGGACCAGGCTCCGCTCTGGATGCTTCTCACGGGGTCAGGATTGACATAGGCCGTGTTCAGTGAGGACCAGGATCCGCTCTGGACGTTTCCCATGGGGTCAGGATTGACATAAGCCGCGTTCCACGAAACCAGGATTTTGCTCTGGATGCTTCCCACAGGGTCAGATTGACATAGCCGTGTTCTGCGAGGACCAGGCTCCACTCTGGATGCTTCCCACGGGGTCAGGATTGACATAAGCCATGTTCAGGGAGGACTAGGATCCGCTCTGGACGTTTCCCACGGGGTCCGGATTGACATAAGCCGCGTTCCACGAAACCAGGATTTTGCTCTGGATGCTTCTCACGGGGTCGGATTGACATAGCCGTATTCTGCGAGGACCAGGCTCCGCTCTGGATGCTTCCCACAGGGTCAGGATCGACATAGGCCGTGTTCTGCGAGGACCAGGATCCGCTCTGGACGTTTCCCACGGGATCAGGATTGACATAAGCCGCATTCCACAAAACCATGATTTTGCTCTGGATGCTTCCCACGGGGTCGGATTGACATAGACGTGTTCTGCGAGGACCAGGCTCCGCTCTGGATGCTTCCCACAGGGTCAGGATTGACATAGGCCGTGTTCAGCTAGAACCAGGATCCGCTCTGGACGTTTCCCACGGGGTCAGGATTGACATAGGCCGTGTTCCACGTGACCAAGAATTTGCTCTGGATGCTTCCCACGGGGTCTGATTGACATAGCCTTGTTCTGCGAGGACCAGGCTCCGCTCTGGACATTTCCCACGGGGTTAGGATTGATATAGGCCGTGTTCCACGAGACCAGGAATTTGCTCTGGATGCTTCCCACAGGGTCGGTTTAACATATCCGTGTTCTGCGAGGACCAGGCTCCGCTCTGGACGTTTCCCATGGGGTCAGGATTGACATAGGACGTGTTCCATGTGACCAGGAATTTGCTCTGGATGCTTCCCACGGGGTCGGATTGACATAGCCGTGTTCTGCGAGGACCAGGATCCGCTCTGAATATTTCCCACGGGGTCAGGATTGACATAGGCCGTGTTCCATATGACCAGGATTTTACTCTGGATGCTTCCCACGGGGTCTGATTGACATAGCCATGTTCTGCGAGGACCAGGCTCTGCTCTGGACATTTCCCACGGGGTCAGGATTGACATAGCCGTGTTCTGCGAGGACCAGGCTCCGCTCTGGATGCTTCTCACGGGGTCAGGATTGACATAGGCCTTGTTCAGCGAGGACCAGGATCCGCTCTGGACGTTTCCCACGGGGTCAGGATTGACATAAGCCGTGTTCCACGAAACCAGGATTTTGCTCTGGATGCTTCCCAAGGGGTTGGATTGACATAGCCATGTTCTGCGAGGACCAAGCTCCGCTCTGGATGCTTCCCACAGGGTCAGGATTGACATAGGCCGTGTTCAGCGAGGACCCGAATCCGCTCTGGACGTTTCCCACGGGGCCAGGATTGACATAAGCCGCGTTCCACGAAACCAGGATTTTGCTCTAGATGCTTCCTACGGGGTCGGATTGACATAGCCGTGTTCTGCGAGGACCAGGCTTCGCTCTAGATGCTTCCCACGGGGTCAGGATCGACATAGGCCGTGTTCAGCGAGGACCAGGATCCGCTCTGGATGTTTCCCACGGGGTCAGGATTGACATAGGCCGTGTTCCACGTGACCAGGAAGGATTGACTTTATCCGCGTTTCACGGAGTCGGGGTTTGACTCTCGGTCATCTGTGCACTGCCGAGTCATGGAACTGGGAATTGCCGCGGTTCCGCATTGCTTGATGGTGCGTATGTTGTAATGAGACGAATGTTGAGATGATCTCCAGGCTATTTGTGAACAGTCAAGACTTGTCTCTCTTTCGGATGGATCCTGGGGAGGGAAGGTGTGATTCCCTCTTTGTTTGCGCCCCTGGATTGTATACAGGGATTGATGCGATATCATATGTAGGGCAAAAGGTTTCATTTTATATATTTTTCTTTCCGCGATGCTCTATCATTTCAGTTTTTATATAGCGAAGGTCGCGATTGTCCAATCATTTCGGCTATTTTTCGCGGTGCCCAATCATTTCGGCTGTTTGTTTTATTTAATCGCTGCTTTTTATTGCGAGTTGCCCAATCATTTCGTCTATTTTGCATGCATACATTTTTACTTGCTGATTTTGTTTGCAAGTTGCCCCATCATTTCGGCTATTTCGTATGCATTTGTGGCTCGCTGGCTTTTCGCTGCGAATTTTGGGATTTGACACCAATTTCGGCATCAGCATCGCTACAACTGGGATATTGCCAGGAGTGAATCATTATTTGCCTTCGTCGACGTCGAACAAAGGTGGCTTAGTAGACAGGGTTAGGATCCGGTCGACTAAGGCTTTTGACTTTACGAGCCGTAAGGGTCTCATAAAGGTGTTTCTCCCTACGAGTCGTGAGGATCACGTAGGTGCATCTTCTCCTTAGAAATCGTGAGGATTCCTATGTGTGTGTTCTCTTATAAGTCGTAAGGATCTTACAAGAGTGTTTTCTCCTTATAAGTCAAGAGGACTTACAAGGATTGTTCACTGTGCAAACATATCCCTAGTCACGGATGAGATTTTGTTAGGGAAATGTTTATTCGCACCCGTGGATTGTATACAAGGGTTAATATTGAACCGCTTGTAGGGCAGAATTGGAGGTTGTGATGGCTTAAGAACAGATTCAGATCCCTGTAGATTAAGACTTTTGAATCTTATGAGCAGTGAGGGTCTCATAAGAGGGTTCTCCTTACGAGTCGTGAGGATCTCGCAAGTGTAATTTCTCCTTAGGAATCGTGGGGATCCCTAAGTGTGTTGCTCCCTTGTGAGTCGTAAGGATCTCACGCAGGTGGTTTCTCCTCACAAGGTCGAGAGGACCTTGCAAGTGTCTTTTAACGAGGTTGCGCCCTTTTGGGTTTTCACAAAAACTCGCCGGTAGCCCTGCTGTTTTTACTCACGGAGCCCTTTCGGGTTTTCATACGTGCCTATTTTGCTTATGGACATACCGTTTTCTTTTATATATATATATATATTTTTATATTTTATTATTTTTTTGTGTCAGCCTTGGAATGCTGCAGTCCACAGTAGTTTATCGACGTCTCGGTCAACAACCAGTTTTAGGACATAGTGGTCCATTGTTAGTTTAAGGACGTTTCGGTCCGTCGCCAGTTTTAGGACATAGTAGTCCATCGTTAGTTTAAGGACGTTTCGGTCCAAGAAAAGGAAGCCGGCTACTACTTACAGAGTTTAGGCCTAGGAAGATAGCGAGCGGACATAGGCATCGTCATCTATCGTTGACCTAGGCCGTTACTCGTCAGGCGTAGTATTTCTCTAAGAAGCGAACGTTTATTGGCCTGAAAGGTCTTTCACCATGCATGTCCATGAGTAGATATGCTCCACCCTAGTAAACTTTGTCTATGATATACGGGCCTTCGTAGTTTGGCTCGAATTTCCCCCGTTTGGCACGATTAAGGATTATAGGTCTTTTGACCACTAGCACGAGTTCGCCTTGGCGGAATGTTCTTGGCCTAGTCAATCTCTCATATGAACGCGTCATCTTTGCTTTATAAGCCTCCAGATTTTGTTGCGCCATGAGCCGGGTTTCATCAAGGGCATCGAGCTCCTCAAGCCGAAGGTGAGCATTTTCTTCGTCTGTTAGCTCATAATGAACTGCCACTCGTAGAGAGGGTAGTTCTATCTCGAGGGGGAGTACCGCTTCCATACCGAATACCAATTCATATGGCGTTGTGTTCGTGGCCGTTTTGAACGTCGTTCGATACGCCCAGAGAGTTTCATGCAGTCTCTCGTGCCAGTCCTTCTTATTTTGAGACACTATCTTTTTCACGATCTTCGTCAAGGTCTTGTTGAAAGCCTCAGCTAGACCGTTAGCTCGAGGATTATAGACTGAAGAGTATCTCCAGTCTATGTTATGCTGTTGTGCGAAGCGGCTGATCTTATGGCTTCTATAGGCTGGCCCGTTATCGGAGATAATCCGTCGCGGAGTGCCAAACCGATAAATGACATGTGTCTTAAAGAAATGGAGGATATTCTCCGTCTTCACTTCCCTTAGCGGTACTGCTTCTGTCCATTTGGAGAAATAATCAGTTGTCGCCAAAATGAATCGATGTCCTCTGGACGATGCTGGTTCGATGGGACCGATTATATCAGTTCCCCACATTTCAAACGGCCAGCTAGCCACCGTTGGATGTAGTGGATTTGGATGCTGATGAATAAAGTCCCCGTGAATTTGGCACGAGTGGCACTGCTTCACGTATTCGAGGCAGTCCTAGATCATCGTGGGTCCATAATAGCCCATCTTTTTAATCTTCAGCTTCATCTTCGGGCCGGCTTGGTGAGAACTGCAGAGTCCATCGTGAGTTTCTTGGACGACTCTCTTTGCCTCTTCAGGTCCCAGGCATCTTAGCCACAGAGAATCAAATGACCTCTTATACAGAGTATCATTGACGAAGGCGAAAGACAGAGCTTGTTTCATAAGCTGATGTCTTGAGGACGCATCTTCAGGTGTTCGACGGGATTTGAAGTAGTCTATAAAGACTTCTCTCCAATCCTCTGCCTTTTCCTGGTCTTTTATTTGCAGGGCCATTTGCTCGGTCGCTCCTTTTTCTTCGGACGACTCCGAAGATATTTCTGCCGGTGCAAGAACCCGACTGCTTTACACAATGATCCTCACGTCATCGAGGCTCTCGTCAGCCAGTTCTTTAGCGATCTTGGCTAACGCATCTGCCTTGGTATTCTCCGCACACGGTATGCTTTCCAGTGTGTAGGAAAGGATTCGAGTCATCAATTGCTGCACTCTCTCGTCGTATTTCACCAACTCTGGTTTGCACGTTTGATAGTCGCCGTTTACTTGACTAACGATCAGCTGGGAGTCTCCGTGTATGAGGAGATTCTCAATTCCAATGTCGACGGTGATTTCAAGACCTGCTATCAAAGCTTCATACTCAGCCGCATTGTTTGTCCTCGGTTCTGTTAAGGAGAAGGCGAAGCGCATTATCCCTCCTTATGGAGTCACGAAGATGAGGCCTATCCCTGATTTGATTATGGGGGTGCTTTGTTTGCGCTTCTTCATGGAAGATGCTCCATCGAAATAAAGTTCCCACCGGGTATCATTCTCCCTTCTTTCCCCATCGATCGTGTCAAACGCGTGCTCGTCGTGCAATTTGCAGTTCAAAGGAGAATCGACAGGTGTCGGATGCTCAGCGAGGAAGTCAGCGATAGCCTGACCTTTCACATCCTTGAGGGGACGATAAGTTATCGAGAACTCCATCAAGAGCAGGGCCCATTTAGCGAGATGTCCTGTTAATATAGCTTTCGACATCAAATATTTGAGAGGATCCACCTTTTATATGAGATGAACCTCATGTGCCAACGCATAGAGTCTGAGCTTTGTTATCGCGAAGATCAACGCCAGGCAGTGTTTTTCAATAGGAGAGTAATTGCTTTCTGCCCCCAGGAGAACTCGACTCAGATAGTAGAGAGCGCTTTCTTTCCCTTGGTCTTTCTCTTGTGCCCACAGCGCGCCTAAAGAACCTTCGAGGGATGTTGTATACAGGACGGGACGTTTTCCTTTAACGGGAGCGGCCAGTGTTGGTGGATTCTGCAGGTATTGCTTGATTTCTTCCAGTGCGCTTTGGCATTTGTGAGCCCAGACGAAAGGAGTCCCTTTCTTCATTAGGTGACTGTAAGGGCGGCACTTTCCGGAGAGATTGGCTATGAACCGCCGGATATACGCGAGCTTTCCTTGGAGAGACCACAGTTGCTTGAGAGTCTTTGGTGGGGGCATCTCCATGATCACCTTGATCTTCGACGGGTCTATCTCGATACCTCGATGTCGTACGATGAATCCTAGGAATTTGCCCGAGGAAACTCCGAACGCGCATTTGAGAGGGTTCATCTTCAAGTTGTATTTTTGAAGGCGCTGAAACACGATCTTCAGATGTTCTAAATGTTCCTCGTATGATTTGCTTTTAACCACGAGGCCGTCGATGTAGCATTCGACGATTTCATGTATGAGGTCATTGAAAATTTTCGTCATGGCCCTCTGATAGGTGGCACTGGCGTTTTTTAGACCGAAAGGCATCACCTTGTAGCAGAATATACCTAAAGGGGTCCGGAAAGCGGTATGCTTCTAGTCCTCGGTATGCATCTTTATCTGATTGTATCCCGATGATCCGTCCATGAAGGAGAAGACTTCGTGAGTGGACGTATTATCTATCATCAGCTCGGTGACCGGTACTGGGAAGTCGTCCTTCGGGAAGGCTTTATTGAGATCCTGAAAGTCCATGCATATGCGCATCCTTCTATTTTTCTTCATCACTGGGACGATGTTGGCGATCCAGTCAGGATACTGAACTTCTTGGATGAAGCCGGAGTCGATTAGCTTCTTGACCTCGGCGTTGATGCTCATCTCAAGCTCGAGCCGCATTCTTCTCGGTGCTTATTTGATCGGCTTGACGTCCGGGGATATTGCCAATTTGTGTACAGCAATCTCTGGATCTAGTCCTGGCATCTCGGAATAGTTCCATGCGAAGCAATCTTTATGCTGCATGAGCACGTCCTTTAGCGTAGCCACCCTTTCTTCAGACAACAGCTCACCGACGAATGTCGGCCGCGGGTCACTTTCCATCCCCAAATCAATTTTCTTGAGGTTATCTGCAGTAGTATGTAATCCATCTTCCAGCTCTTTTGGTGCTGGTGGAAATTTTGAGATCACCTCGTCATCATTGTTTTCGAAGCACCAAGGGACGTCATCCACATTCTCGGGTTCTTCTTCTGATAGCGTTATCATATGATAAGTACGAGATCGCTTCCAAGACCGATGTTCATCTGGTTCTGCTCTCGTGGTTTTCGGTTCATACTTCTGCGGCGGGGTTACCCTCCAGCTGCTGGATAGAGCGAACTTGCCTTACTGATACCGGTCTTCTACCCAGTCTTTGAATGTGAAGCAGTCTTCGAGAGGATGTCCTATTGCTCGATGATAGGAGCAATAGTCTGGATGATTAATTTCACCTGCGTGCTCGGGATGCTTGGACTCCGGGAGGGTAATCATCTGATGCTTTACGGCAAGCTCAAGTATTTTCCTTGTCTTGTCTTGGGAGAAAGAATACGCTCGACCCATCTTCTTTATAAGAGACGAATCCTGGTTGTTCGATTCTCGATCACGCGGCTTCTTGGTCCCGCTTTGTCGCCGTCGAACGCTTTTCCCGTTCTTTGGTTTGTTTTTGCCTCTGCGTCGAGTCTTTTGTATAACGGGCTGGCGACGAAGGGCATCGTCACTTTCTGCAGCCTGCTGAAGGAGGCGCTGCGTCCTGGATTTCTCGTAGATGGCCATTTCGAGATTATGATCGTCTCGAACCTTTTGACCTGCTTCTCTTATAAGCTTGTCCATTTGTTCTTCGAACGACGGGCTTGGTATTTTCACGATGGGAGCTCGTTTTGGTTCAGGGTTAGCATCTTCCAACAGAGTATCTCCTTCTTCATCGAAGTCATGTATGACGTAGCAGCTGCGGAATCGCTCTCGTTCCTTGGATTGAATATATTCAAGTCCGATCGTTTCCATTCTCCTGTTGGGAAACTTTCGTTGAGTTCCGGGTACGTTCCAGATCCTGTTATAGAAATGGGCTTGCCGAGCAGTCTGTTTGAAGGGTATGCCTTGGCGCCTCAACAGTCTTTTTAATCCGTTTGTGTAGTACTTGGGCAAACGGATGGGCTAGAGCCTGTCAAGTGTAGAGTCCGCTCCATGCCAAATTTCTTTCTCCACTTTGGTTTCCCCAGATCGGTAGAATAGGATCACCTTCTCACCATTTCGCCTGGGAGGGACGTAGAATGTCTGCATCTCCTGCACATTATAGGTATTAAGTGCGTCGAGCTCTTTGTAATACTCTTGCGGAACCATGGCAATTTGCAAACTCCGCTCATCGCTAGCGAGGGCTTGCATTGATGGTCGAGCGGAAAATACAGCGTTGACCTCATCTTCCGAGTCGCTGCCGAAGATCAACATAGGGGTGGATGGTCCCGGCTTGTTGCACTGGGGCGGCCCTGAATAAACTATTTCTTCTTCCTCCTCAGTATCACTCCCAAAGATCGGAATAGTGGTGATAACTTTGTTATTGTCCTCCGGTTTGCGACATATTTCTGTGTATTCAAAATCTGGTAATAAGTATTTTGCATCTTCGTACTTTCGGACTTCATTCACGGAGAATGGGTTCAACTCCCCCGTCACAGTGTACTCGAGACCATCTTTGAAGTACTTCATATACTGATGTTGTGTAGAAGGGATAATGTTGTACTCGTGTAACTAAGGCCTGCCGAGCAAAGCATTGTAGCATGTCTTGGCATCAATGACAGGAAACTTGATGTCCGTGACAAGCAGCCCAAAGCGTAGTGTCAGTATCACAGACCCGAGCGTCCGTGACGACTGGGAGTCAAAACCGGAGATGGTGATTTTGTCACGAGCGAGGTGTTGAGCATGCAGATTTCCTTCAACACTTTTACATCGAGGAGATTAACGAACGACCCATTATCTACCAGGATTTTGTCTATCTTAATGTCATGACAGTATCCGGAGACATAAAGGGGACGGTTATGCTCGCATGTCCCAAGGAGGAGATCTTCATCGCCGAAGGTGATATCGGCTGTGTGCATTTCTTCCAGCCCATCCTTCATCTTTTCTTCGGCAAGGAATGCTTGGAATTGCTCGGGCTCTTGCAGTGCCTTGATCAAAGAATCTCTTGCTTCTTTTGATAACAAGAGGGCATCGAGAATGCTGAGCTGCGAGGGTATCTTCCTCAGGTGTGCAAGAACGTTGTAATCCACCATACTTTTCTTTGGCGGGTCCTTGGCTGTCAGCTCTTTAACGACTTGGTCATCTAGGGCGATATTCACAGGGAATTTTTCTTTCCCCTTATCTTTTCTATTCGACCCACTGTTCGTGGGCCCAAGATTCTTTTCGAGCAGCGTACGATTGCGCAGCTGAATATTTTCACAGGTCTTCGGTTCTTGCTCTTTTCCCGAGGTGGATTCTTTAAAGAGAGGGCCAAGAGTCATTTCTTCATCAGAGTTGCTCCCGAAGGTGAGAACTTGCGATCCCCCAGTGTCGACCATGTGACAGTTGCCGGTAGTTCTTTTACGCTCCTCGGTCGTATTTCTTTGCTCCCGACGAGTTTTGCGTTTCATCCACTTGAAATGTTGCCGGTGAGCAACATATCCCTGCCACCATCTTTTAAAAACGTTGCCCACTTCAGTGGGGTGCGCAATCTTTCGATGATATAAGCAGTAGTTAGGATGCATTTCCGCTTCACCAAGAGTGTTTCTTCGGTGGGTGGCAGCTTCATTCCCATCGATATGGCTTTGGTAAACCTCTTCCTCGTCTTGAACCTGCTTTTATTTGCGGCGGATGTACTTTGATCTAGCGGAGGTGTTTTAACCCTTTCGTCCAGTCGCCGACGTTTGGCTTTTTCAAATATGGCTATCTCACGCTCTCAAGCAACTTTGCTTTTAAGAAGAGCTTCGTCTAGGAATGCATCAATCATTTCGTCCGATGGCCCTTAAAGTTCCAGCTTGGGATCTGCCCCCAGTTTCTCTGTGTAAGGAGCTTCTTCATCGTCTATCGACGAGTGAGAGATTACATGGCAACTTTCCATATAATCTTCAGATTCATCCGACGAGTCTTCTCCATTGTCACCATCTCTGTCCTCAAGGACGTGGCTGAGAAATTCTTAGAGTGTGACTGGAGTCTGCGCTTTTTGATTGTATTCTTCCAACGCGTCAATCTATTTTTGCAGGTCCGTGCGTTTGTCACCAGGCTTTACGGGCTTTTTGGTCTTCTTATTCTTCTTCGAAGACTTTGACGGCTGGGTGTGAGCGCTTTGGCTATCACCACCAATCTTTAGAGTTGGGCGCGGTTTCAGCATTCCCTCGATGATTTCGGGTTCCAGCGAACTTTTCCATCTAATCGCCGGGCATGTTTAGAGATCCTTCAGTATTCTTTTAGTCTTGGCTGAAAGAGCGACCTCCCATAGAGCTTCTTCTATGAAAGAGCATGATGCCCTCGGTTTGTCCTTCTTCTTGGGAGCGTGTGGTTGTGGTAGGTTCACCTTCCAATTCTCAGACAGGGCAAATTTGCTCTGTTGATACTGGTCTTCAATCCAGCCCTTGAAGACGAAGCAATCTTCAATTGGATGGCTTACCGTTTGATGGTAGGGGCAATAATTGGGACTATTAGCCTCGCCGGGTTGCAACGGTCATTTTGGATTCGGCAGATTGATGAGCCTGTTGCGCAACGCTAGCTCGAACAATCTCGTCGTTTTGTCCCGGGGAAATGAATAAGGGCGCTTCATCTTCTCATTATAGAATTGCCGCCTCTCGTCTAGGCGATCAGTTAATTTTGAGGCACTGGGTTGCTGTTGAGTATTCGCGACGAAGGTCGCCTTCCCTTTACCCTTTTCGTTCCGTGGCTCCGGCTTTGAAAGAGACGGTCTATGACCCATCTGGTCCATTTGGGCCAGTTTGTCGATCAAGGCCTGGAACGTGGTCGGCTTGAAGAACATCATGAATTGGGAAATAGTTGCTTGAGGGTCAAGAGTGCCTACGAACATGCTCACTGTCGGCGCTTCCTCGATGCGCTGCTCACATTTTGACCATAAATTCCACCATCGTATTGCGTATTGTACCCACGTTTCACCTGGCTTCACCCTAGCATTGATCAATGCCGTTATTGGGGTGCGTTCACTAGAACTCGCGAAACGCTGGGTGAATAATAGCTCCATCTCTGCAAAAGTCTTGATGGAGTCGTTTGGAAGTTCAGAATACCACTCGAATGCCGTCTCCGACAAGCTACCAACAAACTGGCGGAGAAGAAGTTTATCATCACCCCTAGTGTTGCCGCATAAGGCTCTGAATTGAGCGATATGCTGATGTGGATTCCCCGTCCCTTTATATACGTGGAATTTAGGGATCGTATATCCCGGCGGGTACCTTATTTGGTCATACCATCCTGGATAGAGTCGCCCCGTCGTTTTCCTGGTGAGCTCGTATTTGCTGAGCAATGTAATCATCTAGAGCGGCCTTGGAGATGGTCTCCTCTTTGGCTGCTGAAAGAGCCTGAGGAGGGTTCGATGTCTCCCCTCTGTCATCTTCAACAATGATCGGGGGGTCTTCAGCTGGAGGTTCCGGCTATAACATCATCCCAGCTATGTCTTGGAACAAAAAAGCCATTCGTTTTATATTGGCCGCCTGCTCCGCAGCCTTTTTTTCTTTCCTCTCGAGCATTCTTCGGAGGAACTCGGTATTAGTTTCTTGTTCCCGACCCTTCTCCGAGGTTTCTGGATTTTCTTTTGGCCCAGTGAGTGCGGCCATTGCAGTCAATATCTCCTGAAGTTTCTGCTGCTGTTGTTCCTGAGCCTTCATTATCGATCGGGTAAGCGGTCGATGACCCGAAGAAGCACGACCTTCTTCTTTTCCGGAAGCCATATAAACGGTATATATTACCATGCCCCCAAACTTGGGGCGTTTAGATTCAGCGCTTTTGCGGTTCGCCGCGGTCACATGGGCTTTCTCCGTCCTCCTTCTCTTTTGAGCGGTTGACGTTGAGGGGGCCGTTGCAGCGGGCACCCAGACGGATGACATCTTCTGTGGTACTTCGAGATGGCTCTTTTCTTGCTAAGCTTTGAGCTTTTTTGGCCGGCGATAGTAGTCCTGGTTAATCACCGATTCCTGGACTTGTCGCCAGACTTTATAAATTTTGGAGGACAGCCGCTGAGGGGGCTGCTACGGCTTCTTTTGTGTAGTAATCTCCATAGGTGGAGGAGATATCTTCAGCACGGCGGTCGGAGAGTTCTTGCGAACCATCCTAAGCGGTTCAAAACTGTTTCCAGTTGGAACAGCAACATTGATTTTTACTATAGGAGCTGGAGGAGTTAGTCCAGAAGGGGAGCTGCCCCCAGCTTTCCTCACTCGGCGCCAGTGGCGAAGTCGAGCGTGTCGAGCCGTTGAGATTGTCTCGGCTGTAGGGGTGACTTCCTCATGCCCTCTGTGTTGGTCAGAAGTTGTCGTTGTCAGCCTATTGTAGACTGATGTCCGCTGAGTGGGGATGGCCAACCTGTCGAAGGCAGACTTCCGAGTAGGGGAAGCAACCTTGACGATTTTGCCTGGAACAGGAGTTGAAATAGTCAGTCTTGTGAAGACTGGCCCTTTGGAAGGAGAAGCCGCCTTGACGACTTCGGGAGCAGGGATGGCTATCCTTTTTGGGATAACCCTTTCTGGTATCGCGGGTTTCTTTATGGGCCCAACTGAGCTTTGGCCCAGTCTTTCAAAGACTGAGGCGTTGGAGCTGGATGACCCGTTGAGAGGGGCCGCAGTAGTTGTAAGCCGATCAAAGACCGACTTCTTCTGAGCTTCTTGTGTTGGTACATGAGCGCTGAAGCTCGTTGGCGGGAGCATGGTCCTGAAGAACAATCCAGTGGTGGCCTGAGTGACCTGTTCCATCGGCATAGCGAAGATGGAGGCCGCTTGGGGCTCGTAAGTCACTCCTCCGGACGGGACGGAGCGAGAGTTGTAGTTGCAGTTAGTGCATGTTGAAACCATTGATCTTCTGTTTTCTGCACGGAGCGAGACACCAAATCTTAGTACCTCGAACCCAAGGGTAACCATATCAAACCGCGATTTGTTCACGAACACGACACATGAAGTGTAAAGTGGAAAGAGGAAAAGGTCCTACTGGGCATGCCAGAATCTATTCCCCGCCGAAACACGGAGATGCGACCAGGTAGGTCTGTTTTGCCTGAATTTCGGGGCAGATGCTAATTGGTGCTATCCGTCCACCTCTCCGAAGATGCCAAGTTGATTTATGACACCGTATATCGAATGTTTAAACGAATGCGGACGATGTAGCAGACTTCGTCAGATTCCCCCTCATTTGAGGGGTTTTTGATTGTGGGGATGCTCTTCCCTGCAGGCGCAAGCCCCTGCAGTTAATTACGCTACCGCATCGCGGTAACCACTTTCTCCTTCTCTAGATGGTCACTTCGTGTCGTGTGTGTTTGTTTTGTTTTTTTGGTTGCTCGTGGATTGTATACGGAGACTAATTTATGTTATCGCCCGTAAGGCGTGGTTTAGTCCAAATCCGTATTTTCTTAGATTTGGGTTTGGGGTTTGGGTTTAAGGATACGTTAGTCTCATTTTGGACTAAGATCAAGTTAAACGTTAGTTAAGAATGCGTTAGTCTAATTTTAGACTAAGATCAACTTAACAAGATCATTTAGATCCAACAAAAGAGCATTTGGGCTCTATTTTTAGTTTAGGGACTTTGCGGTCCATTAGTTTAAGGACATCTCGGTCCAATGTTAGTTTAAGGACATCTCGGTCCATGGGTTTTAAAGGACCCCACAGTTCGAGGTTAAGGACATCATAGTCCATGGGTTTTGAAGGACCCCACAGTCCGAGGTTAAGGATATCATAGTCCATGGGTTTTGAAGGACCCTACAGTCCGAGGTTAAGGACATCATAGTCCATGGGCTTAAAGACCCCACAGTCCAGTTTAAAGACGTCATAGTCTGTGAAATGTATGGTTGTCGGGACCCTTCACCTCTCTGAAGACGTTGAAGGATTACAACGACATATATCAAAGGGGTTCAGAGATGTACCCTTAAACCAATTTTGGTTGAAAGATCTGTGGTCCAATTTGGAACTAAGATCTGTTAAAAGATTTATGAGCATGTGGGCTCAATTAATCTGAATTTGAGGACTCATGGCCAATCTTGGGCTAAGTCCAATCAAATTAAAAAATGTTTTAACATTTATTTTGGGCTGTTGGAGCCTTTATTTGGGCTTGGCCCTTTTAACAATGCTGAGCATTGAATTGCATTCTGACAATATTTTGTCTTTTATTGAATGTTGAGCATTCATCATAGCTCTGGGCTTATTAAAGAACAATTTATGTTCTGTCAGCGCAACACATGGTGCGCTTGGCGCCAGTAAAAGAGCGCAGTGCGCTTCTGCCAAGTAGCGCACACGTGAAGGACACGTGTCGCGCTTGGCGCTAAGCGCCAGATGATGGGCGCATTGCGCCAGTTTATGAGCGCAGAGCGCTGGTTCATGAGCGCAGAGCGCTTTCAGTTTAGTGGCGCACACATGAGTGACACGTGGTGCGCTTGGCGCCGAGCGCTAGCCCATGAGCGCAGTGCGCTATTTCAGAAGCGCAAGGCGCTTGTTCTTAAGAAGTACATGCGCGATTGACACGTGGCGCATTTGGCACTGAGCGCTAGTCCACAGAGCGCAGAAGCGCAGTTCAAGAGCGCAAAGCGCATCTGATCAATTTTAAGATCTGTGAAACAATTTATGTTTTCTTAAAAGAGACTTTGTCTCGGGATCTAAGAACAACCATTCTTATTTTATTTCAATCTCTTACATTGATGAAAGGCTTCGCCTTTATGGATCTATGATCCTTAAGAGAATTGAATTATTCTCCCTTCTTTTTTATAATGAGATGTTCATGATCTCTTTGAAAAAGACTTTAGTCTTATAGATCTACGATCTGTGAGAAGTAAGTTCTTCTTTTATTTTATGATGAGATCTTTTGATCTCTTTGTGAAAGACTTTTTGTCTTTATAGATCTATGATCTTTTTAAAGAAATGAATTCTTCTTTCTTAATCATGAGATGATTTCATCTCTGTGTTCATCATCATTTATTCTTACCCTGAAGATAAATCTTCTTGCAAGAGCTTGCTCTTTGAATTTATCTAAGTTTTTTTGGGGGATGTTTTTCTCTCTCTTTCTGTATATCTGAGACTTGAAGTCTAGGGGCCTTTTTATAAGTTAGGCTGGTTTGTTGAATCAGTTAAAGAGATCTTTCTCTGATTGATTTAGGGATGTTTCCTCACCATTGGATCTTTGATCCTAGGGCTTCTGTTTTACAGAAGGCAATCTTCTTGTTTTTAACAAGTTTGATAAATCTTTCCATACAGAATTTATTCTGTCTTTTGGTAATTTTTATTTACCATTGGATCATTGATCCAACGGTGCTCTGATTTACAGAGCACGATCTTGTTATTTGGAAAGATTTTGAGGAATCTTTCCTTAACATAATTTAATTCTGATTAATTAACGATTTATCATTATTATTAGATCTTTGATCTAACGGTGGGGAGCTTTTAGTTCCCACGTTAGCGCACCCGTACTTTGCACGTGGTGCGCTGCTTAAAGGGCGCACTTTGCGCTAGCGCACCTGTGTTTGACACGTAGTATGCTGCTTGGAGCGCAGCGCACACGTGGTGTGCTGCTTAGAGCGCAGCGTACCCAGCGCTAGCGCCTACATGCTTTGCACGTGGTGCGCTGCTTAGGGCGCAGCGCACTTGGCGCTGCATCTGAAGCGTTGCTTCATTTCAAAAATTTGAATTTTAAACAGAGCTTTGCTCTGATTGGGAGAAACATAGCCGTTTCATGTTCTCGGTCAGCTCTGCTCTTTTGAAAAGTTTCATTTAGCTGCCAGTCAATTGGGTCTTCTGGCAGCTCCAGGGATTTTGGCACCGATCCTGCCCCCAATTCCTCTGCATTACTTTCCAACGCCGAGGGAGTTTCTTCATTATTTAATGACGAATGAGAAACCATGTGGAAACTTGCTACATAATCTTCGGTTTCTCCCGTCAAGCTATTTCCCTCATCATCATCACTATCTCCGTTCTTAAGGATGTGCTTGAGAAACTCTTTGTGAATGACCGGGGTCCGCGCCTTCTGGTTGTACTCCTCCAGCGTGTCGATGTACTTTTGCAGTTCCGTGCGCTTGTCGTCATTCTCGGCAAGTTGCACAGGCTTCTTAGTCTTCTTCTTTTTCTTTGAAGACTTTGAAGGCTCGACTTTAGGATTTTGCCCTTTGTTGACAGTTTTTGGTACAGGACACGGTTTTAGCATCCCTTCAATAATCTCGGGCTCCAGTGGGCTTTTCCACCTGATCGCTGGACATGCCTAGAGATGCTTCAGCATTCCTTTACTTTTAGCTGAATGAATGACTTCTCATGGTGCTTCTTCCATAAACGAACATGATGCCCCCGTCGTATCCACCTTTTTAAGAGCATGCCTCTGTGGTGGGTTCACCCTCCAGTTTTTAGAAAGCGTAAATTTCCTACGTTGATACTGGTCCTCGATCCAATTTTTGAAGACATAGCAATCTTCAATTGGGTGGCTCACCATTCTATGATAGGAGCGGTAGTTGGGGTTGTTGGCGTCACCGGGTTGCGGTGGACATTTTGGGTTTGGCAGAGTGATGAGCTTGTTGCGCACTGCCAGTTCGAACAATCTCCTAGTTTTATCATGTTGGAACGAGTAAGCATGTCCTAACTTCTCTTCAAGGGATTGGCACGGGCGCGCGTTGTTTTGGCGAGCAACCAGTTTCGGGTCATTCGGTTGTTGTTGAGTGTTGGCAACGAAGGCCGCTTTTCCTTTACCCTTTGCATTCCGAGGGTCCATTTTTGAAGAGGAAGGCCCGTGGCCCATCTGGTCCATTTGGGCCAACTTGTCGATCAAAGCCTGGAAGGTGGTCGGCTTAAAGAACGTCATGAACTGGGACACAGTCGCCTGAGGATCGAGAGAGTCCCTATGAATATGCCAACGGCAGGAGCTTCTTCAATACGTTGTTCGCATTTTTACCATAGGTTCCGCCACTGGATCGCATATTGAACCCAAGTCTCTCCTTGCTTCACCCTGGCATTGATTAATGCCGTGATTGGGGTGCGCTCGCTTGCGCTGGCGAACCGCTGTGTGAACAGCCATTCCATCTCAGTGAATGTTTTGACGGAGTCATTTGGGAGCTCCGAGTACCATTCAAACGCCGTTTCTGACAGGCTGCCAACAAACTGGCGAAGCAGCAGTTTGTCATCGCCTCCAGTATTTCCGTACAAAGATCTGAACTGAGCGACGTGCTGATACGGGTTGCCTGTCCCTTTGTACACATGGAATTTGGGGATCGTATATCCCGGCGGGTATTTGATTTGATCATACCAGCCCGGATATGGTCGCCCAGTTCTGACGACTTGGCCAGCCGCTTCGTTGGCTTGATGAGCTCGTATTTTTTAGCTATGTAATCATCAAGGAAAGCCTTAAAGATCGTTTCCTCCCTAGCTGTTGATAAAGCTGAAAGAGGGTTTGATGTTTCCCCTCTGTTGTCCTCGATAATTATCGGTGGGTCTTCAGCTGGAGATTCTGGCTGGATCATCATTCCAACCATGTTTTGGAACAGGAGCGCCATCTATTTTATATTAGCAACTTGTTCCGCGGTCTTCTTGTCTTTTCTTTCTAGCACCCTTCGCAGGAACTCTGTATCGGTCTCCTGTTCCTGACGCTGTTCAGATGTCGATTCCTGGCTTTCTTTATGCCCGGTGAGTGGTGCCATTTTCGTCAGTTTCTCCTGGAGCTTTTGTTGTTGCTTCTGAGCTTTTGTCAACGACCGAGTTTGCGATCGATGACTCATGGAAGCATGGCTATCCTCTTTCCCGGAAGCCATGTAGACAGTGTGCACTATCATGCCCCCAGACTTGGGGAGTTTGGGTCCAGCGCCTTTGGAATTCGCCGTAGGTAGTGGGATTTTCTCCGGCCTTCTCCTTTTGTAGGAGGTTGAAGTCGGAGGGGCCATTGTAATAGGCGCCTGTGTGGAAGAAGTCCCTCGCTGTATGACGGAGGGTTGATCTTCCTCTTGTCGAACCTTCATTTTCTTCAGTTGACGAGAGTAGTTCTTGTTGATCACAAAATCTTAGACTTTCCGCCAGACTCTGTGGATTGGGGATGACAGTCGCTGAGGGGGCTGCTCCAGCTTTGCCTGCGTCATATTTTCAGCAGGAAGTGGAGATTTCTGCAATACCGCGGTTGGGGAGTTCTTCCGCACCCTTCTAAGCAGTTCAAAGCTGTTCCCAGTTGGAACAACAACGTCAATTTTCACCAATGGAGCTGGTGGAGTAAGTCTAGAGAGGGAGTTTCCCCCAGCTCTTCTCACTCGGCGCCAATGGCGACGTCGAGCGTGCCTTGCAGATGGGACCACCTCAGTTGTGGAAGCGGTTCCGTCGTGCCCCCTGCTTTGGTGAGGGGCTGCTGGTGCCAGCCTGTCAAAGAATGATGTCCTTTGAGAGGGAATGACCAATCTTTCGAAGGCTGATTTTCTGGTAGGGGAAGCACCTTTGACGACTTCACCCGCAGCAGTAGTTGGGAGGACTATCCATTTCGGGATAGCCCTTTCAAGTATTGCAAGCCTCTTTGCGGGCCCACTTAAGGTTCGGCTCAGCCTGTCAAAGACTGAGGTGGCAAATTTGGACGACCCATTGAAAGGGGCCGTGGTGGTTGCAAGTCAATCAAAGACCGACTTCTTTGGAGCTTTCTGTGGTGGCATTGGGGCGCTGAAACTCACTGGCGGGAGCATGGTCCCGAAGAACAATCTAGTGGTGGCTTGAGTTACCTGCCCCACCGGCATTGAAAAGATTAAGGCCGCTTTGGGCCTGTAAGTCACCCCTCCAGTTGGCGCGGAGCGGGAGTTGCTGTTGCAGTTTGTGCAGCTGGAAGCCATTGATGTTCACTTCTTCTTTCTGCACAGGAACAAGACACCAAATCTTAGTACCTCAAATCCAAGGGCAACAATAGCAAAACACGATTTTTGTTCACGAAACACGATACATGAAGTGTGGAGTGGAAAGAGAAAAAGGTCCCACCAGGAGTGCCAGAATCTGTTCACCGACGAAAGACGCGATCGGGACGTTAGGACGTCTGGCCTAAATTTTGGGGGCAGATGCTATTTGGATTTATCCGTCCACCTCTCCGAAGATGCCAAGCTAATTTATAGAACTGTATATCGGAGGTTTGGATGGATGCGGCCGTTGTAGCAGACTTCGTCCGATTCCCTCTCGTTTGTGAGGGGTTTTTGATTGTGGGGACGCTCTTCCCTGCAGGCACAATCCCCTGCAGTTAATTACGTTACCGCATCACGATAACCACTTTCTCTTGCTCCGGAAGTTTACTTCGTGTCGTATGTGTTTTTTATTTGTTTAGGTTGCCCGTGGATTGTATACGGAGACTAATTTATGTCGTCGCCCATAGGGCATGGATTAGTCCAAATCCGTATACTCTTAGATTTGGGTTTGGGTTGATTTAAGGATCGTTGATCCGTTTTGAGATCAAGATCGACTTAAATACATACGAGAGTTGGGGGCTCGATTGTTTTTTTGTTAAAGATACGTTACTCCAATTCGAGACTAAGATCCACTTAACAAGGCTTTAGGATCATTTTTATTTCAGATCCAACAAAAGAGCATTTGGGCTCTATTGTCTTAGTTTTAGGGACGTTTCGGTCCGTTCTCACCATTTTGGAGGCGGAGTTTTAGTTTGAGGACGTTACAGTCCATTGATCACCATTTTAGAGGTGAGATTTTAGTTTAAGGACGTCACGGTCCGTTTATCACCATTTGGGGGTGAGGTTTTAGTTTAAAGATGTCACGGTCCATTGATCACCATTTCGGGGTGAGATTTTAGTTTAAGAACGTCTCGGTCCGTTGTTAGTTTAGAGACATCTCGGTCTATTAATCACCATTTTGGAGGTGAGATTTTAGTTTAAGGATGTCTCGGTCCGTTGATCACCATTTTGGTGGTGAGGTTTCAGTTTAATGACATCACAGTCCGTTGATTACCATTTGGGGGTGAGATTTTAGTTTAAGGACGTTACGGTCTGTTGTTAGTTTAGGGACATCTCAGTCCATTGTTCATCTTGGGTGCACGTGTATTTGTTACGTGATGGGATGAGCAACGATGATATGGGATGCATTCAGTTTGGGATGTGGTTTGATCTGGGATGTGCACGTCAGTTTGGGAAGTGCACAAAAAAGCAGTTGGTTGTTTGGACCCGCTACCTCTCTAAAGACGTTGATGAATTACAACGACATGTATCAGAAGTGTAGAGAGATGTACCCTTGAACCAATTCCCGTATTTGAAGGGAAAAAGGATTAATGGTAAACCCAGGAATCATTAGTCGTATTCTGAGACTAAGATTTCCTCACGGGAATGTGGGACGAATATCGTTTTGGGATATCATCAGTTGGAAGATCGATAGTCGTATTTTGGACTAAGATCAGTTTGGGAAGTATTGAGCACATGGGCTCGGTCGATTTGAATTAGGAAGTTTCCACTATCAAGGGCACTAACCAACCTGGGCTTGGTCCACTCAGTTTTCTTTTTTTTTGAAAAAGAGTGCTAAACACTTGTATGGGCTCAGTACCATTTTTTGTGCAAAAATTGCTGAGCACTTATATAAGTTCTGACGCTCACAAATAATCATGTGGGGTTTTCAGTCATGGGAATTGCCCAATAAGTGTTAAACACTTTATCCTTTTTTGTCTTTATATGGAGTGCTAAGCACTTTTTATGGCGCCCATGTGCAAAGCACGTGAGGAGCTAGGCGCTGCCTAGTGAGTGCCAAGCACTTTTATTCTGTGGTGCCCACATGAGAGTCACGTGGGACACTGGGCGTTGAGGGCGCTGCCCACTGAGTGCTAAGCGCTCCTGAGTTCTGAGGTGTCCACGTGAGGGGCACGTGAGACGCTAGGCGCTAAGCGCCGCTTACTGAGTGCTAGGCACTCCTTATTTTGTGGTGCCCACGTGAGAGTCACGTAAGGCGCTGGGCGTCGTCTACTGGGTGCTAAGTGCTTCTTATTTTTCTGAGGCGTCCATGTGAGGGACACGTGAGATACTGGGCGCCGAGCGCCGCTTACTGAGTGCTAAGCGCTCCTTATTTTGTGGCGCCCACATGAGAGTCACGTGGGGCACTG
Source organism: Agapanthus africanus (assembly GCA_030015575.1). Taxonomy (NCBI): domain Eukaryota; kingdom Viridiplantae; phylum Streptophyta; class Magnoliopsida; order Asparagales; family Amaryllidaceae; genus Agapanthus; species Agapanthus africanus. Next base: position 817,730,515 of record CM057337.1, read on the forward strand.
GGCGGTGATTTTTACTTATATATTTTGTTTTGAGGAATTCAATTTCCTGGTTCTTTTCTGAATCTTTGATCTCCAGGAGCAAGTTCTTCCCGATGAGAATTAAATTCTCAACTTGTGGGAGACTTTTCTTGTGGATCTCAGATCCAGAGAAAGAACTAAGTTCTTCTTTTATAAGGGTTAAACCCTTCAATAGGTAAACAAGATGCTTTAATCTCTCTTATTTTTTATTTACCAAGAGTTTTTTTTTCTGAGAAGGAAGATCTTCTTCTTTCTTCCTTTTTGAAGCTTTCTGCTTTGTTTTTAGAAGCTTATGAGGGGTTCCTCCCGTTTAGACTTGAAGTCTTGGGTCCTTTATATAGTAGGGACAAATCTGTTGATTAGTTTAAGAAATCTTTCATTAAGAGATCCTAATTGATTTGGGGATTTTACCCACCGTTGGATCTTTGATCCGAGGACATCTGTTTTACAGAAAGTATTTTCTGTTTTTTTAACAAAATTAGGAAAATATTTATCCATACATAATTTATTTTGTAAATCGGCAATTCATTAATCGCCATTGGATTTTTAATCCAACGGTACTCTTTTTTACGGGGGGCAATCTTTCTTGTTTAGAAAGATTTGAAGAATATTTCCTCTAAACAAAATTTAATTCTGTATCTTAAAAATTTATCATCTCCGTTGGATCTTTGATCCAAAGGCTCTGCTTAACAGAGGGTAGGATTTAATTCTACAGGCGCCGGAGCTTTGATCTTTGATCTTAGATCCAAAGGCTCTGCTTAAAAATTTATCATCTCCGTTGGATCTTTGATCCGGTGCTCACGTGCTGTGCACGTGGACGCTGCTTAAGATTTTTGTGTGTTTTGCACACGGGCGCTGCTCATATAAGAGTTTTTAACTCTAGCACCGGCACCTTCATGGAAAGCACATGAGGTGCTGTCTCTTGAGTTTTGAACAGAGTTTTGCTCTTTTATTGGGGGAAACAAACGTCATTTAGAAATTTTCGAGGGTTTTTAATTCGTCTTAAAGACTCGAATATGTTTTTAATAAAAATAAGTTGATTAAAATGTCAAGATTTTGGTATAAAAACGTATTTTCTATTTAGAGATATTTTAGTGATAAAACCTAGTTTTAAGAGTTTATGGTATTTTTATGTGAAATACTCTTTTTCGAAACTTGATGGTATTTTATGTAACTTTAATCTTTCATTTAAAAATATAGTTTTCAAAAAAAATCATAAAAAATACGGATTATGATTTATATCATTTTTCAATGATTTAATCTGTTTTAAAATTAGTATTTCTTTAAAATCGTATTTTTATATTCCTTCCGAGACCGAATTCTCCGTGAATACTTCTGCTTCTCGCTCTACTATTCCAAGAACGTGTGATAACCCGTACCATCCACAAATGAGTCTCCTAACGATGGTTGTAGAGGCGTAATTGCAAAGATTTTAAAAATAGCGATCAAAACGTATTTTTTTATAAAGTGACGGTAGTTTAATAAAATTGTTTCTCTTTTAGAATAAATATTTAACCAAGGTATCGTGCTATGAAATATAGTGTATGTGAGTGGGGTAGGTCATTACCCTGTGAGTTTTTTATAGGTTTATATCATGATAACGATAAAAGGGTGCATGTAAAGTTCATGGTATTTTCACGTAAAGTTCGATGTATATTTTATTTAACATGAAATTATAACACTTTCGAAGTTAAAGAGATGAATATTATATTAAGATGGTTGTTAAAAAAATTAGCGTAATTTATATAGCATGACAAGTGTGACAAAATTGTTTTAAGGAAATTGTTAAAAAGGCAAACTCCACTTTTATCGATATTTGTTTTAAGGATCATTTGAGATGAAACGATAGAGAGGAGAGAAAAAAGAAAGGACTTATGATTTAAAGAATGGGTAGGATTTATAAGATTAGAAGGAAGAGATGGATGGAGAGAAAGGACTTACTCGATCCGCTCGTACTCGTATGAGCGAGAATTGAATAGTAGAAGCCTTGGTTTGTATAACCGAGACCGGCGATGAACAGAGGATGGCGAGCATGAGCTTCCAGTTTCCTCTCGGAAAATTGTAGAATCTATATAGATAGAGGAAGGACAAGAACGAGATCGAGCTTGATGGAAGAGTAGGAAGACGGGCTTGATCTTCTTGAAAAGAGCTTGAGAGTTAGAATTTGAGAAGGATATTCTTAGGAGAAGAAAGCTAGATCTGGTTGGGTATTTATAGCTGAAAAGAAGAGAGGTGTGGTTAATTAAAAAGATTAATAGTGGAATTAAAAGGATTAAAGGGGTGAAATGAAGAGTCTAAAAGTTTTTGTATTGAATTAGGAGTTTTAATGTACTGAACAGGATTGAGGAGAGGACAAAGATCGCACGTGTAAAGAACAGAGTTGAATGGGGCATGTGGAGCCGCCGAACTCGGCCAAAACTCGGCCTGGGTATGGGCTGGAGTCTCGGGAAATGTGCCAGGTGCTCTATTGGGTTTAAAGGTCGCAGTTACATATGTTTTTTCTGTTGCAACCTTTCATATCTCTGTGTAAAGATCGTGCAAACTCTTGGGATTCCAAAACGTCATAAAAAATAAATAAAAATATTATTGGGGCTGATGGGATTCGAACATACAGGCTAAAGAACAGCAGTGGAGAATATTAACCAGTAAGCTACACATAGTTTCTTGCACTTATTTCACAAGAATTTTCTTATAACTCGAAATCAGAATAAAATGCATTCTCTTTTATGCAATGAAACGAAAGAGATGGTATATGGAATTTAGGGTCGTTACACGTTGCCCGATCCCCGGCGACCATCTCAAGCCGGTATAATCAACGATCCAAACTATCCCTACCATCGAGTGATAAGCCACCCGATCGAGGATTGTTATATGTTTAAGAATTAGGTCGATGACCAGTATAAATAGAGCAAGTTTATGCTATCAGATAACTAGAATGTGGACCCGCCGCAAAGACATACCTCTAAGAGGACTTATACGCAGGGGGCATCTTGCTTTGTGGTAGCCGAAGCTCCGTAGGAGATGGTTCTTTCTCCAAAATGAAAAGGATGTTGAAAGTCCTACACGCGTGCCATGCGATCAAGTGGAAAAGCTCGCTTGAATCGAAAATTATCGAAGAGATATTGAAGCCACGTCCCGCTCCAAAGACAGATGATAAGGCGAAAAGCCCCCAAATGAAGAAAACGAAGAAGCCCGTGCAGCATGCCGAATATGTACACAACCGTACGGATTTACAAAAGTACATCGACACGTCGAATGAATATAACTAGAAGGCACGCTCGCCAATCACTCTCGAAGAATTTCTTCAGCATCCCTTCGAAAATAAGGACGCCGAGGAAGAAAAAGACTCAGCGGACGAAGTGGAGAAGCATGTGGAAAGCTGCCACATGGTCTTTCACTCCTTCATATATGATGAATATACTTTATCAGCGTCAGAAAGCAACACCGATGAGCAGGGGGGAATCAGAACCAAATGCTCCAATTCCCTTATAAGAAGATCGGATTGACAGGTTACTGAAGGAAGCCTTTCATGCAAGTTAGGATAACCGCAATTGTGGGATGGCCTTATATGAAAAGGACAAGCAATAGCGTCCGAGCAAGCAAGTGGAAAGGGCGAGTTATGTAACTCCACGACCAAGCAAATCCTGTCTGCAAAGAAGAAAAGCAGGACGAAAGCCGAGAAGCGGTTCGCCAAAGCCCTGTCAATGGGCATAAGCTACCGCCTTTCATGATGTACACTACGAGAGTACCGTATTTTGATGGTGGAAAAGAACACCCAAAATACTATTTATATCGCTGGAGGATATCTCACCCCATTAACGAATGTAACGCGTTCAAGAAGTGGGGCATGGGATATGTCTCACACAAAAGATATTTGAAGAAAGAGAAAAGAAAGGCCAAGGCTCGCCTGCTAGGGGACAATAACTCGCAAGCAAATAAGAAAATAGGGTCAGCTGTGGAATATTGTCATATAACCAACGACCAGTCTTCAGAAGAAGGGAGTTCCAAAGTTCCCACCTTTGGAAGCGATTCTGAGGAAGAAGGCCTCTTCAATCCTCTATTCACAAGTTACTCCTTAGGAAAATAAGAAGGGACAAAATAATGCGATAATATCCAATTACGGAATCGCACTCTGCCCGAGAAAAACCTTGGACCTGCGAACAAAACTTCGAAGGAGCGGAATAATGGGAAAGAAAGAGTACACGAAGAGATCGAGATAGATGAAAGATTCGCCAAAGCTCTCACTGCTAAGGATTTACCCAAGAAAATCAAGATGGTCTACAATGTGTTAGCCCATCTGAAGAAGATGCCTTCACACTTGAGCATATATGATGCTCTGCTCTTATCAAAGGAAATTCGGGAATCTCTCATTAAAGCCTTGAAAGAACCCGACCAGTTCCAAGACTACTTCACCGAAGAAGAGATGAAGGATGAATTGGCAGAAGTCCATACTGTTGATATTACCTTCAGCGAGGAAGATCTTCTCCTAATGACGTGCGAGCATAAATGACCATTATATGTAGCCAGGTATTGCAAAGATAAGAGGATAAATAAGATCCCTATCGACATCGGATCTTTGGTCAACCTGCTCAATATAAGGGTATTAAAGGAACTATGCATAGAAGTTCAGTACCTAGCGCGGAAGAAAATTACTATCTCGGGATTCGACTCACAGTCCTCTCAAACACTCATGTCTGTAATATTGATGTTGCGTTTTGGACAACTGGAGACAGATGTCAAGTTCCATGCGATCGATGCAAAGACGTGCTATAAAGCTCTGTTCGGCAGGCCATGGTTGCATGAGTATAATATCATCCCTTTTACACAATATCAGTGTATGAAATATTTCAAGGATGGTAAAGAGCATGTCATCACGGGCGAGCTCAATCCTTTTTCAGTCAATGAAGTACGAAAGTATGAACACGCCTAGTACTTCCTGCCAGATTTCGAGAATACTGAGAAAACCGGAAAGCAAGCAAAAGCAGGTGGCCAATATCCTAATCTTCGGAAGCAATACGTAAGAAGAGGTGGAAATGGTGTTCTCCGACCAACCCAAGTCAAAGAATAGTGAGCAAAATCCGACACCCATCATTCATGTCTTCAGAAGTGATTCCAAGGAGGAGGTTGGATCGATATTCTCCACATATCCTTTGGCGAAGACCCTTAATGAAGCTGATCGGACTTTGCATGTCACAATGGTTCCGCCTCGGCACTTTAAAGAGCTTGACACCGTCAGCACCGATAATGTGGAGGAGCTGATAACCTTTTATGTACCTCCTAAGCGTAAAAGCGAAAAGGCAATTCTTTTCTACAAATCTGAAAAAACTAAAGTGTAGAAAAAAATCTGTTATGGACTCGATCCGAATCTCGACTGGTTGTAGCCCATCTACATGCCAAGATACTTCATAAAAAGATTGAAGGATTTCCTGAAGTGTCAAGGAGTACCCTTCGAGTAAACCGTGCGAGACGCCCAATTCTATAAAAGGATCTAGGAAGTGCCTGGGACTCTCCAAGTCAAACCTAACGGGAAGCTCGATACTACCGGATTGGGATATATCTGGTCCAAGAAGCGGGAGCAAACTCATAGCTGCCATACCATAAACGAAGAAGAAGAGGCTTTGCCTATAAACAGCGCTGCAGAGCAGGGGATAGGTCCTGCACAAAGAACTTCAAGCCCGTCACTAGAAGACCAGATTGATAGGATGATAAGAAAAGCCTGTCAAGCAAGCAAAGACAATCAAATTCATAAGATGTCCGTCTATTAAATGGCCAGACAATAGCGCCTAAGCGAACAAGCTACGGAAGAAAAGAGTCATGAGTCCCCCAACCACAGCTTCCTCCATCTTTCTTCGTAAGAGGAGGATTTCAAGCTAACAAGGACAAGAGCAAGGCGATGGTCATAGTCAACACCCAAAAACAATAAGGTAGTCCCAAGATGCCTATCCATCGGAATAACTTCGGTTGGAGTCCATCCCTTATAAAGAAGATGGGATGGGAATATTCTTTCCCTCGAGATAAGACAAAAAAGATATTTGGCCTCGTTATAAAGTGTAACAACCCTAAATTTCCTATACAAAATTTTTTCAAATATTTTTTCAAAAATCCACAAAGGGGTATTTTAGCCTAAGCATAAGATATAAGTAATTATTTTGTTTTTAATTATAAGTTACAAGAATGTAATAACTCCATTTTTAGTATACAAGAAATTACTTTAAATTTAATGTATACTTGGAGTATTTATTCTTGCTGCTATCATTTTAAGTAATTAAATAACTCCATAATTACAAGAAAGAGCTTGTAGCTCATTGGTAATACCTTGCACTGCTGAACCAAGCCACCAGAGTTCAAATCCCATACCTCACATTATTTTTAATATTGATTTTTTTAAAACCTTTAGAATACCAAGAGTTTACACGTGCATATCTCACAAAACCTCACTACACCCAAACATGTAACACTTGGAGGAGTTAGATGAACCGTCGGGGAGGATCCTAGACGTCGGACTTGGCCGGGAATCGTCCAACTCGGCCTTGACTCGGCCGACTCAGTGCTACGACCGAGTCACGGCCGAATCACCCCCGAGTCGGCCGATTCTGGCGACGGCCACAACATGAAAGTTGTGTCTTTTCATATTCACTATGAACCTGCAAAATTTCAGCTTCAGACCACTTCCAGAGCTCTTTAAAAACCCCAATTACTCCACTTTTAATACATTTTTATTACATTTTATCATATTTTTATTTTTAACTTTTCATCTACCCTAACCCTAGCCTAACACTATAAATACCAACCCTACACACTACTCTCTCACCCCCAAAATCTTGAGCCACTCTCTCAAAAGTTTTCCAAGAAGCGTGTGCTTTGAAAACAAGTTCGCGGCGAAGCTCCGACGAGATTCCGGCGGGAATTCCGGCGACGTTTTTAGAAACAACTGGCGACGAAGCAACGCCTCGGCAACTTCTTTAGTTCCCCTATACTCTTTAGTATAGATCGAAACCCGTAAGTCCCTTTCTATCCTTCTTTCTATTTCTCTAAAATACGAAATTACGAAACCCGACGGAATCGGAACAAATCCGATTTCCGATTCGGTTTTCTATAAAAATTTCACTTCTAATCAATTCAAACATGTCTAAACATCTTTATCATGATTATTAAACTTGTAAAAATCAATTTGAACAAGTTTTCTCACATGAAATGATAACCTTTCCAATTTACCGTATTTTTTTCATTTTAATACCATCATGTTTCAATTTCACATTTAACCCCTTAACCTTACTATACATTTAAAGTAGAGCACGAGGTAATGACCTACCTCCACACACACGCAAATACAACCCTAAACGACATCATCAAAACTTAGAATGCGATAAAACGAAACTTTCATTTAAATACCATAATCTTAATAAAACCATTCTTAAAAGTTTTAGATTTGATACACCTTTAAATAAATACCTCTTATAGGAAAAATACGATAAGTTGTGGACATCGATCGTTTATCTAAACCTGACTTTGTGGTGTCTAGGCAAGTGTGTCTAAGGCAAGTGGTTACTTAATTAGGGCCACTACTTGTAGTGGAGAGCCTCCCACTTACCTGACACTTACCTGGCCGCAATTGGCGGTGAAGGGGCGATTTGAGGCTTCTAACGACTTGTCGTTTAGACCTTTTAGAAATAGGCTAGTTGGCTTAGGAAACCCTAGAATCTAAAATACGGAAAATTACACTTTGCAAATAAATACCTTTTACTTTATAAAACCGTTTTCTAAAGGATTAGTATTTTACAATCTTTGCAAAGCGCCGCTACAACCCATGTTTGGGGAACCCGTTCGGGATCGTGCGGTTTATCGCGCACCCTCGGGCTAGTAGTGCGAGATTCAGACCTCCGCAAGGAGCATTCGGTCTCGAAAGGTTTAAAATACGACATTTTAAGAAAATGAGATTTTTAGAATATAAAATATTTATTAAAATTATTTTTGTATAAACATATGTATATTTATCATTTAAATATCTATTTTATTATAATATAAATTTTCCACCTTTTTCTAAAAATCACAAGAATAAATTTTACACTAAAATACCATGAAGTTCAAATAATCAATATTACAGATAAATACCCTTATTTATAAAACTAGGATATTTTCACTAGAAATGTCATAACATAAAATCCACCCTCATTACAACTCTAAAGACGAAAAATAAATACTTGAGGTGTATTTTGAAAAGTATATAAAAGTATTTTTACATAAAACCCCTCAAGTTTTATAAATTACCCTAAGGACCTTAGGAATTATAAGATTTCGATTCACATTTCTGATTGTCTGACTCGGATTTGAGTCTGATTAATCTGACTTGAATATGATTCAAGTCAATCTATAATTTACAAGTTTCCACTTCAATATGAACTCATGAATTCATGAATCCAATATCAATCTATACATCTTGACTGAACCGAACCATGGATATACCTGTTCCTTTTACATGATTCTCAGTTATTCCATTTACATGACTCTATGGTTACAACCGCTTACTGATATCATGGTTTCGGTCAGTCAATCAATCTTACAACCAATACAATTTACAAGATAACAATACAAACAAGACATCGCGGGGTTTAAGGGGTAGACTGGTACGGAATATGTTAAAGGTGGCACGAGGTGGTCACTTACATCTATGCCGTTGTTCCGTGGTATTATCGACGGAGCCTTGTACTACAGGTTACCAAGGTCTCCGGTGTAAGTAGGACTCCCCTCGTATACACTGGCATCTTCTGTACCATGCTACAAACAACAGCGTTAATACAACATTATAATATTATAATACAACATTAAAAGCTACTCTCTCTCTCTCTCTTACTCTCTGTTTATTTCTTCCTTATCTTTGGGACTTACCGAGCGACCTGTTCGCTGACGACATTCTATTTCTTTCTTCTTTGAATGTCGTCAGGTGGTTTGGACCCGGCAAAGATCGAGCCATCTCAAGAAGACTTGGAGCAGTTTTCGGAAGACCCTGCACTTTAGTTTCATTGTACACTTTTCCTTTCTGTATTTTTCATTTCCTGTTATGCCACTGTTTAGGCATCATTTTATTTCAGTTGTACTTCCTTTTCATGTATTGTACAAAAGAATGTTAATAAATAAAAGTTGTTGTTCCTTTTATATCTTGTCTCTTGTGTATTTATTTTATATTGCTTAGATACGCTTAGCGTATGTACTTCTGAGTATATACGTAGCGGGCCTGGTCGTGTCCCCTTCGCCGTATACCGGAAAGCGGGGCGTGACATAAAGTACCGGATGCTGTCACTTCCAGAATCCCGATGACCCGAGCAAGCAAATGCGGTTGATCACCCCGATTATTGCTTATATCATTAGGTGATAAATCACCCGATCGAAAATTTCTTTGTGTTCAAGAACTGGGTTAAAGAACAATACCGACAAGACATGCTCATACTAACCGATAGTTGGAGGGTAAACCCGCCACTGAAGCGCGAGCTAAAGAAAGTCTATGCCATTAGTTTGGGGGCTATTTGATCTAAAAAATGGAAGAAAACTAATACCTGCTGCGCAATAAGCCTCTCAAATGATGGAGAAGAGGAAGATATGCATGAGCTTTTCAGATACTTCACAGATGAAGATGAAGAAATCTCAGAACTGTCGCAGCAACCCTAAAAGAGCTGGAAGATGGGATACACACCATAGCAAATAGCTTAAAGAAGATCGACTTGGGAACGGAAGATGATCCGAGTCCCACATTTTTCAGCATGCTGATAACAGAAGAACAAGTAGTTACCCTGATGACCAATGGAGTACAGGAATTGCTTCGCCTAGAACTACTCTGAGATGTCGGAACTCAATCCAGAGATAACAATCCACAAGCTGGCTATAACGCCAGGTATAAAACCTGTCAAGCAAGCACCAAGAAAGATGCGACTCGAACTCGAGATGAGAATCAATGCCGAAGTCAAAAAGCTCATTGACTCCAGCTTTATTCATGAAGTGAAATATCCTTACTATATCGCCAATATTGTTCCCATGATGAAGAAGAACGAAACAGTTCAGATCTGCGTGGACTTTCGGGATCTAAACAAGGTATGCCCAAAAGATGATTTCCTCGTCCCAGTCACGGAGCTTATGATCGACAACACATCCACTCAAGAGGTCTTCTCGTTAATGGACGAGTCTTTCAGATACAATCAAATAAAGATGGATCCCGAAGACCAGAAGCATATAGCCTTTCACACCCCGTTAGGCGTAATTTGCAATAAGGTGATGCCTTTTGGACTAAAGAATGCCGGGGCCACATATTAGAGAGCGACGACGAAGATCATCGATGACCTTATTCATGAAATCGTCGATTGCTACATCGAAAATCTGGTGGTTAAAAGTAAGTCCCATGAAGAGCATTAGGAGCATCTAAAGATAGTCTTCACGCGCCTCCGGAAGTATAACCTAATGATGAACCCGCTAAATTGTGTGTTCGGGGTCTCCTTCGACAAATTCCTAGGTTTAATAATCCACCACCGAGGGATCGAAATTGACCCCTCCAAATTTTAGGTAATTACATAAATACCCCTGCCAAGAAGTCATAAGCAGCTGCAGTTACTCCAGGGGAAGTTAGCATACATCCGACAGTTCATTGCCAAACTGTTTGGAAAATGCCATCCGTTTAGCCATCTTATGAAAAAGGGAACTCCCTATATATGAGACCAAAAATGCCAAAAAGTATTGAAGGAAATCAAGCAATACCTGCAAAATCCGTCAGTATTGGCTGCCCTAGTGAAGGGAAAACCCTTTATCCTATATACAAATGCACTTGATGGTTCTCTAGGCACGCTATGGGCACAAGAAAATGACCAAGGAAAAGAAAGGGCTTTGTACTTCCTAAATCGAGTCCTGCTGGGAGTAGAACGCAACTACCCCTATCGAAAAGCACTGCCTGACACTAATCTTAACAATCACGAAGCTCAGACACTATGCTTTGGCGCATGAAGACCACCCTATATCGAATGTAGATCCCCTTAAGTATCTAATGACGAGAGTTATATCGACAGGAAGGCTCGTCAAATGGGCCCTTTTACTGATGGAGTTCATAATAACTTATCGCCCTCTTAAAGCGGTTAAAGGACAAGTCATTGTTGATTTCCTTACCGAGCACCTTATTTCAGCCGATTCCCCGTTAAATTACAACTGTTGGATGAACATGCGTTCAATGCAGTCGATGAGAAAGAAGAAGAAGAAGAAGAAGAAGAAGAAGAAAAGCCTCATTGGGAGCTCTACTTCGATGGAGCTTCCTTGATGAAAGCACGAAAGAGGAACCTTCCAATAGTCAGGGCCGGAATATGCCTCATTTTCGTCACTCCACAGGGAAGAATAACATGCTATGCAATCTCATTGACGGAGCCTAGGACCAACAACAAAGCGGAATATGAAACTCTCATAGAGGGTATTGAAATCGTGATCGAGATGGGAATCAAGGGTTTCCATATATACGGGGATTCTCAGCTAATTGTCAGTCAAGTCAATGGCATTACAAGACATGAAAGCCAGAGCTAATAAGTTATGGCGAAAAGGTGCAGGAGTTGCTAAAGCAAATCTCATCATATACACTGGAGAACGTGCCGTGGGCGGAAAAAAGTAAAATGGATGCGTTAGCCAAGTTGGCTAAAGAATTGGCAGATGAAAATCTTGACAATGTAAGGATTATTGTCCAAAACCGCAATGTCCTAGCACCAGTAGAATTCCCTTCGGGGTTCCTAACAGAAACACCCGAAGAAAAGGAAACATCTGAAAAGACAGATACCGCCCAAGAAAATGACCTCCAAACAGAAGAAGAAGAAGAACAATACTAGAGAGAAGTCTTCGTCGACTACTTCAAGTTCCAGTGGGTGCACGAAGACGCATCACAAAGACACCAGCTCATAAAACGAGCTCTGTCATTTGCCTTCATCGATGGAACCTTATACAAAAGATCCTTCGATCATATATGGCTAAGATTCTTAGGACCAAAAGAGGCCAAAAAAGTTATCCAAGAAATTCATGATGGGCTTTGTGGATCTCATCAAGCCGGTCCAAAGATGAAGCTAAAAATCAAAAGAATGGGCTACTACTGGCCCACGATAATTCAAGACTGCATCGAATATGTAAAGTGGTGCGACTCGTGCTAAATCCACGGTGATTTCATCCACCAACATCCAAATCCGCTGCACCCAACCGTAGCCAACTGGCCTTTCGAGATGTAAGGCACCAATATAGTTGGCCTCATCGAACCGCCATAGTCGAAAAGGCATCGGTTCATCTTGGCCACCACCAACTACTTCTCCAAATGGGCATAAGTGGTGCTACTGAAGGAAGTGAAGACGGAAAGTATTTTCCACTTCTTCAATACTCATGTGATATATTGGTTCGGAATCCCACGACGAATAGTCTCAGACAACGGACTAGCATACAAAAGTCACAAGATAAGTCGTTTTGTCCAACAATACAAGATAGAATAAAGATATTCCTCCGTCTATAATCTGCGAGCCAGGGGTCTAGTAGAAACTTTTAATAAGACACTAACCAAGCTCATAAAGAAGATGGTGTTCAAGAACAAAAAGGATTGGCACGAAAGGATGCATGAAACTCTTTGGGCGTATCGAACAACTTTCAAAACGGCCACGAAGACAACACCTTATGCATTAGTGTTTGGCACTGAAGCGGTGCTCCCACTGGAAATTGAGTTGCCATCACTGCGGATGGCGATCCAGTACTAGCTGATAGATGAAGAAAATGCGCACCTCCGGCTCGAAGAACTTGATGTTCTTGATGAAACCCTTCTCATAGCACAACAAAGCTTGTAAGCCCATCAGGCAAGGAATACCCAGTCATACGAAAGGCTAACCAGACCGAGAACATTCAGCCAAGGCGAACTCGTACTGGTTGTCAAAAGACCGATGATCCCCAACTGCAAAAAACGTGGAAAATTCGTGCCAGATTATGAAGGCTCATACATCATAGAAAAGGTCTACCAAGGCGGGGCTTATCTACTGATGGACATGCATGGAGAAAGGCTCCTTCGACCGATAAATGGTCGTTTCCCCAAAAATACTATGCTTGAAGAGTCCTGACTTGGGTCAATGATAGATGACGACACCTATATCCGCTCCTTATCTTCCTAAGTGTAAAATCCGTACGGTCCACCGGGAAACTATGCTCCTTAAATCAATGTTGCCCTGCGGTTGGTCTCCAAATTGGCCACCATATACAATCCATGGGCAATTCGAAATAAAGGTTGCACCTTCAAATTCCCCCGATGGACCGCTATGTTCATAAACTGGCATTTTGTCCTACGGTCAATCTCCAAATTGATCATCGTATACAATCCACGGGCACAAACAAACCATACTCCATCTAAATTTCATATGGACCGCTATGTCCTTAAACTGGCATCCTGTCCGACGGCTAGTCTACAAATTGACTGTCGTATACAATCCATGGGTATGAACGATCCATATCATCTCCAAATTCTACCGGCAAGCGATGTTGGGTCACCCACAGCAAAGCCACATCCGAGAGTTCCACCGGATTTACAAGGTGTAGGGTGATTTTCGTCACCCCATTGAGATGGGAATACGCGCGTGCTTGTCAGACGTACTACAGATTCCCCCTGCCTTGGGTAGGCCGGGGTTTAATGATTGTGGGGCTCCGAATCTCCGGCAGCCGCGGACTAAGCTGCCGTTAATTACCCCTCGCCTTTGGAGCGAGGGAACCTCCGATTGACGAGTTAAACTGGTCATGCGAACTCAATGTGTAGTGTACGTGTGTTGTGTTTTGAAAGGGGGTTTTTGGGTATATCGGGAGCCACGCAGAGTTTTTTATGGGGGTCCCGCTACCCGGATAGCGGGCTGGGGGTCAAGGGGGCTAGCAGCCCCCTTGCGGGGTGCGGGACAGTGCCCCGTTAGAAATTTTTTCTAACAGGGGCATTGTCATGGAGTATGTGTGTATATACATATGTATACATATGTATAGATATACATGTATATATAAATAAAGGGGAAAAAGACATCCAAAGGATGCGTGGGGCCAGCGCCTAGGCGCTTGAGCGCAAGCGCGCCACGTGTCGGCACGTGGGCGCTTTGCGCTCGAGCGCAGAGTGCTGGAGCGCAACGCGCCACGTGTCGGCACGTAGGCGCTTTGCGCTCGGACGCTGGGCGCTTGAGCGCAAGCGTGCCACGTGTCAGCACGTGGGCGCTTTGCGCTCGAGCGCAGAGTGCTGGAGCGCAACGCGCCATATGTCGGCACGTGGGCACTTTGCGCTCGGACGCTGAGCGCTTGGGCGCAAGCGCGCCACGTGTCGGCACGGGGGAGACTTGCGCTGGAGTGCTTGCGCTAGAGCGCAAGAGCGCCACGTGTCGGCACAGGGGAGACTTGCGCTTGAGCGCTTGCGCTTGAGCGCAAGCACGCCACGTGTCGGCACGTGGGCGCTTTGCGCTTGAGCGCTGAGCGCTTGAGCGCAAGCGCGCCACGTGTCGGCACGCGGACGCTCTGCGTTTGAGCGCCGGCGAGAAAAATAGGCTTTTAGCCTAAAAAAAATTTCTCGGAAAAGAAATCAGAGAGGAGTTGGACTCCTGAGTGTGTTTTTGGGGTTAATGGAAGGGGTTCTTCTTCTTCCTCCTCTGTTTGCTGGATCTTGAAGATCAAGAGATGTGAGATATCAAAATCTCTCCTTTTTGAGATCTGATGACAGATCCAAGCTCCCCTTTGTGGGTTTCGTGGTAGAAAACTATTTTGTTTTTGAAAAGGAAGTGTAAAACTCTTGATTTAATTCAAAAGAAAGAAGAAGGTTTTGGAACCTTGAAGATGGAAGGAAGATCTCAGATCTGAAACTTTTTTTGGAGAGAGAAAAAGTTGTTTTGATTTTTTCATTATCTTTGCCTTTATAGGCCATACACTTTACACATAACCCCTTGGGCTTCACAAAATGGCATTTTGCCTATCCCATGGCTCATGTGCCATTTCTTTTTGCACATAAGCCATGGGCTTTACAAAAATTTGGTTTTATGCCTATTTTTCTTACATTTATCCATGAAATAAAATAAAATAAAAGAAATACGACAAAATTGTTTATTACAAAATTTTTATCTTGGCGTGGGGGGAGGCCGGCCGCTTCATGTTCGGGCTCGACCCGGGCATGGGCCCACTGGATATGGGCTTGGGCCCACTTGTGTTGGGGTTGACTTTGATTTTGACTTGGTCAACCGGGGTGTAAATTTTTACCTCAACAAATTGCCCCCCATCAATAAATGCACACCACATATGTAGGTCGTGTGCATGAAATTGATGGATCTTCTTTCACGTGGAGGCGACTTGATTCGGTTCCCACCTTTTAGGAAGCTGGCACTGCCCTTTTTACGACATGGACAGTCGATGCGGCCCTTTTTGTGACTTGGACGGTCGGTTCTGCCCTTTTTGCGACTTGGACGGTCGGTGCTGCCCTTTTGGCGACGTGGACGGTCGATGCTGCCCTTTTTGCGATGTGGACGGTCGATGCTGCCATTTTTGCGACTTGGACGGTCGATGCTGCCCTTTTTGCGACTTGGACGGTCGATGCTGCCATTTTAGCGACTTGGACGGTCGATGCTGCCATTTTTGCGACTTGGACGGTCGGTTCTGCCCTTTTTGCGACGTGGACGGTCGGTTCTGCCCTTTTTGCGACTTGGACGGTCGATGCCGCCATTTTAGTGACGTGGACGGTCGATGCTGCCATTTTAGCGACGTAGATGGTCGGTGCTGCCATTTTAACGACTTGGACGGTCGGTGCTGCCATTTTAGCGACGTGGACGGTCAATTCTGGATTTGACTTGCCCCGCTTCTTGCGGCATCAGGGATGAAGTTGACTTGTTTCCGAGGTGGAATTTGATTCTGCCAGGGAGGTCATTGGTTGTTTGACTTGATGTGATTTGGGTTGACATCAGCATCGCTACGCTGGAATATGGTATCAGGAGCGAATCATCATCTGTCTTTGAGAGGATTTGGGGATTGTTTTTTTTTGTTTGGCATCTGCATTGCTGCAGTGGAATAATGTCAGGAGCAACTCATCATTTGCCCCGAGAGGATTTGGGGATTGGTTGGTTTTTTTTTGTTTGGCATCTGCATTGCTGCACTGTAATAATGCCAGGAGCAACTCATCATTTGCCCCGAGAGTATTTGGAAGAGATTGGGATTGTTTTACGCCCGTGGATTGTATACGGTTTTGCAGGATGTATGATCCAGACCGTAGGGCCGGAAAAATTTCAGGACTTTGTCGGCGTCTGCATTACTGCACTGGAATATGGTACCAGGAGCGACTCATCATTCTTCGTTGGGGTATGGGATTTGGAATTTGGTTGGCGTCTGCATCACTGCACTGGAATATGGTACCAGGAGCGACTCATCATTCGCCATTTGGGGATTGGGGAGCGATGGCTTAGGAGACAGGTTTAGATCTCTATTGCCTAAGGCTTTTCAATTTTATAGGACGTGAGGGTCCCATAAAAGCATTTTCTCCCTACGAGTCGTAAGGATCCCGCAGGTGTATTTTCTCCTTAGGAGTCGTGAGGACTTCTAAGTGTGTTTTTCCTTTATGAGTCGTAAGGATCCCACAAAGGTTTGTTCTCCTCATATATCGTGAGGACACATGAGTGGGTCTTATCAATGGAGCATCATTCCCAAAGCGGAGACCGGCCGCGTAACTGGTGATTACGGTGGGGCATGGGTATGATGAGAATTATTTGAGCCCGTGGATTGTATACGATGGTCAACTTGGGGACCTACCGTAGGGCCGGAGAATTTTGAGAAATTGGATTTTGGTTGGCGTCTGCATCGCTACACTGGAATATGGTACCAAGAGTGACTCATCATTCGCCGTTTGGGGACTTGGAATTTGGATCTTGTTTGGCATCAGCATTGCTGCACTGGAATAATGCCAGGAGCAATTCATCATTTGCCTTGGGAGGACTTGGGATTTGGGTTTTTGGCCGGCATCAGCACCGCTAACACTGAAGCGAAATGCCAGAAGCGACTCATCATTTGACGTTGCCCGTTGGGGAACGATGGCTTAGGAGACAGGTTTGGGTACCTATCACCTAAGGCTTTTCAATTTTATGGGCCGTGAGGGTCCCATAAAAGCATTTTCTCCCTACGAGTCGTAAGGATCCCGCGGGTGAATTTTCTCCTTAGGAATGGTGAGGATTCCTAAGTGTGTTGCTCCTTTGTGAGTCGTAAGGATCTCACACAGGGGTTTTCTCCTCACAAGGTCGAGAGGACTTTGCGTGTGTATTTCATCTCTTTTCACGAGTTTGTGCCTTTTCGGGTTTTCACAGACTCGCCGGTGGTCCTGCTGTTTTTACTCACATAGCCCTTTCGGGTTTTCATCCGTGCCCGTTTTGCTTGTGGACATACCGTTTATTTTTTTTTTATTTCTTTTCTTTTCTTTTATTTTACCTTTTTCCTTTTTTTTTTCTTTTTTTGCCGCTGGTGGGACTTTAAAAGTAGTCTCACCGGCAGGATTTGGGAGAGATAGCGGTCATTTACGCCCATGGATTGTATACGGTTTTGCTGGATGTATGATCCAGACCGTAGGGCTGATGTGCTCAATTCGCCTGCGACTTGGAGCATTCACGTGTAGTATTTCTTGAGATATCAGCCATTGATGGATGGCATGGGCCTTTCTCCCTCGGCACTTATTAGTTGGTAGGATCCTCCGTCGAACACTTTCTCGATGACGTATGGTCCTTCCCAGTTTGGCTCGAATTTTTCTTTGGCATGTCGATTGAGGATGATCGGTCTTTTGAGGACCAACACCAATTCACCTTTCTTGAAAGCGCGGAGACGGGTTATCTTGTCATAGGCCCGTGACATTTGGGCTCGGTATAGCTCCAGATTTTGCTGCACCGCGAGCCTCTTTTCATCGAGGGCATCGAGCTCTTCAAGTCGAAGGAGCACGTTTTCCTCCTCCGTTAACTCGTGCTGAACGGCCATTCTTAAGCTTGGAACTTCGACTTTGAGGGGGGGACCGCCTCCACTCCGAAGAGCAATGAGTATGGAGTGGACTGAGTTGGAGTACGGTGCGTGGTACGATATGCCCACAACGCCTCGTGATGTTTGAGATTCCAGTCTCTCTTGTTGGCTGAAGCATTTTTCCTCAGGAGCTTGCATAGAGTCTTATTGAAGGCTTCGGCTAGCCCATTGGCTCTTAGATTATAGATGGAGGAATATCTCCAGTCTATCTTGTACTGAGTAGCGAACCTTGAGACATTGAAGCTCTTGAAAGAAGGCCCGTTGTAAGAAATGATTCTTCTTGGTATACCGAAGTGGTATAGAATATTATGCTGGAAGAATGTCAAAATATCTTTTGTCTTGACTTCTTTTAGCGGGACAGCTTCAGCCCATCTGGAGAAGTAGTCTGTCGCGGCCAATATGAACCGGTGGCCTTTGGATGACGGAGGATCAATTGGGCCAACAATATCGGTTCCCCAGACTTCGAAGGGCCACGACGCCACCGTAGGATGCAACGGATTGGGATGCTTGTGAATGAAATCACCATGGATTTGGCAGATCTGACATTTCTTTTCATGTTCTCCGCAATCCCGTATCATGGTGGGCCAGTAATACCCAAGCCGTTTGATTTGAAGTCGCATCTTGGGGCCAGATTGGTGAGCACCGCAAACGCCCGA
This sequence comes from Agapanthus africanus, assembly GCA_030015575.1. Classification (NCBI taxonomy): domain Eukaryota; kingdom Viridiplantae; phylum Streptophyta; class Magnoliopsida; order Asparagales; family Amaryllidaceae; genus Agapanthus; species Agapanthus africanus. Next base: position 817,749,219 of record CM057337.1, read on the forward strand.
GTGAACATCTTTCAGGACCTTTTGGGCTTCGGCCAATGACAGACACCTGAGCCAGAGTTGGTCATATGACCTGCGGTATAACGTGTCATTTACAAACACGTATCGGAGAGCTCTTTTCTTCAGCTGAATCCTCGCAGATTTTTCTTCGGGCAGCTTGTCATATCGGAGGTACTCTATGAAGGGTTCTCTCCAATCGGGCTCGTCTTGGATGATCGAAGCTTCTTCGGCGGGACTACTCTTCTGTTCTGCGCTTTCCTCTTCTCGTAGAGAGACTTGGGGTAGAATTTTCCGGCTCCTGACTGTTATCAGAATTTCGTCCATGTCAGGATCAGCCAGCTCCTTGGCTAAGCGAGCGAGTATGTCGGCTTTTCCGTACAACGCTCTGGGGATTCTCATTAGTTCAATATAAGTGAACCGTTTCATGAGTTCCACCACCCGGCCTCTGTATCAAGCTAACTCGGGTTTGTATATCTTATAGTCGCCGCTTACTTGGTTGACGACAAGCTGGGAGTCACCGTAAACCCGTAGCCGAAGGATTTCCATTTCTATGGCGAGTTCCAAACCAGCTATCAGAGCTTCATACTCAGCTTCATTGTTTGTCCGAGGCTCGGTGAGAGCAAAAGAACGCCGTAGGGTTCCTATTGATGGCGTGATGAACACCAATCCTATCCCCGCTTTTACCTCCGGGACGCTTGATCTGCCGGAGCTCCTTATTGATGAGGCCCCATCGAAGTAGAGCTCCTAACAAGGCTCATCTTCCTCGAGGTGCAGCACTTGTTCGTCGGGTAACTCACAATTTAGCGGCGACCTTTCTGGTATGGGATGAGCAGCGATAAAGTCTGTAAGAGCTTGCCCTTTTACTGCTCTCTGAGGGGTATAAACTATGTCAAACTCAAGTAGCATGACAGCCCATCTTGCCATTCTGTCGGCTATGCTTGCTTTAGTCATCAAGTGTTTGAGCGGGGCGACCTTGGAGATCAGCATAACCCGATGAGCGAGCAAATAGTGCCTCGGCTTCTTCACAGCAAATATTAGAGCCAGGCATTGCTTTTCGATTGGGGAGTAGTTGTGTTCCGCCCCGACTAGAGTTCGACTGAGGTAGTAGAGGGCATTTTCTTTTCCCTCCTCGTTATTCTGGGCAAGGAGCGCACCGAGTGACTCGTCCAGCGCAGTAGTGTAGAGAATCAGCGGTTTATTTGGAATGGGAGCGGCCAACACTGGAGGGTGCAACAAGTATTGTTTGATGCTTTCGAACGCTGCTTGACATTCGGCATCCCAGATAAAAGGAGCTCCTTTCTTCATGAGCTTTGAGAAGGGCCTACATCTCCCCGATAAATTTGAGATAAACCTCCGTATATAGGCAAGCTTGCCTTGAAAAGATCTTAGCTGCGTCAGACTCTTCGGAGGGGGCATCTCCATGATGGCCTTTATCTTTGATGGGTCAACTTCGATCCCTCGATGTCGGACTATGAAGCCCAGGAATTTTCCCGATGACACGCCAAAAGCGCACTTCAGAGGATTCATCTTCAGATCGTATTCCCTAAGTCTGGTGAGAACGGTCCTAAGATCCTGGATATGATCGGCTTTGGTTTTAGTCTTAACGACCAGATCATCAACATAACATTCGACGACTTTATGAATTAGGTCATCGAAGATATTGGTCATTGCCCTTTGATATGTAGCACCTGCATTCTTCAGTCCGAACGGCATCACCTTGTAGCAATATATTCCGATCGGGGTTCGAAATGATGTGTGTTTCTCATCCTCAGACGACATCTTGATCTGATTGTATCCGGACGAGCCATCCATAAAGGTGAACGGTTCGTAATTTGAGGTGTCATCGACCATCATTTCCATGACCGGTAGCGGGAAGTCGTCTTTAGGGCATGCCTTGTTAAGGTCCCTGAAATTGACACAAACTCGGATCTGCCCATTTTTCTTCTTCACTGGGACTATGCATGCGATCCAGTCTGCATATTTCTCTTCCCTGATGAAGCCGGCATCGATGAGCTTCTTGGTTTCCTCGATGACCTTTTCTTCCAGTTCCTTTCTCATTCTTCGAGGAGCTTGCTTGACTGGCTTAGCATCAGGAGATATAGCCAACTTATGCACGGCCACTTTAGGGGAAAGGCCAGGCATTTCTTTTTATGTCCACGCGAAGCAGTCGACGAACTCATGCAGCAGGGCAATTATCTGCGCTTTCATTTCCTTTGACAAGAGCGAGCTGATGTAAGTCGGCCTTGGATTATCGGGCGTTCCTAAGTCAATCTCGGTTAGCTCATCAAAGGTTGCTTGTCCTCCATCTTCGAGCTCTTGAGGAGCTTCTTCTGGCTCGGCTATCTCGTCATCATCATTTGATCATTCACTGGCCTCACCAACATGGATCATGTAGCACGCTTTGGAATCAGGTTGAATGTAGCCTATGCCCCGCCTATCTGGAATTCGTCCATCGATAAGTGCTCGGACCTGAGGTGGATGCCATAGCCCTTCGTAAAACTTTGCTTCAGACTCCGTTTGATATAACCGGCATCCGCACTTTTTGAAGTATTCCCGCAAATCGGGCGCATAGTACCTGGGATTAAGGACGGCCCTTATGCCTCTTTCGTATGGAAGGCATGCGACAGACAAATCGTCCGGGTGCAAAACGGGGTTTGACCCATAAAACAGGATGCCCTTCTGTCCATTTTTCCTCTCGGGAACGTAGAAAGTTTTCAGCTGGTCCACGGTGGAGACTGATAACGCATCAAGCTCTTTGCACATTTGCTCCGGTACCCTTGTGACAGTTAGGGACCCTTCTGCAATTTCGAAGGTCTCTCGTAGTTTCGCTTGTTGCATGGGAGGCCAATCTGCACAGCTGTTGCACGGCAGGTCCTCTTCTTCTGACTCTTCAGTGTCACTGCCAAGATGAGGGCGGACTTTGCTGCTAGATGGGCCTTCAGTAACAGATTCGTCTGTATCGCTGCCGAAATGAGGGCGAGTTTTACGGAAGGACGGGCTTCCAACGTCGGACTCATCAGTGTCGCTGCCGAAATGCGGGCGCACTTGGGTATTTTTTCTTTTGAAAGTGACAGCCGGCGCAGATTTGCTTTTGAGTCTTGGGGCCGGTCTATCCTCAGTCAGTTGTGGCTTAGCATTTTGGTGGTTCATAAAGTACCGAGAATCTTCATATCGGACTTCATGCACACCGAACGGCTGGATGTCTCCGTCAATGCGTCTTTCTTCGCCATTTTTAGTATACTTCATGCATTGATGGAGAGTTGACGGAATGATGCCATAATCGTGGAGCCACGGCCGCCCTAAGAGAATCTTATAATATGTGTCGGTGTCGATCACGTATATTTTAGCTTCAGTTTGCAGATCCCCAAATTTGATTGGCAAAGCTATAGACCCCAGAACTTGCTGGCAATTTTGGTTGAAGCCTTGAATGACAATCCTTTCCCTTGACAGGTGTCGGACGTCCATTGACAAAATCTTCAGCGTCCGCAAGTTCATGATGTTCACTAAAGACCCCGGATCAATCAATATGCGATTAATCCGATCTCCGTCACTATACCCGGCCACGTAAAGCGGCCGATTATGCTCAGCCGTTCCCAGTAGCAAGTCTTCATCCTTAAATGTGACTGCGGCGGCATGCAAAGCGTGCTGGGCTTCTTTCATATTAATTTCCGCAAAGTGAGCCTGATACCACTCGGGGTTTTGTAGAGCGTGAATGAGAACATCTCTAAGCTCCTTAGATAGGACCAAGGCGTCGTAGATGCTCAGGAGAGACGGAAGCTTCCAGAGATGTGCCAAGACATTATAGTCCACCGAGGAAGGACTTATGTTTTCATCAGCCAGTTCTCTGCCATCTTCTTCATTAGCGACTTGTTTTTCCTTCCCTTTTGGGGCGTTGCCCTGATTTGGCGGTAGAGCCCTGCCGCTTCTGAGCTGGATTTGATTGTCTTTTGTGACGAGCTCCACATCCTATTCGGGAAAACAAAGATCCTCCTCAGAGCCGCTGCCCAGATAGATGGCGTAGCAGGTAACTAAAGGGATCTCTTCATTGGAGTCTTCTTCTAACTCCTCCAGAATTTCAGCCACTCGTACAGGGAGGAACTCCTTCAACTGAATCAGAGTTCTTTCCTTCTGTTCATATTCTTCGAGGGAATTGATATATTTTTGAATGGTCGATCTCCCTGCAGACTCCTTTTCACGTTGAGCTGCACTTTTCTTCTTCTTGAGCTTCTTGGATTTTGAGACTGATGGAGCCGCATTGGCAGCTGGGCTGGTAGGCTTCTTCTGCCCTTCCCATTCCGTCCTGGGTTCTTTCCGAAGTAGCTTTATCATCTTCTTCATCTTATTAAATATGTACGTACTCCACGGAGGCCGCGATGAGTCCGTTTCATTTCTCAGGGCAGCGGGTTCAGCTGTCTGCTCCCAGAAGGCTTCAGTTTCTGTCTGTATAAAGTTGGTGGTTGCAACTTGATTGTTCGCCAACACACTTTTGGACAGCTCGATCACTCCAGCCTTGTACTGCTTCTCGACCCAGTCTTTGAAGATATAGCAATCCTCGATCGCATGGCTCACTACTCGGTGGTACGGACAATACAAAGGATTGTCGGTCATTTTAGCTTCTTGGGGTCTTTCCGACTCCGGCAATTGTAGGCCGTTGTTCAAGGCATCTTTAAATATCTTGCGGACCTTGTCCCTTATGAAAGAGTAAACCTTATTCTTTTTCTCCTCTAGGGAAGGCCCATCTCCTCCCAGCAATGGCTTTCGAGACCGGTTGGTTTTGGATTCGCCCGCCCTTCGCTTTTCTTCATTATCGGAGGCATTGAAGACATTGGTACTGCTGGAACTCCCGCTTCTACGGTTGTCATCCCGCTTGCTTTTCCAGGTTTTGTCTCTCTGAGAGTCCGGCGGGGACACTAGCTTCGAGCGTTCCAGCATTTGGACTTTCTTGGTTAGCTCCTGAAATTTCTTGAGGCCCGCTGTACACAAGAATGGGACCATCCAATTGCTGAGGTTCCTAATGAGAAGGCTGACGGACTGGTCCTGCTCCAGCGGCGGTTCGCACTTGACTGTGAGATTACGCCATCGGGCGATAAAGTTGGTGTTGCTTTCATTCTTCCCCGGCTTGGTCCTCACAAGGTCGGCAATGGAGATTTTATCACTGACACTCAAGAACCTTTGCCGAAACAGGGACTCTATTTGGGCAAAGGTAATGACGGACCCGTCCAGTATACTCGCATACCAATCGAAGGCGACGCCGGTCAGGCTGTTGACAAACTGACGAAGAAGGAGCGCGTCATTACCCCCTGTATTTCCGCATGATGCTTTGAAGTGGGCGACGTGCTGATTTGCATTCCCCGTTCCATCAAATCTTCCGAACTTAGGAATGACGTAGCCACTTGGGAACTCAATCAGATCGTACTGCACGGGATATGGCCTCCCACTACTGCCGATTTCTTTATGAGCTTCAGCTTCGGCCACCAATGTTTTAACCTTACTGGTGACCAAATCCATTATCCGATCCCGTGTTAGCGGGATAGTGCTATCTGGGGCCAAGGCGTCCCCTGAAGCGGAATGTGGCCGGCTCTCATTCGGCTTGACCAGTCTTGGTCCCAAAGGAACAGGCATTGGCTGCCTCGGATTGTCATCACCCGGCTGATTAGTAGCGGCTTGTGCCTGATTAGGAGGCGCTCGAGCAATTTGAGCCGTAAGCTGCATCACCACGTTCGTTAGGTCGTCAATCTTCGAATAGAGCTTGGCCATCTCTTTATCTTTGCTCCTGAGCTATTTTCGAAGCTCTTGAAGCAGCTCCTGCTCTGTCCTGGGGCGGAAAGTCGGCTCTTCCTCGCTGTCCGAGCTTGACTCTATATAGACCGAGGGGTCTATCTGCCTATCATCCTCATCGAGAGGGTTTTCTTCATCCAGCGGGGGCGGCTGTTCTTGGGCGGCGGCAACCACATTCAGGCTAGATTGGGCTTGGGATGTGGTGGCCCCGTCCTTGCTTTTGCTGCGAAGGTTGTCGCTGGGGCGGCCGCCCGCCATATAGACCGTATGGATGATATATCCGGCCGTCTTTCTATCATTGGCGGCTGATTTCACGGATCGCTGTCTTGACCCCCTTACTTCGGTAGCTGGTAGTCGATTGAAGACGGCTGGCCTAACCGGTTTCTTGAATGGTGCTGGCGCTTCTCTTCTGGGTTTGCCCCGCTGCTTACGTGCGGCACAGAGTGCTTGATATACTATTGAAGAGATAGTGTCATAGTTTTTCTGTTGAGGCCGCGACACGTCTCTTTGTGGCACTGTTCGGACCGCCGTCTTCTTGATTCTGGCGGTCATGGCATTTTTCTGAACCCACTTCAGAGGCTTGAAGGAATTGCTGATTCTTATGTCCGACTCAGCCGTCGTCGCGGGGCAACCCTACACCTGGAACTTCACACGATTCAATTTGGCCGAAGCCTTGGCCCTCTTGTTGGCTCGATACCTGAGCCGCTTCTGCCTTAACTTTTCTGTTCTAAGCACCTGGCAGACTTCGGCTCTTTGGGAAGACGTCGCAGACCGGGCGATGGAGGGCCTTGGAGATACGCTCGATTGTGCATTTGTTGGAGTCATCGTCTGAGCTCGTCCACAACATTTGCTGTTGCCTTTGTACCGAAGTTCTTGCCCCCCGCTGGAGCACCAGAGAATCGTTCAGATACCGTCTTAAGTTTCGGTTGTGGTGCCTTGGCGATCACGACATTCGGCCTCTTACCCCTTGAGACCGGCTTGGCCACCTGTTCTGCCGGGATCTCCGCCAGATGAGCGCTTCCGGCAGGGTAGATGATGACGGAGCCAAACTGGCGGGGCGGTTCCTCCCACTGTCGACTGAGGCTTGCGAGGAGAACCAGACGAGCGTTGATCTTGACCACGTACGGAATCGGGGGCATGTTGGAAGCTGAATTCGTCCGGGGAGACATTGTCGTCGATGGTTGATTGCTGTACGGGAAAGAAAAAAATCATTTCAGTATAGGCAATCGATATGTGTATTGATTGAGTTCGCATGAACGTTTAACCCGAAATATGGGAGGAGAGATAGGTCCCACCGGGCGTTCCAGAATCTGTAGGGTGTTTTTCGTCACCGCATTGAGATGGGAATACGCGCGCGCTTGTCAGGCGTACTATAGATTCCCCCTGCCTTGGGTAGGCCGGGGTTTAATGATTGTGGGGATCTGAATCTCCGGCAGCCGCGGACTAAGCTGCCGTTAATTACCCCTCGCCTTTGGAGCGAGGGAACCTCCGATTGACGGGTTAAACTGGTCCTGCGAACTCAAGCGTGCCACGTGTCGGCACGTGGGCGCTTTACGCTCGAGCGCAGAGTGCTGGAGCGCAACGCGCCATATGGCGGCACGTAGGCGCTTTGCGCTCGGACGCTGCGCGCTTGGGCGCAAGCGCGCCACGTGTCGGCACGTGGACGACTTGCGCTCGAGCGCTTGCGCTGGAGCGCAAGCGCGCCACGTGTCGGCACGGGGACGACTTGCGCTCGAGCGCTTGCGCTGGAGCGCAAGAGCGCCACGTGTCGGCACGGGGGAGACTTGCGCTCGAGCGCTTGCGCTGGAGCGCATGCGCGCCACGTGTCGGCACGTGGGCGCTTTGCGCTGGAGCGCTGAGCGCTTGAGCGCAAGCGCGCCACGTGTCGGCACGCGGACGCTCTGCGCTTGAGCGCCGGCGAGAAAAAGAGGCTTTTAGCCTAAAAAAAATTTCTCGGAAAAGAAATCAGAGAGGAGTTGGACGCCTGAGTGTGTTTTTGGGGTTAATGGAAGGGGTTCTTCTTCTTCCTCCTCTGTTTGCTGGATCTTGAAGATCAAGAGATGTGAGATATCAAAATCTCTCCTTTTTGAGATCTGATGACAGATCCAAGCTCCCCTTTGTGGGTTTCGTGGTAAAAAACTATTTTGTTTTTGAAAAGGAAGAGTAAAACTCTTGATTTAATTCAAAAGAAAGAAGAAGGTTTTGGAACCTTGAAGAAGGAAGGAAGATCTCAGATCAGAAACTTTTTTGGAGAGAGAAAAAGTTGTTTTGATTTTTTCATTATCTTTGCCTTTATAGGCCATACACTTTACACATAGCCCCTTGGGTTTCACAAAATGGCATTTTGCCTATCCCATGGCTCATGTGCCATTTCTTTTTACACATAAGCCATGGGCTTTACGAAAATTTGGCTTTATGCCTATTTTTCTTACATTTATCCATGAAATAAAATAAAAGAAATACGACAAAATTGTTTATTAAAAAATTTTTATCTTGGCGTGGGGGGAGGCCGGCCGCTTCATGTTCGGGCTCGACCCGGGCATAGGCCCACTGGATCTGGGCTTGGGCCCATTTGGGTTGGGGTTGACTTTGATTTTGACTTGGTCAACTGGGGTGTAAATTTTTACCCCAACACAAGGCTAAATAAACTCCGGTATGTCCACAAGCAAAATGGGCATGGGTGAAAACCCGAAAGGGCTTCGTGAGTAAAAACAGCAGGACTACCCGCGAGTCCGTAAAAACCCGAAAGGATGCGAACTCGTGAAAAGAAAGAAACCGTCCTACAAGTAGTTTGACCTGGACTCTTGTATACAATCCATGAGCATAAAAAAGAAGTTCCTATGAAGTCCCACCAAAAGCGATCGATACTCCTATCACGGTGAACAACACCTGTGAGTCTTCTCGACTTACCAGAAGAAAACACTCTCGTGAGATCCTTATGACTTACAAGAGAAAATACACTTGGGAGTTCCCATGACTTCTAAGGAGAAGACACATCTATGAGATCCTTTCAACTCATAGGAAGAAATGCCTTTATGAGACCCTTACGGCTCATAAAATCAAAAAGTCTTAGTTGACAGGGATCAAAACTTGTCTTCTAAGCCACCATTGTCCAAATGTGCAACGACAAATGATGAGTCACTCCTGGTAATATTCTAGTTGTAGTGATACTGACTCCAAAGCAGGTATCAAATCCCAAGTCTCCCCAGGAAGATGATGAATTGCTCCTGGCATACGTGCTTCAGTATTAACAACGCTGATGCCGACTTGAAGTCCAAACTCTCGACCCCCTAGGTCATTAAAAAAATATGGTACGTCCACATGCAAAATGGGCACGGATGAAAACCCGAAAGGGCAACGTGAGTAAAAACAGCAGGACTACCAGCGAGTCTGTGAAAACCCGAAAAGGCACGAACTCGTGAAAAGAAAGAAACTGTCTTATTAGTAGTTCGACCCGGACTCTTGTATACAATTCATGAGCATAAAAAAAGAAGTTCTTTCGAAGTCCCACCAAAGGAGACCGATACTCTCAACACGGTGAACGATACTTGTGAGTGCTCTTGACTTACAAGAAGAAAACACTCTTGTAAGATTCTTATGATTTGCAAGAGAAAAGACACTTGGGAGTTGATTGGTTTGGATTTTGCGTGTGCGTTTTTAAAATCAAGATCAAGAATACCGCAATCAAGATGGTATCGCTTGGTAGCTAGACGGTTGAGTACGGGTCGGTCCACAGGAAAAACGTGTTCTTTTCTTTAAGTTCTTATGAGTTAAGGCCTATTTTTGGTAGGTTTTGATTTTAGAAAAAACTAAGATTGAATTTAATTTGATTTAAAGCCTTGCTAGGGTTAGGATTAGGTTAGTTTGGAAAAATGACTCTATTCACTGCTTCCTTTGCCCTAATTAAGAACATAGGTGTTAGTATAATAGTCAACAAAGGGGATTAGCACGACTAGGAAGAAACGTAGTTTCTTCCTTTTGGTCATTGTCCATCCTTTCTTAACTCTTAGCCCTAACCTCTATGTAAATCAACCACAGTCGGTCTAACTAGGGAATCACCGCTATCTCGTAGGATAGGGTGCCGTAGTGAGCGGTGTGTGTTTGATTCACATAGAGTCCTAATTTAAAATTTTATAAGGGCAACAAAGGAGTGAGAGATTTCTATCTCTCAAACCTACCCAATCATAACCCTAACAAGTGAGGAATTGCTCACTCATTAGGAAAATTACGATGAGATTCATTTTTATAATTTTTTTTCTTTTAAATAAACTAATTAACTTGCAGATAAATAAAGACAGATAAAAAAATTGCAGAAATAAAATTTGAATGGAAAATTGCAATTGACACCCCTTGACGATTACAATGAATAAAATTTAATCTAGAAAAATAAAAAGAGGCATGCCCCAAAAGAGGCTGTAGGCTTTCCTATTTATAGACAGGAGAAACCCTAGGTTTTACATCTGATCCATACTTGAAATTACAAGACTACCCTAAGAAAGTCGGGTCAAAACCCCGACACCCACCGACACGTGCGCTGCATGGCCGTGGAACCGCAGCAGAATCCCATGTTTGGCCGCGGATTCACGGCCATATGGTGAGATCTCTTGCTCATTTCTTCAGGGTTGCTTCATGTTGCCTTTTTCTTCTGTTTTCTTCACTTGGTTCTTCCAGATTTCCAACAGTGCATAATTTGTGGACTTTTACCGTAAGCTTCGCGTTGAAGTCTTGAATCTTGTGCTGCCCTTGTGCTTTGCGCGATTGAACTGTTCATTGATCTTTGTTTGTTCCTTAAACTGGTAGGCGACATCATACAGATTCATCTATTTGTTGGTCGTAGTCTCACATTTGTAGCGTCTTTTCATGAATTTCAATGTATTGTTATGAGAACCTGTAACCTGTAATTATTTAGCAGACATGGATCAAAAGCACCAATTTATTCGTAATATGATTAAGAATGGGGAATATAATAATGCAAAATTCTGATATGAACAAATCCCCCAAACTTATCTTTTGCTCGTCCCGAGCAAAGCCAATTTATTCTCGAAAAATCCTAACCTCACTTTCGCAGGGAATCGTGATTGCACTGAGCTCGTGCAACAAGCCGTTAAACCTCTAGGTGTCCCTAGTAGGAGGAGTGTTTTCTTTTGAGGGTTTTCAGGGAATACTACCCACAAAATCCGATCAATTTGGCCTGTTGACTTTCATTCTTCAATTCAGTATTCTAGTAAGAAATTCTATTATCTTCAACTTAGTAATCATCAACCCGTATTTTTCACACTCACTTATCATTTAACTTAAGATCGTATATGTTCTGCAAATTTATTAAGCTTTCAGTATCTTTTGAATTTTCCTTCTAAGGTTCCATCTCAACTTAGGAATTTCTATCATCTCTACTGAAGGTATAAGCCCTATCTTTCATTCATATCTCTCATCCAAACCCCAATCATATACCCCTATGTGTGTGTATGTATCACTCCTATACTTGGAAATTCAATTCAAGCTATCATACCCTTGTCCATCGTCCAAAGTACTTTTAGTTGGTGAATTTTAGATGAAATTGCTCACACATCCTTTATGCGACCGTTAATACTTCTTGAGATACTAACGACCGATTACAAAATCTGTTCGCGCATTTATGCGTAATTCATCGTCTTGTAATACCTAAGGCTTTAGCAATGACTCCCAAACCAGTTGGTCTAAGGCACTAGGTGATAAAGCACCCTCGTTATATTTTTTTTATTTATTCAGCCTTAAGTAATTACAAAACCAGTGTTCATTTTTTTTATTCACCCTTATACTTTTATTTTATTTTCCTTCATACTAAGGATTTTAGACAAGAGCATTTCAAGGTATCCTCTACTATCCCAAGTTTCAAGGTGCGTGTTTGTGCGAGTTATAGGGTATATATTTTCAGAATTTAGACTTAAGGTTCGGAATTATTTTTCAGACTTACACTTCACATAAAAATTTCAATACTCTTCCCATATTTTGACTTAGCCTAAGAACTGAACTCAAAATTTGCCTATTTCAAAATAAACTACAAGGACATATCTTTTCTACAGTTAAACTTTAAGAAAGATTATTTTTAAGGTTTTTAATTTACTGAGTTTAGGATCTAGTTTTTCCTAACTAGTCAACCGTCATGTTAAACTTAAGTCAAATATGGCCAAATTTGAACTTTTCAATTTTTATAATTTTTTAAAATTTTTCAATTTTTATGGGTTTTAAAATAAGTATGCAAATGCAAAGATATACATATGAATGCGAAAGAAGAAAGCTTACCGAGAACACCCCCAAACTTAAACTTGACAGTGCCTTCACTGTCAGGCTACACCAAGAGGGTCAAAATTGTCAGCACTCCCCCCCTTTTTTAAATTTTTATTATTAATAGAAAAGGAAAACAAAATATATATACACAAGAAGGTTCCCCCCAAACTTAAGTGAAACATTGTTTCTACTGTTGCCATTTTTTTAAATCTCATAAACTTGTAAACTTCGGAGGAAAAATTTATTAACGGGGACATGAAATATGATCGTGAAAATCTCCCCTAAACTTATTTTTGGCTAACCACTTTGAGTTAGAAAGAATTATTTTCGAGAGCCAAATTATACCCCCCACCCACCCACCCACCCCTCCACAAACTTGAGTTAAACGATGTTAAGCTTTTAAAGAGGGGGTTCAAAGTTATTGGTCAATACCAAGCTTTGCAAAGACCAAAAGTCAACACCAACCATTTGAAGAATTTATCAATGTAACGTATAGGTCGGTGGAAGAACATTTATATAGAGCCAAGAAGAAGTGAGGAAGAGATAAGTGGTGGTATAGAAAGAGTTTGCGTGAACGTGAATGCGAGGAGATAAGAGATGATGATAAATAAAAACGAGAATGTGAATGATCAGAAATGAGTGGAATATTGGCATTATCGTATTTTATAAGAGGAAAGGGTGGTGTTTCAACTTTTATAGGTGGAGGTTAATTAATCACAAAATCCTTGTTGTTTAGGAATGCAAGTTCGTCAGCGAAAAGTTCTTCAAAACTCTCATCGATGTAATTGAACATTTTACTGTCAGTAAGTTTTGTGTCAAAATTTATCATACTTGATTTGTCAAAAATTATGGAGGTAGGAGACTCGAAAAACTCATCTACCTCATTTTCAAAAGTATCCAAATCAAGTTGGCTTTCTGGAATGATCAAACTTGAATTATCGGATTGTGATTCATCAACACTCACTGAAATTATAGGAAGAATAGAAGAAGAACCTGAGAAAGTGGGAGAAAGAAGTTGAATACGAACTTGAGGGTGGAGATGGAGTGCATAAATTAGCACAATTTGTAATGACCGATATGTAAAAAGCGATTGTGCTAATCTATCAACCCACTGAGAAATGAGGTCAAATCCCTCAAGATTCGTGAGAAAACATGGGTACGTCGAACTTGGTAAACCAGACATAAAAAATGAAAGTGTAACGGTTTCTTGCAAGGTCAGAACGAGGATGGAGGGAAGTGATTGAGGAAGGGTATCGGTTAAAGATTCAGGAGGGTATGCGTGAACAGAAAGGGATAGAATGAATTGGAAAATCCGACTCCTCAAGTAAAACTGCTTCATCCTCAATACTCTCCTCAAAATTTAGCTTATCCATGCAATTCTCATCAAAATCAAGACGCATATGAAGTTCGGTAAAAACAGTTAATGACTCAGGATGATGAATTGGAGAGAGAAACTCATCCAAATCTGTGGGTTCATCATCCAAAATATTCCCAGCGTCTATATCCTCAATCAAGTGAAAATCAATTTTTTTAGATATCTCATCAAAAACATGGATATTAATCAATTCAGGTTATAGAGTGGAGGTGTAGAGGTCAAAAGGATTGGTGATGGTTTCACTCGAAAGGGACCCTTCACAATCAGGTAAATCAAACACTACAAAGTCGCATAACTCATTAAACGTTTTATTTTTAACTAGTGAATCATTTGGAACACTTGATAGACATTCAAAACCGGAATTGTGGGATTCAATTGGGGATGGGTAGGTTTGATTTGGAAAGGTATACAACTCATTCTCTCCACTCAAATTATCAATCTTTCCAACCGCCTTATCATACATTGGAAAATTTGGAGCTAGCTGGAAACTAGCTACCGGGTCACTAGGTTGTATAAGGGCGGCCATGGACGCATTCAAATCCTTCATCTATTGGCATGATGCTACCATAAAGTCTTCCAATGACTGTTCCAGACTAGACATGGGTTGTGACGGGGTTTCAGTAAAAGATTCAAAATTGTTTGGATACGTGAAACTCCCAAATGGTTGTATAGAAGCAATGTCTAGGGAAGGTGCAAAAGTCTGGAAAGACCGGTAGGAATTGAATGGTTGGACAGGAGTAGGATCAATATTTGGATAAGAAGGTGAATGGAATTGTTGATCTAAAGAATTCGCAGCGGTGAAAGGAGTGAAAGATCGGTTACGAGATTGTTCAATATGTTCAGCAATAGATATGGGTTTCAGAGTTACAACATGACTCGAAAAATGGGTATCAACGTAAGAAGGCGGTGAAGGTTGAAATGGTTGATATAAGGTGGATTGCGGAGTCCAACTGGTTGTCCAAGACGCGTCTATTTGATCTTTCAAAGAAATTTTGGGCATGGAAGGGTCGTTCGAAATTCGACCAAAAAAAGAAGCGTAGGAAGTAATGTCTGGTTGAGGGTACCAAAGTTCGGCAAGAGTTTTGCGAGGTGGGGTACCCATGATGTGATGAGAGAAAGGAGAAGAAAAAGAATGTGATTTTTATTTTATATTTTATATTCTTTTGTTTTCAAAAAAATTGTTTGTTTTTGGAGTTTTGAATTTTTTGAAAGTGTGTTTTATAGAAAGAGTTTTTGCAAAATTTGTACGGAACTACGGCACAATTTCAAACAACCACAGTTTAAACATGCACAATCAAACCTAGAGCTAGGGTCTCCTAAGTCAACTAGACTGCTCCTAACTGTTCCAAAGCGACAAGTTGTGAGATATCCCTCAAATCGCCTCTTCACCGCCAATTGTGGCCATGTAAGCACAAATGAAGAAAGGAGGGATCCACTCACGAATCACCGTGAGACGGCCCTTTTAAAGTTACCTTTCTCACTTATCTAGCATAGGCACCACAAAGTCAGGTTTAGATAAACGACTGAATGCCCACAACCTTCTTTTGTCCTAATGAGCGTGACAGTCGTTAATTGGCTGAGTCTAGATATTTTTTAATTAGCTCAAGGGTGATGCATATGCTTTTAGTGATTTTTGGGGTCTTAGGAAGGGTAATGAAATCCCCACCCAATCTGAATTGGTGTTATAGCCCCTTAAAAGTCTGTATTAATTATGCAAAGCAGTTAGCACACCAAAAAATCTAAAACACTTGCAAAATATTTTTTTTTATTTGGCAACGCAAAGAATCCTGCACAAAAATAATTTATTGGAGAGGGAGAAGAAGTTTTGCGCAAAAAACCCTGCAGGAAAATTTTTCAGTGGAGTACAGAGGGTGGGAAAGAAGATAAAAATACTCACAGAGAAATTTGGAGTGCTGACGTCACCTGTTTGACCGCGGTTCTGCGGTCAAAACCCTGCATATGCCGTGGTTCCGCGGTTCAATAGCTGGTTTGGATCTTCAAAAATTTTCTCTGTGCTGATTTAGTTCTCCTCCGTCTGTTCAGATCCTTTGTTTCTGTATTTGTTCACTAGGCTTGCTCTAGATCTGAATCTGTGTTTGCTCCAAGCCTGCACACTTGCACAAAAACCTTTCAAAAATAACAAGATGATTTTTTTTAAATTTTTTTTTTATTTTAAAATTTTTCAATTTTTTATAAATTTTTTAAATTTACTTTTTTAAATTTTTTATTATTAACCCGAAATTACACAAAGAAAGAAACTACCGTCTCCCCGGCAACGGTGCCATTTGATTGGTTTGGATTTTGTGTGTGCTTTTTTAAAATCAATATCAAGAATACCGCAATCAAGACGGTGTCTCTTGGTAGCTAGCCGGTTGAGTACGGGTCGGTCCACAGGGAAAACGTATTCTTTTCTTTAAGTTCTTACGAGTTAAGGCCTATTTTTGGTAGGTTTTGATTTTAGAAAAAAAATAAGATTGAATTTAATTTGATTTAAAGCCTTGCTAGGGTTAGGATTAGGTTAGTTTGGAAAAATGACTTTATTCACTGCTTCCTTTGCCCTAATTAAGAATATAGGTGTTAGGATAATAGTCAACAAAGGGGATTAGCACGACTAGGAAGAAACATAGTTTCTTCCTTTTGGTCCTTGTCCGTCCTTTCTTAATTCTTAGCCCTAACCTCTATGTCAATCAATCACAACCGGTCTAATTAGGGAATCACCGCTATCTCGTAGGATAAGGTGTCGTAGTGAGCGGTATGTGTTTGATTCACATAGAGTCCTAATTTAAAATGTTATAAGGGCAAGAAAGGAGTGAGAGATTTCCATCTCTCAAACCTACCCAATCCTAACCCTAACAAGTGAGGAATTACTCACTCATTAGGGAAATTACGATGAGATTCATTTTTATAATTTTTTTTCTTTTAAATAAATTAATTAACTTGCAGATAAATAAAGACAGATAAAAAAATTGCAGAAATAAAATTTGAATGGAAAATTGCAAGATAAAAAACTTACTTTATTGACACCTCTTGACGATTACAATGAATAAAATTTAATCTAGAAAAATAAAAAGAGGCATGCCCAAAAGAGGCTGTAGGCTTTCCTATTTATAGATAAGAGAAACCCTAGGTTTTACATCTGATCCATACTTGAAATTACAAGACTACCCTAAGAAAGCCGGGTCAAAGCACCGACACCCACCGACACGTGCACCGACACGTGCACTGCAGGGCCGTGGAACCGCGGCAGAATCCCATGTTTGGCCGCGGATCCACGGCCATATGGTGAGATCTCTGGCTCATTTCTTCAGGGTTGCTTCATGTTGCCTTTTTCTTTATTTTCTTCACTTGGTTCTTCACAATCTTTTCTACTTTCTTCCAGATTTCCAACAGTGCATAATTTGTGGACTTTTACCGTAAGCTTCGCGTTGAAGTCTTAAATCTTGTGCTGTCCTTATGCTTGTGCGATTGAACTGTTCATTGATCTTTGTTTGTTCCTTAAACTGGTAGGCGGCATCATACAGATTCATCTATTTGTTGGTCGTAGTCTCACATTTGTAGCGTCTTTTCATGAATTTCACTGTATTGTTTTGAGAACCTGTAACCTGCAACTGTTTAGCAGACATGGATCAAAAGCACCTATTTATTCGTAATATGATTAAGAATGGGGAATATAATAATGCAAAATTCTGATATGAACAGGAGCCCCCACAACTCCTAAGGAGAAAGCATACCTATGAGATCCTCTCAACTCATAGGGAGAAATATCTTTATGAGACCCTTACAGCGCAAAAAGTTAAAAAAAGCCTTAATTGATAGGGATCTAAATCTGTCTTCTAAACCACCATTGTCGAAATGGGCAATGACAAATGATGAGTCACTCCTGAAAATATTCCAGTTGTAGCGTTATTGACGCCAAAGCAAGTATCAAATCCCAAGTCTACCCCTACGGGCGACGACAAAATTAGTCTCCGTATACAAACCAAGGGTAACCCAAAATAAACTAAAACACGACCCATGAAGGAATAAACCTGGAGTGCAGAAAGTTGTTGTCTTTGCGATAACGTAATTAACTATAGGGGCATGCGCCTGCAGCAAAAAGTGTCCCCACAATCAATAAACCTCTCATCCATGAGAGGAAATTAAAAGTCATTTACATCGGTAGAATCTGTCCAAACCTACGATATACGGTGCTAAAAATCAACTTGGTATTTTCAGAGAGGTGGATGGATCAAACCTATGTATCTTTCCACATATTTAGGCTAGACGTACTCCCCGCACCTCAGCCCGGCTTCCGGCGGTGAACAGTTACATTCATTGATGATGCAAGCAGTAAGACCTGGGTATATACAATAAAGAAGAAGTCTGATGTGTTTGATCACTTCAAATACTGGATTACACAGGTGGAGAACTAAATAGGGATGAAGGTTAAGTGCCTAAAGTCCGACAATGGCAGGGAATATTGCACACAAAAGCTTAAGGGGTTTTTCTTACAAAAGGGTATACGTTGGTTAAAAACGGTACCGGGGACACCACAACAGAATGACATCGCTGAAAGGATGAACAGGACGATTCTAGAGTGGGTAAAGAGCATGACCTTGGATGCAGATGTGCCCAAATTCCTATGGACGGCAGCTGGCTATGCTGCTGTGTATCTGATCAATTGAAGCCCGACAAGTTCACTCGATGGAGGAATTGTGGAAGAAATATGGTCGGTAAAACTGTAAATTACTTGCACCATAAAGTTTTTGGTTGCATTGCTTATTTGCTGATAGATAAAGCGGAAAAGAGTAAGCTTGACTTCAAGTCAAGAAAGTGTACATTCATTGGTTATGGAGGAGATAAGTTCGGATATCGACCGTGCGTTACTCAAGAAAGAAGATAATACGAAGCTAGAATGTCGTCTTTGATGAGCAACACTTATACAAGGAAGCAAAGCAAGCCAATGTTAAGAATGGTGCAGTATCTGAGTTCATTAAGTTAGATGAAATTCAGAAGAAAAGTCAGGTGCCTACAGGTGCAGATCAGAATATGGAGGAGACAAGCACCGCAGTGTATGATCAGGTTCAGGAACCGGCTGAAGACCAGATTCAGCAACCAAATGTCATAATTTTGAGGAGATCTACACGAGAGAGGAGACCACTTGAAAAATTAGTTACCGACTTCATATTGTACACTGATTCGGGAGAGCCTGAATCCCTAACAGAAGCGACGCGGGACAATCCTAGCAAACGGTGGAATCAAGCCATGGATGAAGAGATGGATTCATTGAAAAAGAATCGTATGTGGGATCTAGTGAAGCTACATAAGGGTCGAAAGGCGTTGCTGAATAGATGGGTGTACAGAATCAAGGATGGGGCCGATAGTATGAAGCGGTACAAATCTCGTTTGGTAGTGAAGGGATATGCGCAACGGTATGGAATAGACTATCGGTAAATATTTTTCTCAGTTGTGAAGATGACTTCAATTCGGGTTATATTTAGTATGGTGGCAGTGGAAAATTTGCATTTAAAACTGATAGATGTTGTAACACCCTAGTTCAGTTATACCATGTTGATTTGATTATTTTATTTAGTTTGTGGCTATTTCTCGGTTTATTCATTTTGGATGCGGATAATGTTTTGGTATCTGTGCTCAGTATCCGACCCGACCCACATGCTTGAAAACCGTCTTGGTTCTTGATTATGTTTTATCCTTGCTAGTGCTGAAGATCCGTGCACACATATGTTCCGTTTACCTGCATCATATATCTGGCATCTGCATATATTTTAATAATACAATTATAGTCAAATAATATATTTTTAAATACCTAGCATGGCCTGCATCATACCCCAAACCCTATGATTGCATCTGTACATCGTGTTCATGTTCCGTTCACTGAAACGGACTCGTTTGGATCGCTACGTGCATACTACGTGTATCCGTTCTTGGGGGTATGTATTTTCTGTAACCAGAAATCGCATTTTGGTTTTGGTTGACACGTATATTGTCCGTTCAAACCGTAATTTTAGACCCAACCCGGGCATATTTTGGAGTATTTTTGTATTAACCAGAAAACTCAAAATATATAACATATAATTATATATATAAACTGTTTATTTTATACGATTTTATAGCTAAATATATTTTAAATAAAATTTTCCTAATCCTAACTTCTCACCCCAGCCTCTCAGTCTCTTCTTATATATATTATTTAATATTTTCTTTCATATTTTTTAAAACCCTATTTTATTTCCCCACGTCTTCACAACTCGCGTCCTCTCTCTTTCACTTCATCTTCTTTTCCCGCCTCGCCTCACTCCGCGAAACCCTAACCCTAACCCATGCCCTCACCTCACCACCGTCACCCCCAACACCCTCGACCTCATCTCCTCTCTTCCCCGCTCACCTCTCTTTCTCTCTCTCCTCCTTTCCCCGCTGCAAACCACGGCAACCCACATCCCCGCAACAACCCAACACCTGAACCCAAGCCCCCGTCGTCGAAACACCTCTCCACCGATCACTTCTTCAGCCTCACCCCACCACCACCACCTCCATCTTCTCCCCTCTCTACACCTTTCCCGAGCTCGAACACCTGCACAACCCAAGAACCCAACCACTACAACCCTTACCTGACGCCCGTTGCCGGCACCCTCACCGCCGACCTCTCGCCTTGTCGCCACCATCCTCGTTTCCTCTCCTCCCACTCTCCTCTCTCCTTCTCCCCAAAGATCCCGAGCTCTTTTCCCTACATTAGAACCCAACATCAAGAACCCGATCCACTGCCTTGCCGTGAAACTTCACCGGAAACCCATCGTCGACTTCTCCCTCGCATCATTTTTGTCCCCAGAGTACAAAACCCCAGAGCACAGCCCCCTTCTCCCTCTTCTTTATCTTTCTTCTCTTTCTTCTCTTTATTTCGTGTTTCTCGGCGATCCAGTAGATGTCCCCATCCAGCGTGGTTACGTTCTTGCATAGCTTGGTTCTGTTCTGTACGCGCGTGTGTGCATCGCAACATTTACCGACGTCGGACGGCGCGTACGCACCCCGTCGGGAGATCCGATCAGGCAAGTTTATCTTGCTACATGCTATGCTATTATATTTACATCCATATGAATAAAAATATTACATGTATGTTGCATTGTGCATCCCAGTTACTGCTTTACCGTTTTTACGATATCCGTACAAATCCGTACTGTTTATTACATATTTAGTTGCATGCCGGAACCTGATTATTTCATATAACTGTTATATTCATATACCATGCTTGCCAGTATGCATCATAACGACTCATTGATGGATCTCTGAATCTCCTTCAGATGTTATCTTCCGTTGATCTGCTGCGAGCGCTGATGGACGGCTGGGATTGAGTTGGAGGGTTGCCTCTGGAGCATGTGGATCTCAATGAGTTTTATATGGTTGTGGCCGAGCTACCTGCATAGAAGTCCCGGGGTGGTTATGCCACCGAGGACCCTCCGACAATCAAGTTAGACGGGGTATTTTGGTAGAGTAACGGCCTATTGGTATAAAATCGGCTTACCTAAGTCGTCTGAAAGAGGGATTTATATAGCGGCAGCCATGGGCAGGCGGGCGCAAGATTCACGCCGGCCATTACGCCCCTGGCGTCACACCCTCCTGTAGGCGGGATTCCCCATTAATGACAAGACATGCTCGTTAATGGAGGATCGTGATGGCGTGGAATGCAGGATCATGGGCGGCGGGTATCTCGCGCCTGGCGATATTCACGGAGCCGTGGCGGAGGTGCCTGTGATTGGTGCTGTAGGTCGGTCGGTGAGACCACGGAAGATGAGCTCGGCGGGAGGCTCAAGAACAAGCGGGAGGCTGAGGCATCTTGGTTCTGTGATAGCTCGGAGGCGAGCTGGAGGGTGGTCTGGAAGGCCAACGAAGGTCGAGAACATCCTCGGGCCGGAGGCCTGTGGTGTGTTTCCAACGTAACGTTCTTGATAATTTCTTTTAAGCTCTGGGACAAGTCATCTGGCACGTGTCATGATCTGAGGAGTCACCGATATCGAGCATCATCATTAGCCCCCTACTCTCGTCTCGACCCGTTCTTGGGTCGAGTCGAGAGTGGTCTAACCGGTCACCCGGGGTGAGCTCTCACTTGAAGATATCGTCGGTGTGTATTCCCGAGCAATCAGTTGTATTTTCTTGATGATGTCAACGGATCAGGAGAGAGATCCCGCATTAAAGAGGAAACACTGGTTTGTGCGTACGTTCATCGAAGCAACAGCCCACGTGTCTGGCGCTGGTTGGCTGGCGAGACGGGCCGCAGGCGTTCCCGTGCCCAATGGGACGCGCCCAATGTGAGTGCGACAGATAGAACGTTGTCGGCCGTTGGTTAGGAAACATTGTTTTGGCGGGAGGCGATCGGGGCCGTAGGATGTGTACTCCGGCAGCTATAAATAGAGGTGAGATCCCCATCAGGGCCCATACCTCTTCATAATTTCCTCTTCCCTAGTCGTGTTAGCCCGGCGCTCTCCTCCTCAGGTCGGATTCCTCGCGTTTTCTTTCCTGATGACACGTCCCTTCGATCAGGTTAGATGTCTTCTTCCGAGGAGTCTGTAGAAGTAGTCCAGTTAGAGTCTAGGGAGTCTTCTGAAGCTTCCTCTTCTACTTCTTCCTCTTCCTCCTCTGAGTCGGAGTCCCCCTAGGGAGTTTGGGCTAGTCATGCTCCCCGGGGTCGTACGACAGGGGCGGTCCCCAAAGCGCAGGTCATGGGTGTTCATGGCGTGCCATCCACGCTGAGGCACGCGGATGAGCTCGCCACCATCCGGACTCGTTTCTACATTCCTCCCGGCTATTCGCTTCGTCTGGCCGAGGAGGGGGAGGACAGACTAGGTACAGGGCAAGGCGATTGCCTTGTACCTGGAAGCCTTTTGGGCCGGGATGTGCTTGCCCTTCTCTCCCGAGATGATTGCGGCGTTGAATTGTTTTAGGTTAGCCTCGGGACAGTTAGTGCCGAACTCTTGGAGGATTCTCCTTGGGTTCCTGGTCCGGTTGAAATTGCGTTTGATCCCTTTCAGCTGGAGCCTTCTCGTTTCTTCTCTTTGCTACAAAAACCACCCTGGCGCTCGCAGGGGAGAGCCGAGCTGGGTATACATCTCTTTTAGAAAACAACGAGGGGGCACTGCCGGGTCGGGGGTCATCGTAGTACCTTCTTCCATTCATGAATGGAAGAAGAAGTTTTTGTTTGTTGGGCCGCCCGAGGGCGAGGATTGGCCTGTGCCCATCCAGTAGCACGGGGGCAGCTGCCCGCGGGTGAGTCGGTCGAATCATTCCGATGCGGTTGCGTTGTCGGAGTGGGAGCCCCTCCCTCGGGCTGACGTGCTGCTGTATGAGCGGGCCTTCAGTTGGGCCGGGCTCAGCCCCGGCCAGTTCACGGGTAAGTTAGGAGTTTTCAGGCGGCTTGTTTAGATTTGTGCATTCTTTTACTTTTCTGGCATTGCTGAATTCTCTGTATTTTGTATAATGCAGAACCCATGGACCTAGGCAAGTTTCGGACAGCCCTGGTTGAAACGAAGAAGGGGAAGAAGGCCGGAGGCGCCTGCCCTTCTCACCCGCCGTTGGCTCCGGTTCCACCGGCAGCCGCTCCATCTAGGCGCCCAAGCGCTGTTTACACCATAATATTTTATTATGATATTCCCCATTCTTATTCTTTCTACAAATAAACAGGTGCTTTTGACGCATGTCTGCTACATATTACAGGTTACAAGTTCTTGGAGCGAAAACAGTGAAAAAAACAAAAGACGACACAAAAAAGGGACTTTGACCAATAAATAGAAGGATCTTAATCAAGCCTACACAAAAGATCAGTACAAGGCAACGCAAGGTCCAAGATTACAAAGCAAACGGTTAAAAGTCCACTGCAATTGTTCACTAGAGATCTGGAAGAAATAGAGAAGCCAAATTGAATAAAGATCCAAAGAAATAAAAAGCCCAAGAAGCTCAGAATCAGTTCCAAAATTTCCAGACATAGAATTTTACCAAAGCTTGAAGTCTACTTTGACTAGGTCTTCCTAAGGATATTTTGGTAAATGTAGACGTGCGAATCAATTGTAACCTAGGGTTTCCTATTCTCTATAAATAGGAACTCTAAATCATTGTAAAGGCTATGCCTCCCTATGTCTCTTTTTATGAATAAAATTTAGAATTCTTTTGGAGAGCATCGATGCCTCTTTTCATATCATCTATTCAGATCTGACAACCCTGTGTAAATGTTTGGAGAGAGCCATCTGTAAAGTAAGTAGATTTATTTTAATTGCCCTAGTTTAGATTTCAATTCTTGTCCTAGGTAATTTTCATTGTCTGCCCTAAATAAATGTTTTTAAATTCCCTAATGAGTGAATAGTCTCCTCGCTTGTTAGGGTTAGATCTGGGGAAGGTTTGAGAGAAGAAGATCTCTCATCCCCTTTCTTGCCCGTCATATATTTTCATAGGACTCTATGCATACATACGCATACCGCTCCCTACGGCACCCTATCCATTGAGGTAGCGGTGATACCGTAGTATAAAGGCCCGGTTGTGATGGTTTTCCATGGAGGTTAGGGTAAGGATTTCTAAAGGAAGGATAAAGACCTAGAGGAAGAAACATCTTTCCAAATGGTTCTAATCCCTTTTATTAATAATTACCATAACACCTAATTAGATCTTCATATGGGTATAGAAAGCGGTGAGATTTATATACTTTCCAAACTTAACCAAGACCTAACCCTAGCAAGATTTAGATATCGATTAATTTAGTTTTTAGATTTAATCAATCCGGCTCCCATCGGAATTAACTCGTTTGAGCGACTAGGAAATTCACAAAATCCCTGTGGACCGACCCGTACTCACCGGCTAGCTGCAAAGCGACGCCGTTCTTGATTGCGGTTAATAGATAGTTTTTGAGACAAATCAAATGGCGCCGTTGCCGGGGATGGCGTGTTATTTCCTCTTTGCAATTTCGGGTTAATCAAAATTAAAAAATTCATAAAAATCTGAAAAATCAAAAAAAATATATATATATAAAAATATATCATCTGTTATTTTTGGAAAGGGTATCTTTGTTTGAATTTTGCAGGATCTACAATCAAATTCGGATTTGGAAATCTCCAGAGATCAAAACAGTAAATATCAAATCCGAACAAACAGAAGATCACAACAACCGAGGAATAGAAGAAATTTGGAGGACTGAGTCAACAAGAAGAACCGCGGCGATCTGGTGAGAGCAAAAAAAAAAAGTCTGCCGAAGGCACCAACCCTCGGCGGATCCGCGGTCGGAGGCGCACTTTGCGGCGGTTCCGCGGTGGAGGCGACAGATCGGTTGCCCCGAAAAAAGGCAGAAGCGCGGTAAAAAAAAAACGGTTCCGCCACTGCAAATCTCTGTGAGTTTTCTCTCTCCTCCTCTACAAATCTCCGATATATCTTCTGAAAAATCTCCTGCAGGATTCTTTGCGCTTAAAAAAAATCTTTCCTCTTCCAAATAAAAAATCTTGTGCAGGATTCTTTGCGCCGCGCATAATATAAAAAGATTTGATTGCAAGTGATTTACTGTTTTGCATATCTTTAAAACTGACTTTAAGGGGCTTTTGACCAATTCAAATTGGGTGGGTATTTCATCTCCCTTCTCAGGACCCCAGAAATCACATATGGCATTTGCATTGACCATTCTTAATTAAAAAATACTAGACTCAGCCCTAAGGACTTCGAGCTCAATAGGACAGAGGACTAGTTATAGGCATCGACCGTTTATCTTAACCTGACTTTGCGGTGTCTAGGCAAGTGTGTCTAAGGCAAGTGATTACTTAATTAGGACCGCTACTTGTAGCGGGGAGCCTCCCACTTACCTGGCACTTACCTGGCCGCAATTGGCGGTGAAGAGACGGTTTGAGGTCATATTTCTAGCCCTTTGGAACAGTTAGGAGCTGTCTAGCTGACCTAGGTGACCCTAGATCTAGGCCTGATTGTGCATTTCTGGTTGATTGCATTTGTGTCTAAGCCCTTTATCGAAATTTTTTGCAAAACAAATAAAAAAATAATAATAAGAGGAAATTTTTTTTTAAAACGACTTGCAACTTTTGTCGCTAAGAAATCCTTGCACCACCTACCTTCTTTCTCATGGGTACCCCACATCATAAATCTCTTGCCGAACTTTGGTATCCCGAACCTAACTTTGCTTCGTACGTCAATTGTTTCGGTCGATTTAAGGAAGATCCCTCCGTGCCCAAAATTTCTTTGAAAGATCAAATAGAAGCGTCTAGGAGAAACAGTTTTACTTTACAACCCACTTTGTGTCAACCAAGTCAACCTTTACCACCTTCATATGTTGATACCACTTTTTCGAGCCCAGCTGTAACTCCTAAACTGATGTCCATTGCTGAGCATATTGCTCAATCTCGTAGCCGATCTTTCACCCCTCTCCACACATCTAGTTCTAGGGATCAACAAGTCCATTCACCTTTTTATCCACATGTTGACCCTACTCCTGTCCAACCATCCAATTCCTACCAGTCCTACCCGACTTTCCCACCTTCACTAGACCCTGTTTCTACACAACCTTTTGGGAGTTTCACGTATCCAAACAATTTCGAATCTTTTACCGAAACCCCTTCACCACCCATGTCTAGTTTGGAACAGTCGTTGGAAGGTTATATTTTAGCAACAAACAAAATGGTTAGGAATGTGGAAGCGTCCGTGGCCGCCCTTATGCAACCTAGTGAACCGGTAGCTAGTTTCCAACTAGCTCCAAATTTTCCAATGTATGAGGAGGCGGTTGGACAAAGTGAGAATTTGAGAGGATTTCCAAATCAAACCTACCATTACCCAATTCCAGCCCACAACTCCGGTTTTCCATCGATTGTCTAAAATAGTTCACCAGTTGAAAATAAAAACGAGTTGTGTGAATTTGTAGTTCTTGATTTGCCAGATTGTGAAGAACCCCTTTCGAGTGAAACCACGCTTAATCCTTTCGATCTTTACACCTCCACTCTAGAACCTAAATCGATAAATATCCATGCTTTTGATGAGGTGTCATAAAAAATTGATTTTCACTTGATTGAGGATATAGACGCTGGGAATATTTCGGTTGATGACCCCGTCGATTTAATTGAAATTTTATGTCCAATTCATCATCCCGAGTCATTAAATGTTTCTCCCGAACTTCATATGCGTCTTGATTTTGATGATATTGGCATGGATAAGCAAATTTTTGAGGAAAATATTAAGGAGAATTATGAGGAAAATATCGAGGAGAATTATGAGGATAGTATTGAGGATAATATTGAGGTTGAACCATTTTCGTTTAATGTGTCGAATTTTCCAATACACCCTCCTGAATCCTTAACTGATACCCTTCCTCACTCACTTCCTTCCGTCCTTCCTATCGTTCCGACTGTGCAAGAGACCGTTATGCTTTCATCTCCAATACTAAGTTCGACGTACCTATGTTTGCTCACGAATCTTGAGGGATTTAATCTCATTTTTCCGCGGGTTGATAGCGTAGCACAATCGCTTTTTACACATCGGTCATTACATATTGTGCTAATTTATACGCTCCATCCCTACCCTCAAATTCGTATTCCCACTTTCTTTGGTTCTACTAGTCTTCCTTTAATGATGCCGAGTGTTGATGAATCACAATCCGATATTTTGAGTTCGATAATTTTCAATTGGACCTTCGATGACAGTTTCGAAGATATTTTCGCCGACGAACTCGCATTCTTAAACGATACAAATTTTGTGATTAATCAACCTCCACTTGAAGAAGTAGAACCACTACCATTTCTTTTCCCCTTCTCCACCGAGACCGTATACCGCTTCTGTCTCGACACGGTCTCGTGTGCTTCTCATCTCATTTCTCTACACCCCATTCTTTCACCAACTCGACCATTACCCCTATAAGATTTTTGAATGGTTGGTGCTAACCTTTGGCTTGTGTAAGGCCAAGCTTAAGTTTGGGGGGAGCCTTGTTGTATATATTTTTTATTTTTTTTTCTTTTAACAAAAAAATACAAAAAAAAAATAAAATTTGCAAATAAATAAACAGGGGAGTGCCGACATTTTGACCCTCTTGGTGTAGCATGACAGTGAAGACACTGTCAAGTTTAAGTTTGGGGGTATGCTCGGTACGTCTTCTTCCTTCGCATTCATATGTACATATTTTTGCATTTGCATATTTATTTGAAAACCCATAAAAATTGTTGAAAAAATTCAAAAATTATAAAAATCAATGTATTCAATTTGGTCTAATTGATTTGAGTTTGACAAAAAGGTTAACTGGCTAGGAACAACTAGATCTTAGACTTAGTAAATTAAAAACCCTAAAAATAACCTTCCTTAAAGTTTAACGGTAGAAAGTATATGTCTTTATAGTTTATTTAGAAATAGGCAAATTTTGGGTTCACGTCTTGGGCTAAATCAAAGCAAAGGAAAAGTATTGATATTTTTATTAGAGTATGAGTTTGAAAAATAATTCCTAGCTTAAGTCTAGATTCTGAAAATATATACCCTACAATTTGCACAATCACGCACCTTAAAACTTGGAATAGTATAGGAGACCTTGAAATGCTCTTGTCTAATGTCCTTAGTACGAAGAAAATGAAAAAAAATACAAGTGTGAAAAAAGAAAAAAAATGAACACTGGTTTTTGTGATTACTTAAGGCTAAAAAAATAGAAAAATATTTAGCGAGGGTGCTTCATCACCTAGTGTCTTAGACCAACTGGTTTGGGAGTCACTGCTAAAAAGCCTTGGGTGTTGCAAGACTAGGAATTACGCTTTAAAGTGCAAACATATCTTGTAATCGGTTGTTGGCACCTCAAGAAGTATTAACAGTCGCATGAAGGATGTGTAAGCAAAAATTCAATTAAAAATTCACCAATTAATAAGTACTTTGGACAACGGACAAGAGTATGATTGCTTGATTTGAATTTTCAAGTGTAGAGGTGATATTTACACACATGTAGGGGTATGTGATTGGAATTTAGATAAGAGAAAGGAGTGAAGAATAGAACTTGTATCTTTAGTAAAGTTGATAAAAATTCCTAAGTGGAGATGGAACCCTAGAAGGAAAACTTAAGAGATGCCGAAAGCTAAGTAGGTCTGCAGAACATATATAATCTTAAGTTAAATGATGAGGAAGTGTGAAGAATATGGGTGGGTAATTTACGGGTCGACGATAATAGAATTCCTTGTTAGAAAACCTAATTGGAGAATTAAATTTAATGGGCCGAATTGATAAGATTTTGTGGGTAGTATCCGCTGAAAACCCTCAGGAGACAACACTCCTCCTACTAGGGACATCTAGAGGTTTAACGGCTTGTTGCACGAGCTCAGTGCAATTGCGTTTTCCTGTGAAAGTGCGGTTAGGTTTTTTGTAGAGAATAAAAATAAGTTTGCTCGAGGACGAGCAAAAGATAAGTTTGGGGTATTTGTTTACACCATAATATTTTATTATTATATTCCCCATTCTTATTCTTTCTACAAATAAACAGGTGCATATTACAGGTTACAGGTTCTTGGAGCGAAAACAGTGAAAAAACAAAAGACGACACAAAAAAAGGACTTTGACCAACAAATAGAAAGATCTTAATCAAGCCTACACAAAAGATCAGTACAAGGCAACGCAAGGTCCAAGATTACAAAGCAAACGGTTAAAAGTCCACTGCAATTGTTCACTGGAGATCTGGAAGAAATAGAGAAGCCAAATTGAATAAAGATCCAAAGAAATAAAAAGCCCAAGAAGCTCAGAATCAGTTCCAAAATTTCCAGACATAGAATTTTACCAAAGCTTGAAGTCTACTTTGACTAGGTCTTCCTAAGGATATTTTGGTAAATGTAGACGTGCGAATCAATTGTAACCTAGGGTTTCCTATCCTCTATAAATAGGAACTCTAAATCATTGTAAAGGCTATGCCTCCCTATGCCTCTTTTTATGAATAAAATTTAGAATTCTTTTGGAGAGCATCGATACCTCTTTTCATATCATCTATTCATACCTGACAACCCTGTGTAAATGTTTGGAGAGAGCCATCTGTAAAGTAAGTAGATTTATTTAATTTCCCTAGTTTAGATTTCAATTCTTGCCCTAGGTAATTTTCATTCTCTGCCCTAGATAAATGTTTTTAAATTCCCTAATGAGTGAGTAGTCTTCTCGCTTGTTAGAGTTAGATCTGGGGAAGGTTTGAGAGAAGAAGATCTCTCATCCCCTTTCTTGCCCGTCATATATTTTCATAGGACTCTATGCATATATGCACATACCGCTCCTTACGGCACCCTATCCATCGAGGTAGCGGTGATACCGTAGTATAAAGGCCCGGTTGTGATGGTTTTCCATGGAGGTTAGGGTAAGGATTTCTAAAGGAAGGACAAAGACCTAGAGGAAGAAACATCTTTCCAAATGGTTCTAATCCCTTTTATTAATAATTACCATAACACCTAATTAGATCTTCATATGGGTATATAAAGCGGTGAGTTTATAGACTTTCCAAACTTAAACAAGACCTAACCCTAGCAAGATTTAGATATCGATTAATTTAGTTTTTAGATTTAATCAATCCGGCTCCCATCGGAATTAACTCGTTTGAGCGACTAGGAAATTCACAAAATCCCTGTGGACCGACCCGTACTCACCGGCTAGCTGCAAAGCGACGCCGTTCTTGATTGCGGTTAATAGATAGTTTTTGAGACAAATCAAGCGTGCCCCGGGCCCCAGAATCCAGTCATGTGCCGAGCCGAAAGCGTGCTCGGAAGAAAGAGCCCCAGGCTTCGGAGGTGGGAGGAGAGACTGGTTCTCCCGCGTCGCTCCTCAAGAGGTTTCATAGGACGGCGCCCCGCTCCCCGGCTTCCCCGATCCTCGTGGACGATAGGGAGCTTCGTTTCAAGCTGCCCTCGGGGCTTTCCGTCACCGACAGCTTGCTTTCGGAGATGGAAAGGTCGACCGGGGGTAGAATCCCTCGGGGGACCCTCCGGGCCCAAATGGCGGCCATAGCTCAAGAGGCCGTGCAGGTTAGTGTACGCACCCCACCTGGTTCTTCATTTAGTATTTTTTGTACGCGTGATTGGGTGCCACCTTTCCTTTTTAACCCTCTTTGTTTTCTTCAGGTCCTCCAGCACGTCACCCTCGTCGTGAACATGGAGGACGAGGAAATCGCCCCGGCGATGCGGGCCATGGGCGAGTTCTCATCACGGGAGGAGAGCTCGAGGCTGGAGCTGGAGGCAGCGATGGAGAGGGTCGCTGCCCTTGAAGACCGGGTGGCGGCCAGGGATCAGGAGATCTCCAGGTGCCGAGAGGCTGCCCGAGCTGCCGAGTCCCAGTTAGAAGATTTCAAGGTGCTCGTCGCCACCCTGAAGAAGAAGGGGAACACTCTCCGGAAGGAGAACGAGGCGGCGAAGGAGGGGACGAGGCATGCCGAGCTTCGAGCGTCGAAGGCAGTGGAGAGCTACAAGAAGTCGGACCAGTTCTACGCCGACCTCGCTGGAGCCGCTGCCGTCGTTTGGCACGACGCCCTCGACGCCGTCAAGGCCTAGATACCGGAGTTCCCTGACGACGAGCTCTGGGGTGAGTACCCTCTCGGGGATGACGCGCAGGGGAATGCCCCCTGAAGCGCTGCAGGGGGGAGGCCCCCGGTGAGAGCATTGTGGAGAAGTCGGTCCCCCCGTCTCCCGGCATCGAGGCTCCTGCGATGGACGCCGACCATCAAGACGCCGCCCCGGTTGTCGCAGTGGACGACAACTCATTGAGGTTCTTCCCGGCCCCGAGGCCTGAACTTCCCCGCCTCCTTATTTTCTTTGCGCTAAAATTTTGTAGGCCTCCGGGCATTTTTGTAAGGCTGGGGAGCCCATAATACCTCTGTAAAGACTTGCGATTTCTTTATGAAAAAAATCTTTTTGCGGTGTTCTTTTGTTTGCGGTAAACATTTTTATTTTCGCAGTACTGCTTTCATGTTATGGTCGGTTTTTCGTCTAGCGGTCGCACGTCGAGTTGAGAGTTGATGTCGACCATTTGCCAAGTGTGCAAAGACCGGTGAAAGTTCGGTATCTCTATGGCCCCGAAGTCGAGGTGGATATCGCTTAGACGTGGGTGGACCGAGCAGGGTAGCTGCTCGGTGGCCTCTTGATGACGGCTTTTGATCCCTGGCGTCGGTGGGTAGGAAATTACCAGCCAAGGATGGATCGAGCAGGGTAGCTTCTCGGTGGCCTCTTGGTGAGGGATTTGATCCTTGGTGTCGGTGGGTAGTGAACTACCAGCCATGGATGGACCGAGCAGGGTAGCTGCTCAGTTGCCTTTTAGTGAGGGCTTTGATCCTCGGCGTCGTGGTTAAGAGATTACCAGCCAAGGATGGACCAAGCAGGGTTACTGCCCGGTTGCCTATTGGTGAGGGCTTTGATCCTTTGCGCAGGAAGGCATGGAGAGGACTGCTAAGGATGGACCGAGCTGGGTTGCTGCCCGGTTGCCTCTTGGTGAGGGCTTTGATCCTTGGCGCCGGTGGGTAAGAAATTACTAGCCAAGGACGGACCGAGCAGGGTTGCTGCCCGGTTGCCTCTTGGTGAGGGCTTTGATCCTTAGCACGGGAGGGCATGGAGAGGCCTGCTAAGGATGGACCGAGCAAGGTTGCTTCCTGGTTGCCTCTTGGTGAGGGATTTGATCCTTGGCATCGGTGGGTAAGAAATTACCAGCCAGGGACGGACCGAGCAGGATTGCTGCCCGTTTGCCTCTTGGTGAGGGCTTTGATCCTTAGCGTCGGAGGGCATGGAGAGGCCTGCTAAGGATGGACCGAGCAGGGTTGCTTCCCGGTTGCCTCTTGGTGAGGGCTTTGATCCTTGGCGTCGGTGGGTAAGAAATCACCAGCCAGGGATGGACCGAGCAGGGTAGCTGCTCGGTGGATTCATGAGGTTCTGTCCGACCTTCCCCTGTGTGTGAACATCGGGAAGAGTAACCGTCGTGGGCGACATGTGTTATGAACGTATGGGGGAGGCGAAGTGTAAGAGCCACGCCATTCCGATTTTAGGGAGAAAGGCGGGATGTCCACCGCGTGGCGGTATAGTAGTAGAAGAAACGAGCGACTGTTGGACTCTTGGGGAGCTGTGGGGCTATAAGACAGAGGGCGTGTTGGTCACTCCTTTCTTCATCCTCAAAACATAAGAATGGACACTTTCCCTTTCTCCATCCCCGAGATCATAAATTTCGAGGACGTATACCTGTAGGACCTGCTTTGCTCCGAGGAGACGGTGCAGGCGGTGATCTGGAAGCTTGAGGATCATATCGGCCGCCTGCTCCCCCAGCGATCACCCTTTCTCCAGCTGCTGATGTACTCCATCTGGAGAGCATCGCCGGGGCTGCACAACCCCTTGTTCGAACAGCTGAAGGACGAGACGGTTGGGAAGCTGAGGCCGCTATGTCATCTCGGCCATATCTCGATGAGTTGGCGGGATCGATCGGTGACACTCATCCTCGAGTGCTACCAATTGAGGCATATCGCCGATGGGTGCCCGCCCGTGGAGCTTTATGGCTTGTCCGTGGCCATAAGGGTTCGCGGACAGCATCGGAGGCAGAGGTCCAAGGCGGCAAAGGCTCGGCTGGTGGAAATTTCCTCGGAGTACCACGAGGAATATTTCATGTAGCCTCTTCCGCCGCCGACTCTTAGATATTCTTTTCAGAGGTACAGCTTGATCTTCTCAGTATTGTAAGGCCGTGGAAACTTGCGACCATCCGCGTCTTGTAAGCGGTAGGCTCCACCGGACAGGACCTCGGAGACGAGGAAAGGACCGTCCCATTTTGCGGGAAACTTATGTAGCTTGCCTTAATCGATGAACCCGTTCCGCCTTAGAACTAAATCTCCGGTCTTGAAGAAGCGAAGCTTGACTCGCGCATTGTAGTAGCGGGCGGTTTGCTGTTGATAGGCGGCAACTCTGATCTGAGCCCGGTCTCGTTTCTCTAACAAGATGTCCAGGTTAGTTCAGAGGGCTGAAGTGTTCGCTTCGTCGTCAAAATGCTAGACCCGGTGACTGGGGAGCCCGATCTCCGCTAGGACCATTGCCTCGGTACCGTAACAGAGGCTGAAAGGGGTCTCCTCGGTGGGGGTTTCTTCGACGTGCGCAGGGCCTATAAGACCCGGGGTAATTCCTCGACCCAACTGCTTTGGCGTCCTTCTAGGCGTGTCCGAAGACCTCGGAGGATGTCCCGGTTAGCGACTTCGGCCTGCCTGTTGCATTGGGGATGCATGACCGCAGCAAACTTCATGAGGATACGATATTCGCTGGAGAATTCCTTAACTCTTTCATTTTCAAAATTTGTCCCATGGTCGCTGATGATTCACCTCGGGATGCCGAACCAGAGTATCACGTTGTTCTGTAGGAACTTAATAGTCGTGGTGGCATCCGGTTTTCTGATGGGAATGGCCTCGACCCACTTCGTGAAGTAGTCAACTGCGACGATGACGTACTTGTGTCCGCCCATGCCGGTAAGGAACTGGCCTATCATGTCCATTTTCCACTGGGAAAATGACCACGGGGATGTTAGGGCGGTCAGCACAGCAGCAGGAAGGCGAGGTATGCTTCCATGGAGTTGGCAGCTCTTGCATCTCCTGACGAGCTTCTGGGCATCCTGATGAATTGTCGGCCAGTAGTACCCCTGGAGCAATGCCTTCTGGATTATGGTGCGGGCCCCATGGTGCGCGCAGCCGACCCCTTCGTGGATCTCACAGAGGACGTAGCCGGCTTCGTAAGGGTCGACGCACCGGACCAGGGGTTGAGTGAATGACATCTTGTAGAGGTTCCCATTGCTCCAGAAGAAATGGCGAGCTTTGGCTCGGAGACGGCGGGCCTCTCCCCAATCTTTTGGGAGTGTACCTTCCCTCAGGAATTCCATGGGGGGCTTTCTCCAGTCTCAGTCTTCTTCCCGGGTCGTGGACACTTGAAGTGGCGTTGCCCCGTCTTCCACTCTGGGCCGCGGTAAGACCTCGAAGAGGATGTTCCTCTTGTTGTTGGCCGTATAAGATGAAGCCAGCTTGCTCAAGGCGTCAGCCAGAGCGTTTAGCTATCTGGGGATTGATTGATTCAAGGAATATTTATAACCACAATCAAGAACGGCGTCACTTGGTAGCTAGCCGGTGAGTACCGGTCGGTCCACAGGGATTTTGTGTATTTCCTAATTGTTCTAACGAGTTAATTCCGATTGTTGTCGGATTGATTAAATCTAAAAACTAGGTTGATCTAAACTAGGACTAGAATCTTGCTTGGGTTAGGTTTAGGTTAGGTTTGGAGAGTCAATATTCCTCACCGCTTTCTATGCCCTGTTTAAGATCTCTTTAGGAGTTATGGTAACAATTAATAAAGTGGATTAGTACCATCGGGAAGAAACGATGTTTCTTCCTCTAGGTTCTTGTCCTTCCTTTCTTAATTCTTACCCTAACCTCCATGGAAAACACGCTCAACCGGTCGTTTATACTACGGTATCACCGCTACCTCGTGGGATAGGGTGCCGTAGGGAGCGGTGTGTGCATGTATGCATGGAGTCCTATAAAAACGTTTGATGGGCAAGAAAGGGGTGAGAGATCTTCATCTCTTAAGCCTTCCCCAAATCTAACCCTAACAAGCGAGGAGACTACTCACTCATTAGGGAATTAAAAAAAACATTTTCTAACTATCTAACTAGGGCAAATAATAAAGATTTATACTAGGGCAAGAAAGAAATTACCTAGGGCATGGAAATAAAATTGAACTAGGGCAATGAAAAGAAAACTTACTCCTAATTTTTATTTGATGCTCTCTTCCTTCTTTACAGAAATTTACAGATCTGAATTTAGATTTACAATGAGGCATAAGAAGAGGCATAACCTAAATCAGGTTTTAGGGTTTCTATTTATAGAACATAGAAACCCTAGGTTTACAATCGCGTCATATCTGCAATTACAATTTTACCCCCTAAGAAAAAGACCTAGTCAACGCACCGCCAGCCGCCACGAGATTTTGCGTCGACACGTGTACTTCATGGCCGCGGTTCCGCGGCCAAAACCCATGTTTGGCCGCGGTTCCGCGGCCAAGTAGAGGGGTCTCGGGCTCATTTTTCTAGGTATTCTTCTGGTGCATTTTTCCTTCTATTTTCTTCAGTTGTTTTCTCAGATTGGCTTCTAGGTTTCTTCCAGATTTCCACAGTGAATAATGTCGTGGACTTTACCGTTTGCTTCGTGTCGAAGTCTTGAACCTTGCACTGCCTTTGTACTTTGTGAACTTGTTTATTGATCTTCATTTATTCTCCAACTGTAGGCTTGATCAAGATTTTTCCATTTGTTGGTCGTAGTCTCACTTTTGTATCGTCTTTTCATCTTTTTCACTGTTTTTGTTCTGAGAACCTGTAACCTGCAAGTATGTAGCAGACATGGGTCAAAATCACCTGTTTATTTGTAAAATGAATAAGAATGGGGAATATAATAATGCAATATTATGATATGAACAAATACCCCCAAACTTATCTTTTGCTCGTCCTCGAGCAAACCTAGTTTTATTCTCTTCAAAGACCTATCCTCACTTTCGCTGGGAAACGCGATTGCACTGAGCTCATGCAACAAGCCGTTAAACCTCTAGGTGTCCCTAGTAGGAGGAGTGTTGTCTCCTGAGGGTTTTCAGCGGATACTACCCACAAAATGCTATCAATTCGGCCTATTTACTTTTATTCTCCAATTAGGTTTTCTAACAAGAAATTCTATTAGCTTCAACTCATAAATTATCCACCCGTATTTTTCACGCTTCCTTATCATTTAGCTTAAGATTATATATATTCTTGTGAATTTACTTAGCTTTTGGCATCTTTTAAGTTTTCCTTCTAGAATTCCATCTCAACTTAGGAATTTTTATCATCTCTATTAAAGATATAAGTCATATTTTTCATTCCTATCTCTTATCTAAACCCCAATCACATACCCCTACGTGTGTGTATATATCACCCCTATACTTAGAAATTCAATTCAAGCTATTATACTCTTGTCCATCGTCCAAAATACTTTTAGTTGGCGAATTTTTAGATGAAATTGCTCACACATTCTTCATGCGACTGTTAATACTTCTTGAGGTACCAACGACTGATTACAAAATATGGTTGCACATTAAGGCGTAATTCCTCATCTTGTAACACCTAAGGCTTTAGCAGTGACTCCCAAACCAGTTGGTCTAAGGCACTAGGTGATAAAGCACCCTCGCTAAATATTTTTTTCCTATTTATGCAGCTTTAAGTAATTACAAAAACCAGTGTTCATTTTTTCTCTTTTATTCACACTTGTATTTTTATTTTCATACTAAGGACTTTAGACAAGAGCATTTCAAGGTCACTTCTACTATTCCAAGTTTCAAGGTTCGTGTTTGTGCAAATTGTAGGGTATATATTTTCAGAATTTAGACTTAAGCTTAGGAATTATTTTTCAAACTTATACTTTAATAAAAATATCAATACTTTTCCCTTGTTTTAACTTAGCTCAAGAAGTGAACTCGAAATTTGCCTATTTCTAAATAAACTACTAGGACGTATACTTTCTACCGTTAAATTTTAAGAAAGGTTATTTTTAGGGTTTTTAATTCACTAAATCTAAGATCTAGTTTTTCCTAGCTAGTTAACCTTCTTGTCAAACTCAAGTCAATTATAGCCAAAATTGAATGTTTCAATTTTTATAATTTTTGAATTTTTTTTCAATTTTTATGGGTTTTAAAATAAGTATGCAAAAATATACATATGAATGCGAAGGAAGAAAGCTTACCGAGCACACCCCCAAACTTAAACTTGACAGTGTCCTCACTGTCATGCCACACCAAGAGGGTCAAAATGCCGGCACTCCCCTGTTTATTTATTTATTTATTTATTTTTATTGTTGAAAAAAACAAATCATATATACTAAAAGGTCCCCCCAAACTTCAGTGAAACGATGTTACACGTCATTGCCAAACTTTGCAAAGACCAAACGTCAACACCAACCGGTTGAAAAATTTATCTGTGTAGAGTATCGGTCGGTAGAAGAACATGTTGTGCCGAGCCAAAAAGAATTGGGGAAGAGATAAGTGGTGGTATGGACAGTGTAGTGAAGAGACAGGAGGTGATGATGAATGAAAACGAGAATGTGAATGATCAGAAATCAATGGAATATTGGCATTCTCGTAGCTTATTAAAAGAAAAAGGGGTGGTTCAACTTCTAAAGGAGGAGGTTGATTATCCACACAATCACCAAGATGTTTCAGTGGATCCTTTATTGACTTGGCATCATCCATCATATGCATATGATATTCAATTATGAGGGAACAAATCTCCTCGATGCCGCCATAGTTCAGCCAAAAGTTTGCCGGTTATCTTGTAAGACCATTAAAAAGGCTTTCTCTTACTCGAGAGCTAGAGATGACGATATGATAACGGGAAAGGTCTCATTCTCACCTAGGTAAGCGTATTTAAGGTGAGACGGCAAGGGCTTGAGTTCGAGTTTCGGAGGCGAAACAATCAAAGGTAAAATTGGGGAATCTACCTCGAACTCAAAGGATTCCAACAATGGTTCGAAATCACTGTAAGCAACCGAATCAGATGGTTCAACTAACTCATCCAAAAATTCAAAGGACTCATATTCGGGCAGTGAGTCGTCAAAATCGTCCGAAAAAGTGAAACATTCATAATCAATATCGGTTGTACAAACTGTATTAGATTCAAGGAGGGACGCGCTAGTGGCGTCAAATCTGTTGTCATCAAACAGAAATTTTTCAAGCTCTCGCAGTCCTCCTGCGTGATTTCGTGAATAAAGCAAACTTCTCGTGTACTAGTTTTAGGCACGGGGGGCAAACTTCCTATCTTGTTAATATTGAACTCACTAGAAATCTTCCCGAAGGATAGAGTCATGGAGCCATTGCGACAATTGATTACGGCATTGGAAGTGGACAAAAATGGTCGACCGAGGATCACCGGAATTTGGTTTCGTGGGTTAGCAACAGGTTGTGTGTCCATAACAATAAAATCAACGGGGAATATGAAGTCCCCTACTTTGATCAACACATCCTCTAACTCACCCCTAGGATGGGTGATTGATCGATCAGCTATTTAGAGAGTACAACGAGTGGGTTTCAACTCTCCAACACCTAATTACTCGTACACGGAGTAGAGAAGCAGGTTAACACTAGACCCAAGATCTAAAAGTGCTCGATTGATGTTCTTATCCCCAATTGTTATTGAAATTGTAGGACAGCCAGGGTCCTTTCGTTTTTGGGGTAAGGGTTGACGTTGGTTAATAGCATTGCTCACGGCACTAGCTACTAGCACTTTCTTGGGTGTCTGAGATTTTCTCTTCGAGGTGCATAAGCCTTTTAAGATTTTCGCATACGAAGGGACTTGTTGGATTGCATCCAAGAGAGGTATATTTATGCTAACCTGTTTAAATAACTCCACAATCTTCTCTATTTGTGGAGTTGGTTTATTGGATCTCAATCTGTTTGGAAATGGAGCATTTTGAAAATCTGTTAAGTCCAATGTCTGTGGAGTAAAATGTGGAGTTGGAACAGATCCCAGTGTTGGTGTGTTCGTGAAGTGAGATGTGGGTTCGTTTGGATCAGAAGAAGAAGAGCCTTTTGAAGAATGAAGAATAGGCTCTAACAAAGAAGATGAAGATGAAGAAGAAGAAGATGAAGAAGAAGAAGAAGATGATGAAGAAGTCCCACCGGCGGGGGTGTCATCACTATTACCCACATTATTTTGCAACACTCTTCCAGATCTCAACGTGGTCACAGCATTTACGTTATGAGTTTGGTGTTCGTATGCAACATGTGTATGACCGGGATTTGGCAATGGTTGAGATGGAAGCTTTTCCTTTTCTCGCTCGCTCAACGCAGCAGTTAGTTGTGCAATTTGTGACTCAATTGATTTGATGCTTTGATCGTGTGAAGCATTGTTATGCACCAAAGACTGAATGGAAGTCTCCAACCTTGCTGCGAATTGTGTAGATTGTTTGAGAAACGAATCTAGACTTTTTTCTAGCGAGGTAATCTTATCATCATTTGGTTGAACAAAATTGTTTTGAGGGTAAAAGTTGTTAGGCACAAAATTGTTCGTTTGATTTGGATAAGGTTGTGGTTGGAAAGGTTGCTGTTATTGAGTTTGTTGGGGTGCTTGTTGTTGTTGAGGAGGCCTTTGAAAGTTGTTGTTTCCTTGGAATTGTTGATTTTGATTCCAAGCAAAATTTGGATGACTCCTCCAACCCGGATTATAAGTCGAAGAGTATGGATCATTTCTTTGTCGTTGCTGAAAGGCGGCATTGACTTGATCGTGTCCTTAAACAGGTGGATTGTAAGGACACTCTTCGGTAAGATGTGATGGATCCGAACAACAAGCGCAAACAGTTCGTGGGGGTAAAGCAGGGGCAGGAGAAGGTGATGAGATTTTGGTCTCAATTGCTTCTAGCTTTTTCGTAAGTGCGGCCATTTCGGCCTTCATTGCTATCGACATATCTAATTGATGTATGCTTGCCCTAGACTGACCAACAGAAGATGAAGTGGTCTTGGTACTTTCCCACTGAAGTGTTTGTTCAGCAAGATCCTCGAGAAACTGCCAAGCTTCCTCACTAGATTTGGTTAGAAAGTGACCTTGACAAATGGTTTCCAGCAACTGCTTCGTTGCTGGGTTCAATCCCTCGTATAAAGTTTGGCAGAGTTACCAATTTTCGATACCATGGTGAGGGCATTGAACAAGTAGGTCTTCGAATCTTTCAAAACACTTCCAAAAGGGTTCGGAAGGAAGCTGGGAAAATTGTATAATCTCATTGCGAATTCTCGCAGTCTTGTGATGAGGATAAAACTTTTTAAGAAAAGCTTTAACAAACTCTTCCCAATTTTTAATTGAGTGCGATGCGGTGCTGTATAACCACTTCTCGGCTAAGTCACATAAGGTGAAAGGAATGACCCTTAGCCTTATAGCATCATCTGATAATTGGGTTGTTTTCATCATTGCGCAAACGTTTTGGAATTTGTTTATGAAGATATAGGCATCTTCGGATTCCAGTTCGTGAAATTTTGGCAACATATTGATGAAGTGGGGTTTGATCTCAAAATTGTCCCCATTTGCCGGTGGGAGTGAAAGACAAGTAGGTAAGGCGGTGCGAACATGGTAGAAAAGATCCTGGAGCGTAATTCGTTGGGGCGCTTCAACAGGCGGGTGTTGCGGGTTATTCGCACCTAACGGAGGTGGAATCAGTCCCGTGGGTAAGGTGTTGTTAGGATTATATCCCGACATCCCTTCGGAGGAAGAATGTGAAGGTGAAGGTAAGGAAGTGGAAGGAATTTCGACTTCGGAGTCGAAAGCTTCGTCGGTCGGAACCAACGAGACACGGACTAATCCGGCACTAATGTCCCTAGTTCAACCGGACATACACTAAAGAGGTAGTGTAGTCAAAAAGGTGAAAAACAGAATGTGGAGGTAAGAAAACGTCAATGGAAAGAAAGTGGTGTAAGTGGGGTGCACGGATTTTAGCGACAAGTTGCAAGTTTTTGTAAAAAAAAAATTTCCTTTTTTTCTTTTTGTGTTTTTTTTATGTGGAGCTTTTTGCAAAAAAAAAAGATTTTTGATAAAGGGCATAGACACACGTTCAATCAACCACAAATGCACAATCAGGCCTAGATCTAGGGTCAGCTAGACAGCTCCTAACTGTTCCAAAGGACAAGAAGTAGGACCTCAAACCGTCTATTCACCGCCAATTGTGGCCAGGTAAGAGCCAGGTAAGTGGGAGGCTCTCCACCACATAAGTAGTGGGCCTAATTAAGTAACCACTACCATAGACACACTTGCCTAGACACCACAAAGACAAGTTAGGATCAACGGTCGATGCCTCCAACTAGTCCTTTGTCCTATTGAGCGCGAAGTCCTTAGGGCTGAGTTTAATCTTTTTTAATTAATTGATGGTCAATGCAATACGCCTTATGTGATTTCTGGGGTCCTGGGAAGGGTGATGAAATCCCGACCCAATCTGGATTGGTTTCAAGCCCCTTAAAGTCCGATTAAATATGCAAAACAGTAAACACCCACTTGCAAACAATTTTTTTATATTTTTAGCGCGGCGCAAAGAATTCTGCACAAGATCAATTATTGGAAGGGGGGAGATTTTTTAAGCGCAAAGAATCCTGCACAAGATCAATTTTTACAGAGGAGATATTGGGGTTGCAGAGAAGGAGAAAAGAGAACTTACAGAGCTTTTTCCACTTGCTGACGTCACAGGCTCGCCGCGTTTCCGCCGCCAGATGCCCTTCCCGACCGCGGTTCCGCGGTCTGTTGTTATGTTCGGATCCCGAGATTTTTTTTGCTTCTATGTTGTTGTAATCCTCTGTTGTTCAGATCTTCAGTTTTCTGTTAAGCTCTCTGGATTTTTCCAGATCCGAACTCGTCATCGATCCTGCAAAATTCTTACGAAACACCCTTCAAACAATAAAAAGATGATAAATTTTTATATTTTTTTATTCAGTTTTTATGATTTTTATATTTTATATTAACCCGAAATTGCAAAAAGAAAATACTACGCCATCCCCGGCAACAGCGCGATTTGATTGATTCAAGGAATATTTATAACCGCAATCAAGAACGGTGTCGCTTGGTAGCTAGCCGGTGAGTACGGGTCGGTCCACAGGGATTTTGTGTATTTCCTAATTGTTCTAACGAGTTAATTCTGGTTGTTGTCGGATTGATTAAATCTAAAAACTAGGTTGATCTAAACTAAGACTAGAATCTTTCTAGGGTTAGGTTTAGGTTAGGTTTGGAGAGTCAATATTCCTCGCCGCTTTCTATGCCCTGTTTAAGATCTCTTTAGGATTTATGGTAACAATTAATAAAGTGGATTAGTACCATCGGGAAGAAACGATGTTTCTTCCTCTAGGTTCTTGTCCTTCCTTTCTTAATTCTTACCCTAACCTCCATGGAAAACACGCTCAACCGGTCGTTTATACTACGGTATCACCGCTACCTCGTGGGATAGGGTGCCGTAGGGAGCGGTGTGTGCATGTATGTATAGAGTCCTATAAAAACGTATGATGGGCAAGAAAGGGGTGAGAGATCTTCATCTCTTAAGCCTTCCTCAAATCTAACCCTAACAAGCGAGGAGACTACTCACTCATTAGGGAATTAAAAAAAACATTTTCTAGCTATCTAACTAGGGCAAATAATAAAGATCTATACTAGGGCAAGAAAGAAATTACCTAGGGCATGGAAATAAAATTGAACTAGGGCAATGAAAAGAAAACTTACTCCTAATTTTTTTTTGATGCTCTCTTCCTTCTTTACAGAAATTTACAGATCTGAATTTAGATTTACAATGAGGCACAAGAAGAGGCATAAGCTAAAACAGGTTTTAGGGTTTCTATTTATAGAACATAGAAACCCTAGGTTTACAATCGCGTCATATCTGCAATTACAATTTTACCCCCTAAGAAAAAGACCTAGTCAACGCACCGCCAGCCGCCATGAGATTTTGCGCCGACACGTGTACTTCATGGCCGCGGTTCCACGGCCAAGTAAAGGGGTCTCGGGCTCATTTTTCTAGGTATTCTTCTGGTGCATTTTTCCTTCTATTTTCTTCAGTTGTTTTCTCATATTGGCTTCTAGGTTTCTTCCAGAT
This sequence comes from Agapanthus africanus, assembly GCA_030015575.1. Classification (NCBI taxonomy): domain Eukaryota; kingdom Viridiplantae; phylum Streptophyta; class Magnoliopsida; order Asparagales; family Amaryllidaceae; genus Agapanthus; species Agapanthus africanus. The sequence continues at coordinate 817,792,220 of CM057337.1, forward strand.
TTCCATAGTGAATAATGTCGTGGACTTTACCGTTTGCTTCGTGTCGAAGTCTTGAACCTTGCACTGCCTTTGTACTTTGTGAACTTGTTCATTGATCTTCATTTATTCTCCAACTGTAGGCTTGATCAAGATTCTTCCATTTGTTGGTCGTAGTCTCACTTTTGTATCGTCTTTTCATCTTTTTCACTGTTTTTGTTCTGAGAACCTGTAACCTGCAACTATATAGCAGACATGGGTCAAAAGTACCTGTTTATTTGTAAAATGAATAAGAATGGGGAATATAATAATGCAATATTATGATATGAACAGGGATATGCTCCACTGGACTTCGTGGAAGTCCTTCCGCAGCCTTCTTACCTCGGACAGATACTTCACCATCAGAGGCTCCCGTGCCTCGATTCGGACGGTCACTTGGCCAACGATTAGGGCGGAGTCGCTGCAGATCCGAATCATTTTCAGCCCCAGTCCGAAGGCTATGCGCAGTCTGTCCAGCAAATCCTCGTATTCCGCCGCGTTATTTGAGGCTTTGAACCCGAGCTTCAGAGAATACTCCATTTCTGCCTCGTTCGGGCCCCGAATGATGAGGCCGACTCCATATCCATCCTCGGTCGAAGACCCATCGACGTAGAGGATTCAATAAGGGACGGAGTCGGATTCCCATCGACTGAAGGTTGAGCTGCGGGGGCCGGTGTGGACTCCGGCTCTGTGCTGGGGATGGTGCACTCGACGATAAAATCGACCAGAGCTTGTGCTTTGATAGCATGCCTCGGGAGGTATTTTATGTCGAACTGGGACAACTCCCACCTCCATTTCTCCAGGCGGCCAGAGGACTCGGGGAAGGCGAGGATAGCTCCCAAAGGCCGCTCGGTAAGAACGAGGATGGTGTACACCTAGAAATAGTGACGTAGTTTCCTTGAGGCCATGATGAGTGCCAAGACGATCTTCTCTATGGCTGGGTACCTTGTTTCTGCGTCCTTGAAGATGTAGCTCAAATAGTATACTGGTTTCTGGACTCTCTCGACCTCGTGGACAAGCACCGAGCCTGCGTCTTGGTCGGATACCGCCAGATATAGTGATAGCTCGTCCCCTTTAACCGGCCGGGTGAGCAGCGGGGAGTTGCAAGGTGCCTCTTTAATTACTCAAAGGCGGTCTGGCACTCCTCCGACCACTCAAATCTTGGTATCTTCCTTAGAGCTTTAAAGAACGGGAGGCACTTCTCTCCATACCTCAACATGAAACGACTCAGAGCGGCTACCCGCCCTGTCAGCCGCATGATTTCGACGTTAGTCTTGGGCACGGACATGTTAAGGATGGCGTTGATTTTCTCTGGGTTAGCATCGATTCCCCGGTGAGTGACCATGAAACCGAGGAACTTTCCACCGGTGACCCCGAATGCGCACTTGGTGGGGTTCAGTTTCATCTTGTATTTACGGAGAACGTCGAAGGCCTCGCCAAGATCCTTGGCATGTTCGTCCGATGAGATCGATTTGGCGAGCATGTCGTCGACGTAAACTTCCATGTTCCTGCCGATCTGCGACTTGAACATGCGATTGACCAAGCGTTGGTACGTAGCTCCGGTGTTTTTAAGGCCGAAAGGCATCACCTTGTAATAGTATACCCCCCGGTTCGTTGTGAAAGCGGTGAGATCCTCGTCTGCCGGATTCATATGGATCTGGTTGTAGCCGGAGAAAGCATCCATGAAGCTAAGTAGTTTGTGGCCTGCCAAGCTGTCGACGAGCCGATCTATACGAGGGAGGGGATAGTTGTATTTCGGGCAGGCCTTGTTGAAGTCGGTGAAGTCGATGCACATGTGCCACTTCCCGCTTGACTTTTTGATCATGACCATGTTCGCCAACCATTCCGAGAAAGACACATTCCGAATGAAATTGGCGGTGAAGAGCATGTCTACTTCGTCCTCGATTGCCTTTTGCTTGACCGGGGCGAACTTTCGTTTTTTCTGCCTGACGGGTCGGACCGTAGGGTCCACCCCGAGCTTGTGAGATATGAATTTAGGGTCGATCCCAGGCATGTCAGCAGGTGCCCAGGCGAACACGTCAGAGTTGTTTCTGAGGAAGTGAACCAGGTCGTCTCGTTGAGTTCCCGTCAAAAGTGACCCGATCTGAACGGTTCGTTCGCCGTCCCCTTTTACGAGGGGGACCTCTGTCAGTGGCTCCACCGGGGTCCCTCGGACCTCTTTTTGCTCGTCTCGAGTGTCTAGAGAACCCCTGATGTCACCCTCGCCCCCAACGTCGTTTTTTGGCCGCTCAGATATAGAGGTTGAGGTGAAACAAACGTTTGATGTTCGTTGGTCTCCGTAGGCCCGACCTATCCCGCCTTAGTCGAGCGGGAATTTCATCGCCGGGTGGTAATTTGATATCTAGGCCCGAAGGGAGTTCAGTGTCGAGAAACCTAGGAGAACGTTGTAGGCCGATAGGATTCTCGTGACGATGAATTCCACAGGCACGGTGCGCGTACGGCCGGCCTCCCCGATATTAAACTGTAGAGTGATTACCCCTTCCGTCGGGATGGAGTGGTTAGTGAATCCTGACAGGACGTGGGTGGTCGGCCTTAGGTCTGACTGGGTGAGTCCCATACGCAGGAAGCAGTCATAGAAGAGAATGCCTGCCGAGCTTCCCGAGTCAATAAATATCCTCTGCACCTCGTAGTGGTAGACCCGAGTTGAGATCACCAGCGGGTCGTTGTGAGGCAGGCAAATACTGTGGAGGTCCTCGTCGGTAAAAACGATCGGCTCGACTGCTTTGGCCTTCTTCCTCGGGTGGCCGACATGTCCCTCGATAGGGGAGGGATGCTGTGCCTCGTCGGTCCTCGTTGTACCCCCCGCTGTCATGACCATGATTTGGCCAATTGTCAAATCTCCGGGAGGGGTACGTTGCTCCTGCTCGCGGTCGGCTTGCCACTTTTCCCTCAAGTACGTAGCCAGGTGCCCCGAGCGGATTAGCTCCTTAATGTAGTCTCGGAGCTGTTTGCAGTTCTCAGTGGAGTGGCCCTGCGACCTGTGGAAGCCGCAGTAGGGGCCCCGGGTGCGGTTTGCTGCCATATTTAAGACTAGGGGGAGTTTGAAGAACCTCTCGCCCTTAGCCTCCTCCAGCAGTACTATCTAGGAGACGTTGAGCAGGGTGTACTCCTGAAACTTCGGGGAGTAGGGCTTTGGCCGCTCAATCTTCTTTTTCTCGTCCCGAGCCCTTTTCTTCTGATCGGTTTGCTCTGTCCAAGGCAGATTGGCGTTCAACTCGGATTTAAGCTGGATATCGCGTTCGGTCCAGGCCTTTACCTCGGCTATGGTCTTAGGTTGCGCTAATGCAAAGGAGCGTAGCCACTTCTTGTGCCTAAGACACGACCTGAGGGCCGTGATGACCGTCTCATCTCGGTGTTCTAGGACCTTGAGGAGGGCGTTGTAGAAGCGGGTGACGTACCCTTTGAATGATTCTTTATCCCTGCTCTTTATGGTGAAGAGATGGTCGACTGTCCACTTCTGCCATCTGTTCCCGACGAAGTGGCCGAGGAATTGGGTGGCCAACTCATCGAAGGTAGAGATTGAGCTTGGCGCGAGTCCTCAGAACCAGCCTTGTCCGGAGTGGACGAGAGTTGCGGGGAAAGCGCGGCATTGAGCGGCGTCGGAATAGTCCTGGAAACTCATCCCTGCTGTGAACGCGTCCAAATGGTCCTTCGGGTCGGACTTCCCATCGAAGAACGAGACTTTCGGGGGCTTGTTCCGGGAGGAAACGTGGACGGCAAGTAGCTCTTCGGTGAAGGGCTTCGTGAGAAAGTCGGTGGCATATTTAGCCCAGTCGCTTGAAAGACGACTTTCCCGATGCATGCCTTCGATCTTCTTTCCGAGGGTGTCGAGTCGGCCGTGGTATACCGATGATTCGGCACATTCTGATTTTTGGCCTCTGCTGCCGGAGACCTCTGCCTGGCCACGGCCCCGATTTCGTTCGATGAGGTTCCTCAGGTCCCCTGGCGAGGTCATCTTCGAGCTACCGTGGTGAGTCCCATGCGCGTGACCCCATTGAGGGAGGGGGTGCCGGTCATGCCTAGGCACAGGCGAGCTGACTGACACCTCCTCGGCAGGGACATGGGCATGATGAGGCTCGAGGCGAGGCGTTCTGGCATAAGACCTCGGAATTAAGCTGTGCGGCGCCCACCGGGTCATTGAATATGTCGGCCCGGGGGATCCGCGGTCGCCGGAGACAACGAGGCGGTGCTCGGTCATGCCAATGCGGGCAGAGTCATCTCTCCCTCTGTAGGGGTCCCGGTCCTGAAGTGGGAGAGCGGTGACCTAGGGAGCTTGCCCGGCCGTTTGGACACGGACGAGTGCATCCACGATGAACGCGAGTCAATCTATCCGAGCGGATAGTGCGTGAATGGCGTTCGGGGGAGGAGGGGATTCTCCCTCGTCTCTACTATGGGGAGGACGATGGCTGGTGCTTGGATCGTCATGGTGACTGCTTGCCATGAAGTTGAGGAAAATGCACCTAAGATCAAATATTTCGGAAGATGAACTTTCGTTGAATGGAACTAAGTTCCTACAGACGGCGCCAACTAATGGATCTCTGGATCTCCTTCAGATGTTATCTTCCATTGATCTGTTGCGAGCACTGATGGACGGCTTGGATTGATTTGGAGGGTTGACTCCTGGAGCGTGTGGATCTCAATGGGTTTTACATGGTTGTGGCCGAGCTACCTGCAAGGAATTCCCGGGATGGTTGTGCCACTGAGGACCCTCCGACAATCAAGTTAGATGGGGTATTTTGGCAGAGTAACGACCTATTGGTAAAAAATTGGCTTACCTGAGTCGTCTGAGAGAGGTGTTTATATAGCGACAGACATGGGCAGGCAGGTGCGAGATTCACGCCGGTCGTTACGCCCCTAGCGTCACGCCCGCGTGATAGGCGGGATTCCCCATTAATGACGAGACAGGCTCGTTAATGGGGGATCGTGATGGCGTGGAATGCGGGATCATGGGCGGCGGGTATCTCGTGCTTGGAGAGATTCGCGGAGCCGTGGCGGAGGCGCCTGTGATCGGTGTTGTGGGTTGGTCGGTGAGATCGAGGAAGATGATCTCGGCGGGAGGCTCGGGAACGAGTGGGAGGCCGAGGCATCCTTGTTCTATAATAGCTCGAAGGCGAGCTGGAGGGTGGTCAGGAAGGCCACCGAAGGTCAGGAACATCCTCGGACTGGAGGCCCGGGGTGTGCTTCCAACATAATATTCTTGATCATTTCTTGTAAGCTCTGGGACACGTCATCTGCCACGTGTCATGATCTGGGGAGTCACCGATATCGAGTGTCATCACTCATGGACTTATAATATGATATCACTGATTATTACTTGTGCATCCGTGCTTTTACCGTGCTTCGAAACTTGCTACAGTTTTACTTTGGGCATCCGCTTGTTACATATGCACCACCTGACAAGCCCTGATACACCACTTGACTTGATACCTGATCTTGTTACTAATGCCGACAATCCTGACTTGTTGTCCTGACGGACGTATCCTATTTCCTGCATAGAAAAACATGTACCTGCTTGATTCTATGTTGGCATTAGCTCCATATTTATCAATACCCGACTCGAACACATAACCTTGGAGGTAAGGGGAAATCAATGATGAAACCTGACTTGTAACTCAACAGTTCGAAACTTATACTGATCAGTTTTAGGGACTAGGCCAGTCCTGGGATAATACTGCTGATATCATTCGCCTGTACATGTTACCTGTTTAGTGCCTAGCGAACGTCTCGGATTCAGCCCGAGAGTCTGGACCGTAGTCTTGGACACGCACGGGATACTATTGAGTTACATCGACGATTCCATTAAATTGATTTCGTAACTTTAGAATAGATAACCTATTAGCACAGTTTAGATTACTCACCGCACTTCACATACACATATACACCTCACTGTTTCATATCTATGTTTACTTGTTATATTCATGTTATCGTTTATATTCATGCCTGCATATCTCGTTGCATCCTGGTTATTTCTTATTGTTGATATTATGGTGCACTAACGTCTGGGTTTTGCATTGCCCAGTTCCTCTATCTATGTTGTAGACTGATCATGAGTAATTTAGCCGTCAAGCCGAGTAGTGAAGATCGTGTTAGTGATAGTTTAGTTTAGTTTCCTTTCCACAGCTTTTATTTCGTGATGTGAGCCCGTATTGGGACATATTTCCAGATGTTACTATTTATTGCTTTTATCGTTTCCTCATATATATTTCTTAATTCTTTTATTCTGGCAGATGGACATACACTAGTTAGTTTTATATTTTACTGTTCTTGATATCTTATAGACAGCCGTAATGTGACTGTAGAGGGATATTTACTAACCACAGGTAGTATGGTTGGCTCTGTCACGTGTCGATTTTAGCGCACTCTGGAAAGCGGGGCGTGACAAATGTGAAAACAGCGTTCCTTCATGAAGATTTGAAGGAAGAAATTTATGTGATGCAACCATCAGGATATGAGGTTAAGGGAAAGGAAAGTTTGGTTTGTAGACTGCGAAAGTGTTTGTATAGACTTAAGCAAGCTCCATGGCAGTGTTATCTCAAGTTTGATCGATTCATGTTGGAGTCAGGATTTGTGAGATGTGATTCAGATCACTGTGTTTACATTCAGACATTTAAGAATGGCGAATACATTATCAATCATATAGATGATATGTTTGTGGCATGTCCGAATTTCAAGAAAATTCAAAGTCTGAAAAATCTGATGGCTGAACAATTCTCCATGAAGGATTTGGAAGCAGCCAAGCAAATTCTGAGCATGAAAATCATTAGAGATAGGCAGCAACGAAAGCCGTGGTTGTTGCAACAGAACTACTTGGAGAAGGTTTTAAAGTGGTTCAACATGGACAAAGAAAAACCAGTAAGTGCGCCTTTAGCAAAGCAATTCAAACTTAGCAAAGAGTTGTGCCCGACAACTGAAGAGCATAAGGATGATATGGCACAAGTACCATATGCATCGGCGGTTGGGAGTTTGATGTATGCAATGGTGAGTACATGACCATATATTGCACAAGCAGTGGGAGTTGTAAGCAGGTACATGCAAAACCTGGAAAAGGAGCATTGGAATGCAGTGCAGTAGATATTGAGATATCTCAGGGGAACAACCACTCATTGCTTATGTTTCGAGGGTGATACACTCAATGCGCAAGGTTATGTTGATGCTGACGATCGAGATTGTAGGAGAAGCACGATAAGGTATTTATTCACAGTTGGGGAAACAATAGTTAGATGGATTTCCCAGTTGCAAAAGATTGTTGCATTGTCAACGACAGAGGAGCCATCAAACAGTTGATATGGCTAAAAGAGCTACTCAAAGAGTTGGGTAAGAAATAGAAGTTCAATACCTTATGTCGCGATAGTCAAAGTTCAATACATTTGGCCAAGAATGTTGTATATCACTCTAGGACAAAACACATCAAAGTGTGGTATCATTTCATACATATAGCGTTGGAGGAGGGTGAGTTGACATTACAGAAGATCGCGAGAGAAAAGAATCCTGCAGATATGTTCATTAAGGTTGTAGTGAGAGATAAGCTGGATCTCTATTGCAGGTTGGTGAAACTCTCTGAGAAGATTTGATGAGGAGAGATCGGATAAAAGAATCGTATGAAGTCTACTAGTTTTTTGGTAATTAAGATGGAAGAATCTCCATGTGGGAGAATATTAATATCATGGAGTTTCTTCATGAGCCGGCTCGACCCTATCTTGAGCCGACTTAACTTTATTTTGAGACGGTTCAAAATTATATTGAGTCGGCTCATAACATATCTGGAATTACCAATTCTTCTCTGTTCGTATGAGACGACTCATAGTTATCTTGAGCCGGCTCAAAGGAGTTTCGTGACTCGCAAGGTATTTTCGACAGGGTATTTTCGTAATATCGTTTAATCCTAATTCAAGTGGGATTAGGGGTTGACCATAAATAGTGTCACGTCCCGCTTCATAAAATACGGAATACGAGGGGTGACAAGGCCAGCCATGCTCCTACGGTCGAGGAAATATTCTGCCGTAGTCACACTTCGGCTTCTAGCATTACGTGGTAATCAGTAATCAATGCACAGGTAATGAGAAATGCAGTCACTAAATCTATCAAAACAGATAAAAAAAAACTAACCAAATAGAGTCAAAGGAAAGATAGCGCTGGCGTTGCTAATCTAGATGTGCACAATATCCTTAAGGTACGACAGATGCTGATCCGAGCTAAGTCCACTTCTCACTCTGAGCATGCATACTCAGGTCGTCAGAGCGACACAATAGCAATATATATATATATATATATATATATATATATATATATAAACATGTGCAATGATGATGAACATGAAACGGTAAAGATGGAGTGATGACATGAGCATGAAGTAACTGGTATAGGCAAACAATAAAGCAGGTATATCGAATCAGTAATCAAGGTATGTCCATGTCACTAAACTTATTAGTCTCTAAGTCTCATTGTCCAGGTCGCTAAACCTATCGTCAGTCCATGTGTGAGCGTCATCCACCGTAGGAGTATCCCCAACCCATGGGTAGGCCCCAGGGGCAAGGGAACACGGGCCCGAATCACACTCGCTAATAATCAGTAATATCACCCATACGACTCCTGAAATCGCTTTATATGCCGACAGTGGGACTCCCGAGATTCTGTTGATTGAACTCATACTCAAACTACCCCATACCCGTGGTCTACATCAAACACCGACCATGAACCCAAATACTAGTCGCTCCATGACAAGTCTACGCGAGAACTAGAGACAGGATCTCCATCATGCATGGCTCGACTGGTATTCAAGATAAATGGACAGTACTCGATATCTTACCTATGACACTAATATAAGTGTTTCCATAACCGTCCCATTTCAGTTATAGTTAAACTTATATATGTCTCATAGGTATTGACAAAGCAATAACTATTTGGTTCCACTGATTGTGTACAAGTACGCTTCACTTCACTTGTTCATTCATGCTTTTACACTAACGTACTTGGCACAATCCAATCACTAATATTTATCACTGGGTAATGTAATACGGTCACTAGGTTATTGATGCAAATGAACACTATTTACACGAGTAAGACAATCATACACATGATGGGGATATTGTAAATGCACTGCTAAAACATATGAGCAACCAGTGTCGGTTGGACTAGAAAATTCATATAAAATCACACGTGCATAATTAAGCAAAACGATATAAAAGGTGTAGGCAGAATATTTAATCATCTATACAGAAAAATTAGTTTCGTGTCAATCAGGTTTCAGGTTTGCTAGTTATGGTCATTTCATTTTAAGTGTTTACTGCGGGAATTCCAGTTTCTGAACTGGAAGTCCGTTTCGCAACACGCTTTACTCCCAGTTGGGAGCATAATTAGGCGACACTACAGTTGGGTGATATTTAGGTTTAATAGTTAGGTTTCAAAATAACCATACGGATTGAAAAAATCCACTGTGTGCTAAGAGTTATGTACTATTTCAGATCGGGATATATGTTCTGTCCCTGCTTGGAACAACAGTATGTACTGATGGTTTAAAATGTGATTAAAATAGCAAACGATGGTAAAAACGAACGAAACCACTTCCAATAGTTAGGTAACGGATTCATATTCGGTACGGTATATGATTCCGCACAATACCATTTTTACACAGATATGTAAAAGCATTTCATTCCAAGTGTCTACACGCAGTGTTGCTCTGGACTGCAGTCCAGGGATGCACTCCCGAATAGTTTCCGTCACCGTTATAAAATAGAAACAGATTGTAAATTATATGGGGTTCTATTTTGTCTAGTCGGATTCGATATGAGCCCTCGAACACAACATTCCGGTGTGTAACCAATTTATTGTGATTTTCACAAATTTCAGGTACAGAAGATTTTAGATTCGACGGATCTAAATAGGGATGACATTTCACGGCGTTAGGGTCCGTATTTTCGAGCCAACTCTTAACACAGTATTCATTATCTCTAGGGTAAACCGTTATACTTAAGTTCTGTCGTAACTGATAAGTTTTGATTTAGGAATTTGTGCCGAGCACTTAACTAGTGTACGATCATTAAACGATGTAGATACGTATGCAATAATATCATTACGATTTAAAACCTAATGATCCACTTAAAATAATACTATCATGTAAAGAAAGTGATTGGGTTTTCACTTACCTTCGGTCGCTGATATAGAAGCGACACCACTTGCGGACTTCATCTCGACACACGAGACGATACGATGCTGGACACGGCGCGTGGCGCGAGCGAGATGCGTGGAGATCCGGTACTGAGCACGGTGATGATGCGGGTGTGACACGGTAGTGGGCGTGGTCCTGGCTCGGTGCGCGACACGGTACTGAACGCAATGCTGGTACGGGAGTGGGCACGGTGCGTACACCCGTGGCGTAGTGGCGGTGCGGAGGCGGGTTCGACACACACCGAGCCAGGATCACACCCACTACCGTGTCATACCCGCTTCATCACCATGCCCAGTACCGGATCTCCACGCATCACGCTCGCGCCACGTGCCGTGTCCAGTATCGTATCGTCTCGTGTATCGAGACGAAGTCCGCAAGTGGTGTCGCTTCTATATTAGCAACCGAAGGAAAGTGAAAACCCGATCACTTGCTTTACATGCTAGTATTATTTTAAGTGGGTCATTAGGTTTTAAATCGTCGCACAGCACAGCACGACAATAGTTTGAGCCCGGCTACACACTGGGGAGTTTGGCTTGGAGATGAGGAGCCGGGGAAGTTGCAGTTGCAGGGGCTCGGGCTCGTCAGCGACGAAGTGGGTGTGGCAGCGGGTAGTGGGCTCAGTTGCAGTGGAGGAGAGGGGTGGCTCCGACGGTGAGCAGAGGTTGGCGGCGAGAGGAGCTTGTCGGTGGTGCCTAGGCGGAGATGGGTGGTGATTTTGTGTGGGTCAGGGTTAGGGAACGGGCTGGGCTTTGGGGTGGATAAAATTTAATTAGGAAAAATTTAATTAAATGAAAAGTTTAGTAAATTAATATTAGAAGGTGTAGGGGATTATTTATAGGAAATATTCTAATAGAAAATTTTGGGAAACTTTTATTTATAAATATGGGAAATATGTTCAAAGAAACTGGGTATTACATCATACCCCACTTATATAAAATTTCATCCTCGAAATTAAAAATGAACGATAAGCTATAAAAATGTAATGCGAAAAGCAACAAAATCAAATACTATTATATAGCGATTTACGCAAAAGCAACTAGATGAAATCAAAGGTCTATATATGTATAAGAAATAGCGCAACTAAAGAATAGACATAAGTAAGCACAAGGCATAACCATTTATAATGATAAACTATATATACAATACGAGGAAAAATAGAATAACAATAATAAACAATAGTAAAAGATTGACTGATAAGCCTTAAGAATTGAAACTACTTTGGTGAAACTATAATTCAAACAAGTACAAAATAACTTTAGAATATGTATAAGGTAAAAGTGTCGAAAAAATAAAACGAAGAATAAGCGAGCTAGTAATGAAAACAACAAAAGTGACATGTAAACTGAAAGCATTAGTATGGAAATTTCACTAGAAAATAAAATATATAATGTATTAAAAAACAATTTAAAAGCTTGGAAATAGTAGAGAACTTCGGGACAGTAAGTAAAACTAAAAATACTTATTAACACATAATGGAAATCTAACTTATTATAAATAGCCAAAACTCTAAAATTTTATAATAGTAAACGTACTAATCATAATTATATCAACGGAAAAATAACACTGGTAATATACAGTAGACTAGCCAGAGAATGGATTGCAGTATATATATTGAAGATCGACGCCGTGAGCAAGCACCCGAATGGAAGAAATATGAGGAGGAATTGGGTTGTCCAGAAAGTTTGAAAGATAAAGTATGAAAATCAGATTCAAAATCAGGGAGAGATATAAGTTAATAAAGAGTATAGTGTTTGACAATTTCAGACATGGTATGCGGCAAGATACAACCTAATCGAAAAGAGAGTCAGGGGTGCGGTGATGAACCTTGATATCGACTAAGCTTAGGATCTAAATATAGTAAATCAAACAAAAATAGTTAGTCACAATCCACAACTTGTTGCATTCAAATTAAGAAGTTCAACAGATACAAGATTTTAAACGAAAGGAAACAGCTACTAAATAGAGTAACAATATATTTATTGAAAATCGAAAAGGTGATAACTCCGCGTCGATATCTAAATCTATGCGATCCCGTAAGGCATGTTTAAATTATGTGCTGGGTCCATATCATCCTCGAACTCGAACTACGAAACAACTAAGTCGCTCAAGCAGATGTGGAAGGTGTTGACGAATCTCCTCCTTGCAGTTCCTTCCTCCTATGGCATCCATTGACAAGATGTTCGTCGGATCTACAAATCAAGCACTGCCCTTTGGCCTGGCGACAGTCCCTCTGAAGGTGTCTTGACCTCTTGCAATAATCACAACATTGGGTCCTCCGCTCTTTCTGTTGCAGAGGAACAAATGGGCGCTTCATCTGCACACCACCTCTTCGTTTAACAGGGATTCCCCTACGATTGGGGGCTCCCGCTGGGGCTTGAGCCATTTTCCTTCTTAGTCCTTCAGCTAAGAGATCGTTTGTTCGCTCCTGGGCGTCCATCAAACCTTATAGAACACCCAAAATCTCGACTGTCTGACTCTGGATAGTGGAGGAGGACGGGGAGTTGTTGGAAGTCATGGTCCTAAAATAACAAATTTTAGGACGGCATAAGGTACAAGATATAAGAATCAGAATAAGATATAGAATGGACAATGAAACAAGAATATATGGTGAGGTGAAACTCAAACGAGTGGAAATCAAATGTAGAACTCCAAGTCACTCAAGCAGAGTGATGCCTTGTAACTATGCTGCAGTCCATAATTACAATCACATAACTCTACTAAGTCACCCAAAACTCTAGCGGATGGAGTCAAAAATTTAGCTTGACAAACTGTAGGGATCCTATTCAAGGATAACAAGTTTACAATCTAAACCGTATAGGCGAATTAAATTGTCAAGCCCTAGCCGGAAACTGTAATCCCAATCTAAACCTGGTGCTCTGATACCAACAAATCTATGTCACGTCCTGCTTCCCAAAATACGGAATACGAGGGGTGACAAGGCCATCCATGCTCCTACGGTCGAGGAAATACCCTACCGTAGTCACACTTCGGCTTTTAGCATTACGTGGTAATCAGTAATCAATGCACAAGTAATGAGAAATGCAGTCACTAAATCTATCAAAACAGATAAAAAAAACTAACCAGATAGAGTCAAAGGAAAGATAGCGCTAGCGTTACTGATCTAGATGTGCGTAATATTCTTGAGGTACGACAGATACTGATCCGAGCTAAGTCCACTTCTCACTCTGAGCATGCATACTCAGGTCGTCAGAGTGACACAATAGCAATATATATATATACATATGTAAACACGTGCAATGATGATGAACATGAAACAGTAAACATGGAGTGATGACATGAGCATGAAGTAATAGGTACAGGCAAACAACAAAGCTGGTATATCGAATCAGTAATCAATGCATGTCCATGTCACTAAACCTATCAGTCTCTAAGTGTCACTGTTCAGGTCGCTAAACCTATTGTCAGTCCAAGTGTGAGCGTCATCCACCGCAGGAGTATCCCTAACCCATGGGTAGGCCCCAGGGCAAGGGAACACGGGCCCGAATCACACTCGCTAATAATCAGTAATATCACCCATACGACTCCCGAAATCGCTGTATATGCCGACAGTGGGACTCCCGAGATTCCGTTGATCGAACTCATACTCAAACTACCCCATACCCACGGTCTACATCAAACACCGACCATGAACCCAAATACTAGTCGCTCCATGACAAGTCTATGCGAGAACTGGAGGCAGGATCTGTAGGGTTAGCTTAGCACCTTGTGAAGGTTTTGTCAAGCATCAATCATGCTACTATAAAGAAAATTTGGGGTGCTAAACAAGCCCTAATCAAGATCTTAACTAGAGACTTAGGGTTAAACAAGATATGTAAACACTTTACATCTAAGTGAACAAGGAATACAACTTTTGCAGACCGGTCCTTCACTTCAATAGCTCCGTGTAGAAGTCCCTTCGCTGCGATCATGATCGTCCGGGCTCTAGAGAGGCTCCCACGAAGAAACGAACAAGCTTGCTTCGAAGTCTTCGAGGCCGAAAATGATCTACGTTGAGGAGACACTAGCTCATGCTATCTCTTCGCTAATTGTGTAGATTAGTGAAGCAAACACCCTAAACTAAATGGCTAATAGTATAGGATGATGAAGTAGGAATTTTGCTCACTTTATTGTTTATTTTCTCACTATTTTCTTCTCTTTTCTCAAAAGCTAGAAAGCAAAAATCAAAATAAGGAAGAAGATGAATAATGAAAGAGATGAGGTTAGAAATGCAACCCTTGGTTAGTGTATGTCATCCACTAACTCTTGTAGAGAGTTAACTATGGCTATGTGTCATGGTTGATGTTTCCCCCAATCAGAGCAAGGCTCTGTTTGAATTTCAAAAATTCAAATTTTGAAGCAACGCGTCAGCACAGCGCCCGAGGCAGTGCGTCCAATCAGAGCAAGGATCTTTTAAAACAAAAGGTAAAGGAAGCAACGCAAGCACAGCTGCGCAAGCGCCGCGCGACACGTGTCTGCGCAGCTGCGCACGCACAGCTGCGCAAGCGCTGCGCTGCGCGACACGTGTCTGCGCAGCTGCGCAAGCGCTACGCTGCATGACGCGTGTCTGCGCGGTTGCGCAAGCACAACTGCGCAAGCACAGCTGCGCAAGCGATGCGCTGCACGACACGTGTCTACGCAGTTACGCAAGCACAGCTGCGCAAGCGCTGCGCTGCGCGACACGTGTCACGCGCTGGGGCGTTTGCGCAAAACAGAATTGAAATTTTAAAGAAATCTTTTCTGTTCTTGTTAAAAAAAGAAGATTTTTTTCTGTAAAACAGGGGCCCTTGGATCAAAGATCCAACGGTAGGGAAAATTCCCCAAATCACTCAGAGAAAGATCTCTTCAATAAATTTAACTAATTTATGGGCACTATAAAAAGGACCCCAGACCTCAATTCGAAGGCATCAACATTTCTTGAAAAATCAAGAGCTTCAAACAGAGAGAACTCTGAGAAAAATTTCAAGAAAAAGGTAAAAACCTTCACAAGAGAGAAGAAATTTCTTCTAATAGATCATTGATCTAAAAACCAGATCAATGATCTTCATATAATAAACAGTGCTTTGCACTTCTTATGAATCACTGATTCTTTAAAACAAGAAGAAAAAACAAAAATAAAAAAATAGTGCTTTGCACTTTTATGAACCTTTGGTTCTTGAAATAAAAAGAAAAACTTGTTTTTCTTTGATCTAAATTAGATCAAAGAAACGAATAGTGCTTTGCACTTTTATGAACCATTGGTTCTTGAATCTAAAAGATTCTTAAATCATAGTGCCTTGCACTTGCAAACTGCGCTGTTGCGCTCTTGGATTGGCGCAAGCCACCAGAGCGCGCCACGTGTCAGCAGCGCAGGCGCAACGCATTAGCGCAGCACACTGCACTTGCGCGACACGTGTCAACACTACAAGCGCTTGCGCTCTCTGATTGGAGCAAAGCGCCTGATAAATTTCAATGCATTTCCTAAAGGGCCAGGCCCAAGTCAAAAGTCTAAACAGACCAAGAATAATGCTATGCATTATTTAAAGGGGCAGAGCCCAATTGAGAGGTCCAATGGACCAAAACAAATGCTCTGCATTATAATAAAAAGGGCAGAGCCCAGTCAAAATGGGCATAAATGGCCTAAAGTAATGCTATGCATTATTCTAAAAAGGGGAAAGCCCAGACAAAGGCCAAATGCAAACAAAATGTGGACATTTTCAACTGGACTTAGCCCAATTTTAGCCGTAAATCCTTAAACTAAATTGACTGAGCACGGCTGCTCCCTAAATCAATTTACGACCGGTTCGAGGGTACATCTCCGAACTCCTTTGACACCCATCGTTGTAATCCTTCAACGACGTTGGAGAGGTGACGGGTCCCGACGACCACACATCAATATGGACTGCGGGGTCCTTAAACTCGTGGACCGAAACGTCCTTAAACTAATGTTGGACCGAAACGTCCTTAAACTAACAATGGACCACCACGTCTCTAAACTGGAACATTGACCACCACGTCCCTAAACTGGAATTAATACGGATCACCACGTCCCTAAACTGGAACATAGACCACCATGTCCCTAAACTGGCAACGGACCGCAATGTCCTTAAACTACCTATGGACTACTACGTCCCTAAACTGGAACAATAGAGCCCCCAAATGCTCTTTTGCCGGATCTAAACGATCCCTTTTAGGTCGATCTTAGCCCCAAACACGGCTAACGTATCCTTAAGCATTCAAATGGACTATAAAACTCCAAATCAACTTTGGTTCAAGGGTACATCTCTGAACTCCTCTGACACCTGTCGTTGTAATCCTTCAACGACGTCAGAGAGGTGACGAGTCCCGATGGCCATATATTAAATGGATCTAGACGACCCCGTTAAGTAGATCTTAGTCTCAAACAGGACTAACGTATCCTTAATGAACGTTTAAGTTGATCTTAACCTCAACACGGTTAATGTATCCTTAAACTAAAAACACCAAACCCAAATCTAAGTAAATACGGATTTGGACTAATCCACGTCCTACGGGCGACGGCATTACTCAGTCTCCGTATACAATCCACGGGCAACCACAAACAAAACAAACACACACGACACGAAGTGAAATTCTGGAGAAGGAGAAAGTTGTTGCCGCGACGCGGTAGCGTAATTAACTGCAGGGGCTTGCGTCTGCAGGGAAGAGCGTCCCCACAATCAAAAACCCCTCAAGCGAGGGGGAATCTGACGAAGTCTGCTATATCGGCCGCATCCGTCTAAACCTCCGATACACGGTGCCATAAATCAACTTGGCGTCTTCGGAGAGGTAGACAGATAAAACCATATAGCATCTGCCCCGAATCTCAGGCAAGACGTCCTAACGTCGTCGGCCGTCTTTCGGAGGGGAACAGATTCTGGCACGCCTGGTGGGACATTTTCCTCTTTCCACTCCACACTTCGTGTGTCGTCTTCGTGAACCAATCGTGGTTTGTTAAATGGTTGCCTTCGGATATTCGAGATACTAAGATTTGGTCTTTTTCCTGGCGCAGAAATCAAGAATCAATGGCCTCTAACTGCACCCACTGCTCGAAGTGCCACTGCAACGGACGCACCACCTCCCCTGGAGGTGTAGCATACGGACCCCAAGCGGCTTCCTTCCTCGCTCTACCGGTAGACCAGGTGACCCAGGCCACCACCGGCCTGTTTTTCGGGACCATGATCCCGCCTACAAGCTTCTTTATGCCAATACCTGCATTGGAAGTGAACAAGAAGTCGGTCTTTGACCGGCTCACTGCTACGACGACCTCTGTTAACGGGTCGTCCACTACCAAACCAACAGCCTCTGTTTTCGCCAGGCTGGATCAGAAATCTAAATTGGCTGTTCCAAGGAAGGCAATAACTGCTGCTCCAGATGTCGTCAAGGCGGCTTCCCCTGTCAAGAAGTCAGTCTTTTCAAGACTGACGATTCCTGCTCCTGCCTCTGCTCGAGGATCCGTCTTCGACAGGTTGAATATCACTCCTCAAAAGACAACCTCAGTCTTTAAGAGGTTAACACCAGCGGTGCCTCATTCAGACAGGGGGCAAAAAGAAGCTGTCTCAATCTCCGAGCCAGTCCCAATGGCTCGTCATGCTCGACGTCGCCATTGGCAACGAGTGAGGAAGGCAGGGGTCAACTCCCCCTCAGGGGTAACTCCACCGGCTCCAGTGGTGGAAGTCAACGCTGCTATTCCAACTGGGAACAGTTTTGAACTGCTGAGGAGGGTGCGGAAAAACTCTCTAACCGCTACACTGAAAAGATCTCCTCCACCCGCGGAGAGAGTTCCAGAAACAAAGCGAGAACAGCCCCCTCAACGGCTGTCTTCAAAAATTTATAAAGTTTGGCGGAGAGTTCAAGGCTCCGTAATTGACCCAGATCACTCTCGTCAACAAAAGAATACGAAGGTGCAAAAAGAAAAAGACCATCCGATCAAACAGGAAAGGATGACAGTCACCAGGGTGCCCACTGCAACGGCCCCTTCAACTTCAACGGCCCACAAAAGAAGGAGGCCGGAGAAAAACCCCACGCCGGCGACAAATATCCGAGGTGGTGAACCCAAACGCCCTAAGTCAGGGGGCATTGTAGTTCATACCGTCTATGTGGCGTCTGGTAAAGAGGACAGTCGCATATCTACGGGTCATCGATCACTTACGCGATCAGTGACCAAGGCGCAGGAGCAGCAGCAAAAGCTCCAAGAGATGATAAACGCTATGGCCGCACTTACTGGGCCAAAAGAAAACCCTGAAGCGTCCTCAGATGAACGCCAGGAAGAAGAAACCGACGCCGAATTCTTTCGTCGAATATTGGAAAAGAAGGACAAAGAGGCTGCTGAACAAGCAGCCAACATACAGCGTATGGGCCTCCTCTTCCAAGACATGGTAGGGATGATGATACAACAAGATCCTCCGGCCGAAGAGCCCCCGATCGTCCTTGGAGACGATAGGGGAGAGACATCAAATCCTCCGCCAGCTCTGTCAACAGCTAAGGAGGATACAATCTCCAAAACTGATATAGACGAGTACATAGCCCAACAAATACGGGTTCATCATGCGACCGAAGCAGCCGGCCAGGTCGTGAAAATGGGGCGGCCATATCCGAGTTGGTACGATCAAATCAAGTACCCGCCAGGTTATACAATTCCCAAGTTCCATGTCTACAAGGGGACGGGCAATCCTCACCAGCATGTTGCCTAGTTCAGGGCACTCTGCGGCAACACCGACGGTGATGACAAGCTTTTGCTTCGCCAGTTTGTTGGAAGCTTATCAGATACGGCGTTCGAGTGGTACTCTGAGCTCCCGAACGACTCTATTAAAACCTTCGCGGAGATGGAGCTGCTGTTTACTCAGCGTTTTGCAAGCTCCAGTGAACGCACCCCGATGACGGCACTGATTAACGCCAGGGTAAAGCCAGGCGAGACGTGGGTTCAGTACGCTATACGATGGCGGAAATTATGGTCGAAGTGCGAGTAGCGCATTGAAGAAGCTCCTGCGGTGGGTATGTTTATGGGAACCCTTGATCCGCAAGCAACCATCTCGCAATTTATGATGATTTTCAAGCCGACTACCTTCCAGGCCTTGATTGACAAGCTAGAGCAAATGGATCAGATGGGCCATAAACCCCCTCTTCCAAAGCCGGATTCCCGAAATGATAAAGGGAAAGGAAAAGCAATCGTTGTCGCTAATGCTCAACAACAACCGAGCAACTTGAAGCCGGTTGTGCGTCAAAATAATATGCGCCCGTACGTAGACCTTGAGGAGAGGCTAGGAAGTCCTTACTCGTTTCCCCGCGATAAAACGAGAAGGTTATTTGAGCTGGCGTTGCGCAACCGACTCATAAATCTGCCGGATCCGAAACGTCCATTGCAACCAAGTGATGTCAATGAGCCCAACTACTGTCCTTATCATCGAGTACTAGGCCATCCGATCGAAGATTGCTAGGTTTTCAAAAATTGGCTTGAAAACCAGTACTGACAGGGCAAATTCGCGTTATCTGACAAATGGAAGGTGAATCCCCCGTAGCCCCACACCTCTAAGGGGACGAATACGCCGGGGGCAACATGCTCCGTCGTTGAAAAAGCTCCTTGGGAGGTTGTATTATCAGCCAAGACAAAGAGGATGCTAAACGATCTTCAAGTGTGCCCAGCGATCAAGTGGAAGAACCCGTTGGAACCGCAGGTCATTGAAGGGATGTTGAAGCCACGTCCAACTCCAAAGACCGATGGTGGTGGCTCAAGCACTCGCAACCAGCCGTCAAAATCTTCGAAAAAGAAGAAGAAGAAATCTAAGAAGCCCGTGAAGCCTGGCGACAAGCGCACGGACTTGCAAAAACAAATTGACGCGCTGGAGGAGTACAACCAGAAGGCACGGACTCCCATTACACTCCAAGAGTTTCTCAACCATGTCTTTCAAGAGGAAGGTGAGGGAGAAAGTTTGTCAGATGAATCTGAAGAATGCGTGGCGAGCTGTCATGTGATTTCCCATTCGTTCATGAACGATGAGGAAACTCCTTGTACTGAAACACTGGAGGCAGATCCTGAACCAAAAATTCTGGGGCCATCAGATGAAATGATTGACGCATTCCTTAATGAAGCTCGGTTGAAAAGTAAGGCTGATCGAGAACGCGAGACGGCCATATTTGAAAGGGCCAAGCGCCGGCGACTTGATGAAAGAGCTGAGACGATCCCGCTGGAGCAAAATACCTTCACTATCAACAAAAGCCAATTCAAGATGAGAAAAAGGTTTGCTAAGGCCATATCAATGGGCATGAGGCTACCATCCTCTGAAGGAAGCATCACCGGTGAAATAGAAATGCACGCGTCCTATTGCTTATATCATCAGAAGGTTTTGCACTCCACTCAAGAGTGCAAAGCTTTCGATAGATGGTGGCAAGGATAAGTTGCTCACCGACAACACTTTAAGCGGGAAAAGCGTAAAACTCATCGGGAGCAAACAAATACGACCGAAGAGCTTAAAAGAACCACCGGCGATTGTCGCATGGTTAACGCCGGGGGATCACAGGTGCCTACATTCGGGAGCGATTCTGATGAGGAGCTAGAACTTGCCCCTCTCTTTAAAGAGTCCATTTCGGGAAAAGAAGTAGAGCCGAAGGTTTGCGAAAATATCCAGCTACGTAATCGCACGCTGCCTGAAAAGAACCTTGGACCCTCAAACAGAAAAGATAAAGGGAAAGAAAAGGTCTCTGAAGATATCGTCTTAGATGACCAAGTGGTAGAAGATCTAAGCGTCAAGGACCCGCCGAAGAAGAATAAGGTGGATTACAACGTCTTAGCGCATCTGAGGAAGCTACCCTCACAGCTCAGCATTCTTGACGCCCTTTTGCTATCAAAGGAGGCGAGAGATTCGTTAATCAAGGCACTACAAGATGCGGAGCAATTCCAAGCTTGCCTGGCCGAGGAAAAGATGAAGGATGAATTGGAGGAAGTGCACACGGCCGATGTCACTTTCGGCGACGAGGACCTTCTCCTTGGGACGAGCGAACACAATCGCCCCCTCTATGTCTCAGGATACTGCCACGATATAAAGATAGGCAAAATCCTGATCGACAATGGATCCTCCGTTAATCTCCTCAACGTGCAGGTGTTAAAAGAAATCTGCATGAGCGTCCAGCACCTTGCTCGAGACAAGATCACCATCTCCGGGTTCGACTCCCAGTCATTAAGAACTCTTGGGTCTGTGATACTGACGCTATGCTTCAGGCTACTCGTCACGGACATTAAGTTCCACATCATAGATGCCAAGACATGCTACAACGATTTGCTCGGCCGACCATGGTTACATGAGTACAACATCATCCCTTCTACGCAACATCAGTGTATGAAGTATTTTAAGGATGGTTTCGAGTATACCGTGACGGGAGAACTGAACCCGTTCTCTGTGAACGAGGTCCGCAAATATGAAGATGCCAAATACTTCTTACCGGATTTCGAAGACACGGAGAAGTGTCACAAGCCGAAGAACAAAGCCAACGCTACCATCCCTGTCTTCGGCAGTGATACTGAGGAGGAAGAGGAGATAGTTTATTCGGGTCCATCCCAACACAACAAGCCAGGGCCGTCCGCTCCTACGTTGATTTTTGGTAGCGATTCGGAAGATGAGATCCATGTTGTATTCTCTGCTCGACCTTCAATACGAACGTCCGCTGATGAAGAGCAAAGTCTACAAGTTGCCATAGTGCCGCTTAAACACCGTAAGGAACTAGATGCGCTTGATATCTACAGTGTAGAAGAGCTGCGAACGTTCTATATCCCTCCCAGGCGAAAAAGAGAAAAAGCAATTCTATTCTACCGCTCTGAAGAAACCAAGGTGGAAAAAGAAATCTGGCATGGCGCGGATCCTACGCTCGACAGGCTTCAGCTTATCCGTCTTCCCAGATATTATACGGAAGGTTTGAAAAAGCTGCTGAAACGCCAGGGGATATCCTTCAAGCAGACCGTTCGAAAAGCCAAGTTCTATGACAAAGTCTGGAACGTTCCCGAGACTCAATGCAAACTGCCTAATGGGAGAATGGAGACAAAAGGACTTGGATATAGCCGGTCAAAGAAACGAGAGCTACTGAACAGCTGCTATGTCATGTATGACTTCGACGAAGAAGCGGATGCTCAATGGGAGGACGCTAATACTGAGCCAGTGAAAGTTCCAGATGCAAAAGAGCCCAGTCCGTCATTCGAAGAACAAATGGACAAGCTTATAAGGGAAGCGGGTTAAAAAGTCCGAGACGACCATAACCGCGAGATGGTCATCTACAAGAAAGCCAAAACGCAACGCCTTCTCCAACAGGCCATGAAAGATGAAAATGTCGCTCCTTGTCAACCTGTTATAAAGAAGGCTCGACGCAAAAGCAGAAATAAGTCGAAAGGCCAAAACGGCGCTCAACAGCAACAAAGCAGGACTAAGAAGCCATGCAAACGGGAGTCGAGCATTATTGATCTATCACCCATGAAGAAAATAGGTCGAGCATACTCGTTTCCACAGGACAAGACGAAGAAGATACTTGACCTCGCTCTAAAACATCATTTGCTTACATTGCCGGAGTCTAAACATCCCGAACAAGCGGGCGAGGTCTCACACCCGGACTATTGCTTTTATCACCAAGTGATAGGGCACCCTCTCGAGGATTGCTTCACCTTCAAGAATTGGGTCGAAGATCAGTATCAGCTTGGCAAGTTCGCTCTGTCCGACAACTGGAGGGTAGCGCCGCCATAAAAGCACGAGCCCAAGGCCACGAAAGAAGAACCAGTTCTGCATTGGGATTGGAAGCGAATTCGTACTTGTCACGTGATAACGATATCAAAAGAAGAGCCCGAGAACATGGATGACCTTCCCTGGTGCTTCGAAAACAGCAACGACGAGGTAATCTCAGAATTTCCGCCAGCGCCAAAAGAGCTGGAAGATGGAATTCATACCACTGCAGATAACCTTAAGAAAATTGAGTTGGGAACGGCAAATGACCCGCGACCGATATTCATCAGCGAGCTGCTATCTGAAGAAAGGGTGGCTGCGTTAAAGGACGTGCTTCTACAGCATAGAGATTGCTTCGCATTGAATTATTCCGAAATGCCGGGACTAGATCCAGAAATTGCTGTGCACAGATTGGCGATATCTCTGTACGTCAAACCAGTCAAACAGACGCCGAGAAGAATGCGGCTCGAGCTTGAGATGTGTATCAACGCCGAGGTCAAGAAGCTGATCGATTCTGGCTTCATCCAGGAAGTTCAATACCCTGAATGGATCGCCAACATCGTCCCGGTGATGAAGAAAAATGGGACGGTGCGCATATGCGTGGACTTTCGGGATCTTAATAAAGCCTGCCCGAAGGATGATTTCCCAGTACCAGTCACCGAACTGATGATAGACAATACATCCACACACGAGGTTTTCTCCTTCATGGACGGCTCGTCAGGATATAATCAGATAAAAATGCATCCAAAAGACCAGAAGCACACCGCCTTCAGGACTCCTCTGGGAATATTCTGCTACAAGGTGATGCCCTTCGGTTTAAAGAACGCCGGTGCCACCTGATTAGTCGAAAATATTGCATATTTTAGCCGGCAATTTCCTCATCATTTGCATTCATATAGAAGTGTTCGGTATCCGTATTTCACATATTAGCAAATCTATCGCAAATTATCAGATTGCATGTATTAGACCTTAAAACCGGCATTTCTAGGGAAATTGACTGCATTGCATGGCATCGCAATATTTCTATATGTCGAAACCCGTGTTTTGAAGTTTGTGCAGGAAACTAGAAGCGTGCTCAAATCAACACTGCTCAAAAGATACACCAACTCACTAACTTCAGATCTGGTATCAATCCAAAGGAGCAATGACAAATCAATAGATCAGAAGAAGCCCTAAACTACAGTACAAGCCCACAGAAGAAAGTACAGAGCCCAAGCCCATCAAAGAGCCGCGGATCCGCGGCAATGGCTTGCTTGTGCCGCGGATCCGTGGCTCTTTGATGGGCTTGGGCTCTGTACTTTCTTCTGTGGGCTTGTACTGTAGTTTAGGGCTTCTTCTGATCTATTGATTTGTCATTGCTCCTTTGGATTGATACCAGATCTGAAGTTAGTGAGTTGGTGTATCTTTTGAGCAGTGTTGATTTGAGCACGCTTCTAGTTTCCTGCACAAACTTCAAAACACGGGTTTCGACATATAGAAATATTGCGATGCCATGCAATGCAGTCAATTTCCCTAGAAATGCCGGTTTTAAGGTCTAATACATGCAATCTGATAATTTGCGATAGATTTGCTAATATGTGAAATACGGATACCGAACACTTCTATATGAATGCAAATGATGAGGAAATTGCCGGCTAAAATATGCAATATTTTCGACTAATCACCACCTACCAAAGGGCCATGACGAAGATCTTCGATGACCTTATACACGAAATCGTCGAATGCTATATCGACGACCTCGTGGTTAAAAGCAAATCATACAAAGAACATCTCGAACATCTGAAGACCGTATTCCAACGCCTTCGGCAATACAACTTGAAGATGAACCCCCTCAAATGTGCATTCGGAGTTTCCTCGGGCAAATTCCTGGGATTCATCGTCCGACACCGGGGTATCGAAATAGATCCGTCAAAGATCAAGGCGATCATGGAAATGCCTCCGCCAAGGACTCTCAAACAGTTGCGGTCTCTCCAAGGGAAGCTCGTGTATATACGGCGATTTATAGCCAACCTTTCAGGAAAGTGTCGTCCTTACAGCCGCCTGATGAAGAAGGGAACCCCGTTCGTCTGGGACCAAAAATGCCAAAGTGCGCTAGACGAGATCAAACAATACTTGCAAAACCCGCCAGTGCTCGCTGCTCCGGTCAAGGGAAAGCCTCTCATTCTTTATACAACTGCCCTCGAAGGTTCCTTAGGCGCACTATGGGTACAAGAGAACGATCAAAGGAAGGAAAGAGCACTCTACTACTTAAGTCAAGTTCTGCTGGGGGCAGAAAGCAACTACTCCTCCATTGAAAAACACTGCCTGGCGTTGATCTTCGCGATAACAAAGCTTAGACACTATGCGTTGGCGCATGAAGTCCGTCTTATTTCAAAAGTGGACCCCCTTAAATATTTGATATCAAAGGCCATATTGACAGGATGACTTGCTAAATGGGCATTGCTCTTGATGGAGTTCTCGATAACCTATCAGTCTCTCAAGGCAGTGAAAGGCCAGGCCATCGCCGACTTTCTCGCTGAGCATCCGATACCCGTCGATTCTCCCCTGAATTGCGATCTTCCAGACAAACATGCGTTTGATGTGATCGACGGTGGTGATACCCAATGGGAGCTTTATTTCGATAGAGCATCTTCCATGAAGAAACGCAAACAAAGTACCCCTATAATCAAATCGGGGGTATGACTCATCTTTGTAACTTCACAAGGAGGGATAATGCGCTTCGCTTTCTCCTTGACAGAGCCGAGAACAAACAATGAAGCCGAATACGAAGCTCTGATAGCAGGCTTCGAGATCGCCATCGACATGGGAATTGAAAACCTCTTCGTATATGGAGATTCCCAGCTGGTCGTTAGTCAAGTAAACGGCGACTACCAAACGTGCAAACCGGAGTTGGTGAAGTACGGCGAAAAGGTGCAGCAACTGTTGACCCAAATTCCCTCCTATACTTTGAAAAACATACCGCGCGCGGAGAACAGCAAAGCAGACGTGTTGGCCAAACTTGCTAAAGAACTGGCTGACGAGAATCTCGATGACGTTAGAATCGTGGTACAAAGTCGTCGGGTGCTTGCCCCAGCAGAAATATCTCCGGAATCATCCGAAGAAAAAGGAGCGAGCGAGCAGACGACCCTGCAAGTAAAAGATTGGGAAAATACCGAGGATTGGAGAGAAGTCTTCATAGACTACTTTAAATTCCACCGAATGCCTGAAGAAGCATCCGCAAGACATCAGCTCACGAAACGAGCTCTGTCTTTTGCCTTCGTCAACGATACTCTGTACAAGAGGTCGTTTAATTCTCTATGGCTAAGATGTCTCGGACCTGACGAAGCGAAAAGAGTCATTCATGAAGTTCACGACGGACTCCGTGGTTCTCACCAAGCAGGCCCGAAGATGAAGTTGAAGATTAAACGGATGGGCTACTACTACCCCACGATGATCTAGGACTGCCTTAAATATGCGAAGCAATGCCACTCATGCCAAATTCATGGGGACTTCATCCACCAACATCCAAATCCACTACATCCAACGATGGCTAGCTGGCCATTCGAAATGTGGGGAACTGACATAGTCAGCCCCATCGAACCAGCATCGTCTAGAGGACATCGTTTTATCCTGGCGACGAATGATTACTTCTCCAAATGGGCAGAGGCAGTACCGCTGAGGGAAGTTAAGACAGAGAATATCCTCCATTTCTTCAAGACGCACGTCATATATCGGTATGGAATGCCAAGACGGATCCAGCTTACAGAAGCCACAAGATCAGTCGCTTCGCGCAACAGCACAATATAGACTGGAGATATTCTTCGGTTTATAATCCGCGAGCTAATGATCTAGCTGAAGCCTTCAACAAGACCCTGACAAAAATCATGAAGAAAACGGTGTCCCGAAATAAGAAAGACTGGTACGAGAGACTGCAAGAGGCTCTTTGGGCGTATCGAACTACGTTCAAGACGGCCACGAACACAACGCCGTACGCGTTGGTGTTCAGTATAGAAGCAGTACTTCCCCTCGAGATAGAGCTACCCTCTCTACGAGTGGCGGTCCACTATGAGCTAACGGACGAAGAAAATGCTCACCTTCGGCTTGAGGAGCTTGACGCACTTGATGAAACCCGGCTCATAGCGCAACAAAATCTAGAAGCTTACAAAGCAAAGATGACGCGCTCATATGAAAGATTGACCCGACCGAGGACAGTCCGCCAAGGCGAACTTGTGCTAGTGGTCAAAAGGCCTATGATTCCCAATCGCGCAAAGAGGGGAAAATTTGAGCCAAACAATGAAGGCCCGTACATCATAGATAAAGTTTACCAGGGTGGGTCCTATCTACTCATGGACATGCACGGGGAAAGGCCTTTCAGGCCAATAAACGGTCGCTTCCTAAAGAAATACTACGCTTAATGAGCCACAGCCTAGGTCAATGATAGATGACGACGACTATGTCCGCTCGCTATCTTCCTAAGCTCAAGCTTTATAAGCAGTAGCCAGCCTCTTAATGCCGGACCGAAATGTCCTTAAACTAATAGCGGACCGAAACGTCTTTAAACTACTGTCGCAGCATCCTTAGGCTGACGAGATGAATAAAAAAAAAGAATAAAAAATAAAAAAAATAAAAAACGGTATGTCCATAAACAAAAAGGGCACGGATGAAAACCCGAAAGGGCTCCGTGAGTAAAAACAGCAGGGCTACCGGCGAGTGTTCGTGAAAACCCGAAAGGGCACGACCTCGTAAAAAAAAGAGAAGAAGAAAATAAATAAATAAATAAAATAAAATAAAAACGGTATGTCCATAAGCAAAATGGGCACGAATGAAAACCCGAAAGAGCTCCGTGAGTAAAAACAGCAGGACTACCAGCGAGTGTTTGTGAAAACCCGAAAGGGCGCAACCTCGTTAAAAGACACTTATAAGGTCCTCTCGACCTTGTAAGGAGAAATCACCCGCATGAGATCCTTACGACTCACAAGGGAGCGACACACATAGGGATCCCCACGATTCTTAAGGAGAAAATACACTTGCGAGATCCTCACGGCTCATAAGGAGAACTCTCTTATGGGACCCTCACGGCTCATAAGAGTTGAAAGTCTTAAGTTACAGAGACCTAAACATGTGCTTAAGCAACCCCCACAACTTCCGATATTGCCCTACAAGTGGTTCAACGCTGACTCTTGTATACAATCCACGGGCGCAAATAAACATTTCCCGAATCAAGTCCCATCCGTGACTGGGGATATGTACGCATGATGAATAACCCTTATAAGTCCTCTCGACTTACAAGGAGAAAACCCTCTCGTAGGATCCTTACGACTTACAGAGGAATAAAGCACTTAGGAATCCTTACGATTCCTAAGGAGAAAATACACCTACAAGATCCTCACGACTTGTAGGGAGAAATACCTTTGTGAGACCCTTACGGCTCATGAAGTTAAAAGCCTTAGTCGACAGGACCCTAACCCTGTTCACTAAGCCACCTTTGTTCGACATCGACAGAGGCAAATGATGATTCGCTCCTGGCCATATCCCAGTTGTAGCGGTGCTGATGCCGAAATCGGTGTCCAATTTCAAGTTTACGGTGAAAAGCCGGTAGGCCGCACATGCATACGAAATAGCCAAAATGATGAGGCAGCTTGCAATAAAAAGCAGCAAGTAAAGAAAATGTATGCATAGAAAATAGCCGAAATGATTGGGCAACTCGCAATAAAAAGCAGCGAGTAAAAATAAAATAAATAGCCGAAATGATTGGGCACCGCGAAAAATAGCCGAAATGGTTGGACAATCGCGACCTTCGCGATATAAAAGCTGAAATGATAGAGCATCGCGGAAATAAAACAAAAAAAATGATGATAAAACTTTGGCCCTACAGCTGAGATCACATCGATCCCTGTATACACTCCAAGAGCACAAAAAAGAGGGAACCATACATTCCAACAGGCTCCGCCAAAAAATGAAGCCAAATCTCGACAGTTCATCCAACTCCGAAGAAACCAGTGTCTTCGGCAAATTCCTCGACTCAGGGAAACAAACAATCCTTGATGAGAGCCTCCTGATTCGCGTCGACTCGCAGAGCAACCAGTGCCTCCGTGGGAAATTCTCGATCCGTTTCAACACTAAGGAAACAAATAATCCTTGGCGCTAGGGAAACAAATAATCCTTAGCAAACACCTCAACTCAGGGAAACAAACAATCCTTGACGAGAGCCTCCTGATCTGCGTCGACTCGCAGAGCAACCAGTGCCTCCGTGGGAAATTCTCGACTCGTTTCAACACCAGGGAAACAAATAATCCTTGGCGCTAGGGAAATAAATAATCCTTAGCAAATACCTCAACTCAAGGAAACAAACAATCATTGACGAAAGCCTCCTGATTCGCGTCGACTCGCAGAGCAACCAGTGCCTCCGTTGGAAATTCTCGATCCGTTTCAACACCAAGGAAACAAATAATCCTTGGCGCTAGGGAAACAAATAATCCTTAGCAAATACCTCAACTTAAGGAAACAAACAATTCTTGATGAGAGCCTCCTGATTCGCGTCGACTCGCAGAGCAACCAGTGCCTCCGTGGGAAATTCTTGACTCGCTTCAACACCAAGGAAACAAATAATCCTTGGCGCTAGGGAAACAAATAATCCTTAGCAAACACCTCAACTCAAGGAAACAAACGATCCTTGACGAGAGCCTCCTGATCCGCGTCGACTTGCAGAGCAACCAGTGCCTCCGTGGGAAATTCTCGACCCATTTCAACACCAAGGAAACAAATAATCCTTGGCGCTAGGGAAACAAATAATCCTTAGCAAATTCTTCAACTCAGGGAAACAAACAATCCTTGACAAGAGCCTCCTGATTCGTGTCGGCTCGCAGAGAAACCAGTGTCTCCGCGGGAAAATTCCCGATTCGTCTCAACTTACAAGATGAAGCCTCAGGGAGCGGGGACTAAAAAACTTGCTTCCTGAACAATGGGACCCTGCAAGTCGATCTAAAACGGTCTCTTGCATACTATTCACGGGTCTCACTCTCCAAAGTCGAGTTTCGACAAGGAGGGAAACAACCGCTTACAAGTCCTCTCGACTCGTAAGGGGGAAAAATTCTCTTACAGGATCCTTACGACCTATAAGAGAAAACACACTTAGGAATCCTCACGACTCCTAAGGAGAAAAACCCACCTACGAGATCCTCTCAATCCGTAGGGAGAAAAGTCTCTATGAGACCCTCACGGCTCATAGAGTTGAAAAGTCTTAGACAGCAGATCTGAACCTACGACCTAAGCCATCGCTATTTCTTAAGAAAGTCGAGATGCGTACTCTATTATCTGTTGACCATGTTCACTAAGGTGGCATGCTGATAATAAAAGAAAGAAAAGGCGGAGAAATGACACAAGACATTACAGAAAATGTGTACCTTTTATTCATAAACTTGATTGAGTACAGGATACATTGTGCTAAAGAATAAAAAATATCTATATACATTTTTTTATTTACAAGTACAAACGATACAAGGAGAGTTACTGAGAAGGAAGCGTCTTAAGTAGCTTCATCATTTGTTCGCACACTTCCTTCCATGCTTTTTCCCGATCGGCTAACACCGCCAGTTCGTCCTCTACTTGAGCCCGCTGCTGCATGAAGGATGCAAGCTGTTCCCCAACGACCTGCTGAGCTGCTTCATGGCCTCGGGTGTCACGCTCGGCAGCATCAAGCTTCCGCTTCAGTGCTAGCCCATTAGAGATACGCTCCAGGAGGCCTTCAAAGACCGCTTTCACCTCGGCAGCATTCGTCCTAACTTCAGCGCGCAAGCGAGCAGTTGCGCTTGAGGACTCCTGACGTTCCTTCAACCGTAAAGCTGCTTCTTGCTCCAAATGGCGGAAATAAGAAGTGCTTTGCTCGAGCCAGGCTGTCCATTGGGTGCTTATGGCCAAAACTTCATGGGAAGGACGCATCGACTCCAACCGATGAATGCAGGCCTCGATCTCCCTGCAGTGGTTAGCCCAAGATTCAACGACGCCTTCGTTATGAAAGTTTACGAGCGCCGCCAACATTGGGTTAACCTCAACAGCGAAATCTGCGGCAGAGGGGAGAGCGTCCACGTTAAGCTCTTCGATATACCCGCTCAGCATGCCCAAACTCATCATGACACCCTTTGAAGATGGACGTTTCAAGAAGGGGCCTGCCGGTGAAAGGACGCGAGACTCAAGAAGGACCGGAGCCGGAACGACAGCTGAAAAGACAAAATGCGATTAAATGATGATTCAATAGATATGAAAAATTCTTTAATAAGATAGTTTACTATACCGATTGAAGCAGGTGGCAAGGCCGGAAGGGCCGGTGGCACGACCGATCTTTCTTCTCCCCCTTCGATTTGTAACACTGCAGTCAGGACAAGAGAGAGTTAGAAATAATTCCATCACCAAAAAAGAAAGGTATCAGTCGAGAACTATACTCACCAGCACCGCCCGAGGGAGAAGCGAGTTCAGATGGGAAGGAGAAGTGTGGGAACAACACTTGATATAGATGATCAAAGAGCAACTCCTCGTAATGCTCCCCCCTCATCGGCAAACCCGAGAGTTCGGCAAATTCCTCCAAAGAAATAGAGACCTCCCTATCCGTCATCAAGAAAGTGTGGATGGGGATATTCCATTGCTCGATAAAAGCCTTAATCCACCACGTTGGAGGGGAAGGATATTCGAAGAGCGAAACGTAGATGGCCGAATACAAACTGATCTTCATCAAATGAGTCCTTTTAGCCGATAAGATGTATCGGGCCCACTGCAAGTATCCGGCGGGCGGTCGCGGCACCAATCCAATATTGTAGGCCTGTCCCCAAGGGCGTGCTTCACCCTGACAGATTCGCCTCCCTAAAATATCTATTGCCGGCGGCGGCTGCATGGGAATAGCACCAATTGCGGGTTGGAGGAGGTCATCCGAGTTCCAATTTTTAACCTCCACGGCATACTTCTCCGGGGGTTTGTCCGCATAGGAGACTGAAGTTATGGGCTCAGACGGCATGGCGAAACTGAAACTGCGACGACCCTGGATGATTTCATTGTACCACTTTCCCCACAAGTGAAGATTTTTGCGCTTGGGGTCATGATCCTTAATAAGAGCGAACACCACCCGGTCCACTGGAGCATGAGGAAACCCTCCCTCCGAGCGAACAAATGGGAAAGACAGGTTGGCAGAAATGTTTCCTGTAGAAAGACAAAAATAACCGTTAATGTTCCAACGCTTGGCATTTTAAAATTTTACACTACACTGCAATGCAGTGGGTAGGGGACCAAACGGGGACCCACAAAATCTGGATGACGGTGCATCATTTAATAAGACAATCTCATCATTAGATGAGACTGTCAATTCATGAAAAAGATCCCCAAGAGAATATCCTCACTGATGGGAAATCCCTAGAGACAAGGAGAAAATCTCCTCTTTTAGAGCAAAGCTCTGTCACAGAGTGACATTTGTCAAACTCTGGAACAAGATTCCTCAAAAGAGCATAGCTCTGTGGTAATAATGGAAAGATCCATCAAATTTTTAACACTTAAGAAAATTAAAATTTTGGAATCTTGAAAAATCCATGAAAACTTATAAAAAATTCTTCATTTTTTTCCAGATCTAAAAAGATCTACATTTGATCCAAGAGCAAAGCTCTGTTCATGGGTCAAAACCCATGGACAAGATATCTGTAGATCTGTAAGTTTTTTAGAGCAAGGCTCTGTTGATGAAACCCTAAAGGGGTTTTCTTTAGATCAAAGATCTATAAGAGTAAGGCTCTGTTAATTAAATTTAATTTAATTTAAATTACCTAGAGTGATTCTAAGTTCTGAACTTTGAAGTTCTTGGGAAAAGAACAAGAGTAAGGCTCTCAAAGTTCTTAAGCAAGAGCAAGGCTCTGAGAATCAAAATTCTTGAAAGTTGTAAAGAATTTTCTAAGGACCAAGGGTCCTATTTATAGGCGCTTGCGCCCCTTCAACTCCTCAGTTGATCTGAAGGCTGGGATCTTGCCACCGCTGCACTCACGTGCGCGCCACGTGAGCGCAACGGTGGGGGGCATTTGTTTCCCCCAATCAGAGCAAGGCTCTGTTTGAATTTCAAAAATTCAAATTTTGAAGCAACGCGTCAGCACAGCGCCCGAGGCAGTGCGTCCAATCAGAGCAAGGCTCTTTTAAAACAAAAAGTAAAGGAAGCAACGCTTCAGTTGCGCAAGCGCTGCGCTGCGCGACACGTGTCTGCGCAGCGCGACACGTGTCTGCGCAGTTGCGCAAGCACAGCTGCGCAAGCGCTACGCTGCATGACGCGTGTCTGCGCGGTTGCGCAAGCACAACTGCGCAAGCACAGCTGCGCAAGCGATGCGCTGCACGACACGTGTCTGCGCAGTTACGCAAGCACAGCTGTGCAAGCGCTGCGTTGCGTGACACGTGTCACGCGCTGGGGCGTTTGCGCAAAAAAGAATTGAAATTTTAAAGCAATCTTTTTTATTCTTGTTAAAACAAGAAGATTTTCTTCTGTAAAACAGGGTCTCTTGGATCAAAAATCCAACGGTGGGGAAAATTCCCCAAATCACTCAGAGAAAGATCTCTTCAACAAATTTAACTAATTTATGGGCACTATAAAAAGGACCCCAGATCTCAATTCGAAGGCATCAACATTTCTTGAAAAATCAAGAGCTTCAAACAGAGAGAACTCTGAGAAAAATTTCAAGAAAAAGGTAAAAACCTTCACAAGAGAGAAGAAATTTCTTCTAATAGATCATTGATCTAAAAACCAGATCAATGATCTTCATATAATAAATAGTGCTTTGCACTTCTTATGAATCACTGATTCTTTAAAACAAGAAGAAAAAACAAAAATAAAAAAATAGTGCTTTGCACTTTTATGAACCTTTGGTTCTTGAAATAAAAAGAAAAACTTGTTTTTATTTGATCTAAATTAGATCAAGGAAACGAATAGTGCTTTGCACCTTTATGAACCATTGGTTCTTGAATCTAAAAGATTCTTAAATCATAGTGCCTTGCACTTGCAAACTGCGCTGTTGCGCTCCTGGATTGGCGCAAGCCATCAGAGCGCGCCACGTGTCAGCAGCGCACTGCGCTTGCGCGACACGTGTCCGCACTACAAGCGCTTGCGCTCTCTGATTGGCGCAAAACGCCTGATAAATGCAATGCATTTCCTAAAGGGCCAGGCCCAAGTCAAAAGTCTAAACAGACCAAGAATAATGCTATGCATTATTTAAAGGGGCAGAGCCCAATTGAGAGGTCCAATGGACCAAAACAAATGCTCTGCATTATAATAAAAAGGGCAGAGCCCAGTCAAAATGGGCATAAATAGCCTAAAGTAATGCTATGTATTATTCTAAAAAGGGGAAAGCCCAGACAAAGGCCAAATGCAAACAAAATGTGGACATTTTCAACTGGACTTAGCCCAATTTTGGCCGTAAGTCCTTAAACTAAATTGACTGAGCACGGCTGCTCCCTAAATCAATTTACGACCGGTTCGAGGGTACATCTCCGAACTCCTCTGACACCCATCGTTGTAATCCTTCAACGACGTCGGAGAGGTGACGGGTCCCGACGACCACACATCAATATGGACTGCGGGGTCCTTAAACTCGTGGACCGAAACGTCCTTAAACTAATATTGGACCGAAAAGTCCTTAAACTAATGTTGGACCGAAACGTCCTTAAACTGGAACATAGACCACTACGTCCCTAAACTGGAATTAATATGGACCACCACGTCCCTAAACTGGAACATAGACCACCATGTCCCTAAACTGGCAACGGACCGCAAGGTCCTTAAACTACCTATGGACCACTACGTCCCTAAACTGGAGCAATAGAGCCCCCAAATGCTCTTTTGCCGGATCTAAACGATCCCGTTTAAGTCGATCTTAGCCCCAAACACGGCTAACGTACCCTTAAGCATTCAAATGGACTATAAAACTCCAAATCAATTTCGGTTCAAGGGTACATCTCTGAACTCCTCTGACACCTGTCGTTGTAATCCTTCAACGACGTCAGAGAGGTGACGAGTCCCGATGGCCATATATTAAATGGATCTAGACGATCCCGTTAAGTAGATCTTAGTCTCAAACAGGACTAACGTATCCTTAACGAACGTTAAAGTTGATCTTAACCTCAACACGATTAATGTATCCTTAAACTAAAAACACCAAACCCAAATCTAAGTAAATACGGATTTGGACTAATCCACGTCCTACGGGCGACGGCATTACTCAGTCTCCGTATACAATCCACGGGCAACCACAAACAAAACAAACACACACGACACGAAGTGAAATTCTGGATAAGGAGAAAGTTGTTGCCGCGACGCGGTAGCGTAATTAACTGCAGGGGCTTGCGCCTACAGGGAAGAGCGTCTCCACAATCAAAAACCCCTCAAGCGAGGGGGAATCTGACGAAGTCTGCTATATCGGCCGCATCCGTCTAAACCTCCGATACACGGTGCCATAAATCAACTTGGCGTCTTCAGAGAGGTAGACGGATAAAACCATATAGCATCTTCCCCGAATCTCAGGCAAGACGTCCTAACGTCGTCGGCCGTCTTTCGGAGGGGAACAGTTGAGTTTAGAAATATTTTAAGCAAAACAAAAAGAGAAGACTTTGTCAAAGTTTATCATGAAGCTTCACAATGACTCATTTCTTCCTTTTTGAATTACTTAAGAATTTAAACTCAAACATAATATATAGCATGGTATAATTCTCATACATCCATGTTGCATGTATAACCTAGCATGTCACAATATTATATATTACATATATAATATTTATAGAACAAAAGAAAAACAATACAATAAACATATATCATATATATGTTAAATGTATTATAAGTGAGAACAATAAATATTTAAGTGAACATATAATATATATATATATATATATATATATATTATTTCATCGAATCAACACTTATTCCGATAACCCGGCTATATTACATATAACCGGCCGATATCACATATCGCGAGAATAGAATACGGTATTACATACTCGTATTAATCTCGGTCCCGCACATATCACATATGTGTTCCTACTCCGTTTCGCATGAACCAGGAAACCTCTATGTAGGACTCTAAAGACTCGTTAATACGCCGGCAGTAGGTGATGATCATATCAAACACCCACAAGCCGCAAGCGGTCTTCTAAACATAACGGCCACCCGGGTATTGAGAGATCAGAAGATGAACAAGCAAGCCTGCTATAACTCCTGTGAATCAAATCAGTAACACTACCGTACAGTCCGGTCCTTCGTCTGATATGTCGCATATCACAGTCTAGGGGGTGGTTTAACGTCAGACCCCAATAGCCCGATAAGTCATGCCGATGCAACGTCCATGACGGTTCAAGAAACTACTGGTAACACTAACCAATAAATCTCAGCAACCCTGGCCAGGGATTTCCTGTTATGTTTAATCGAGCACAGCGCAACATCAACCCCCAATACCAGGAGAGACGAAACCCCTCCTATTGCTCATTGCCTCCATGTGATTCGGGACTGTACCCAAAAGCCACCGTTTTGCATGATCTCTTGACCATGGTATGGTGGAAATCAAAGCACAGTTAGAATCACACAAGACTCTATGGCGATCTCGGGTCTACAGACTAACCTGTACCAGTGTCACCAGAGAACTGCTATCCGACGATAGGTATAATACCATCCAGGAGTTCTCGGCGAGTCCGTCCAGTGTACCCAGTCTCTACTGAGCACCCGTATGCCTTATCTGATGTCAAACACCAATGGATATGGGATCATCCATCGCCCATCATATGGGTCAAGAAGCGCATACGCTAGTCTACTTTGGAGTACCGATGCCCTATCTCGATACTCCCACGACTAGAAACATTTGAAGGATGTACTTATCGACTACCATGTCCCCACTAGTATGATCTGCATCATAATCCTGGTAGTCAAGTAATCATCCTAAGGGCTTTATCAACATGTGATCATAAAACAGTATTTGTTTACATGTTAAGATAAAATGCAACCAGATAACATACTATCATGTTGAGCAAGAAAGTCCTTCCTATATATGTCCAAGCATCCACTACAATATACATCGCATATACAGTAATGGCCTCTAGGGCATACATATAACTAACAATCTCCCACTTGCACTAAGGCCATTTGTTGTAGTATCCAATACCCAACAATATAGCAGAGGTTGTAATATCCCATACTCAACCATTGTAGAGAAGTCCCTCCAGGGGTAAGGCCTTTGTGAGTGGATCCGCTGTGTCAACCTTCTGGTCTACTCTCCTAACCTCGATCCCTTAGAGATCAACCATCTCCCTGATTAGGTGATACTTGCCTCAGAATATGTCTGGAACGCTGATGGGACCCGCGTTACTAGGCATAAGCCACATTTCCATTGTTGTCATAATAACAGTTATTGGACGCTCAATGGTAGAAACCTTGTTCATCTTATGAACAAGAAATGTCCAGACAGCCACTTTGGTAGTATCGTTGGTAGCAATGTATTCAGCCTTTATCGTCTAGTCTGCCACGGTATCTATCTTGGAACTCTTCCAACATACCGTCCCTGCACTGAGGGTAAATACAATGCCTGTGACTGATATTCAGTCGTCCTTATCACCTTAAAACCTTTCCAGTGATTCTCCCCAGGATCGATTGATACCATCACCTAGTGAGAATCCTAACATCCATTTAGATCTATCACATAGATCCAAAAATCTAGGATTTAGGAGGTATCACTTTGATCCTATATGGAGAATCCCTGCGATAAAAGGAGCTTGACCGAGTGTAGCATAGGAAACCATTTCCTATCAGGTGTATGTCATCTACGTACAATACGTGAAAGACAACCTTACTCTCTACAACCTTCTTGTATATATAAGGTTCATCTACCATTTTGATGAAGTCAAACTCTTTGACTATCACATCAAAACGACGTTCCATTGTTCTTAACTCGATTGGGCCATCATCTCATGATGCAATCCTCGCTCCCACTGTCACCGAGAAGATCGTTGTATCTTTCGAGTGGATGAGGAAACCTACCAGATTTGCGGAAAGGCTGAGGTTCGTCGGAAACTATTAAATCCTTTGGTTTTACCAAATCATCAGCAGTTAGTTTGTCTAGCTGGAACTCCTTCCAGTTTTACCTCATGACCACTTAATTTCTTCACAAGAAATTCCTTTTCTAAAAAAGTGGCATGCTGAGAAACAAAACACCTTTTGCTCTTCAGTTAGGTAGAAGATATTCCCTTACTAATGTTTGGGATATCCCGACAAACTTACACAACTGACCTTGCCATGAGCTTATCCGGATTTTGCTTTTCAACATAAGCCGGACAACCCCATATCTTAACTCGTTTAAAACATGGTCTCTTCCCATACCATATCTTATATGTAGTGGTAGGCCCTGGTTTGGATGGAACCCCATTCAATAGGTATGCAACTTCTCAAGTGCATAACTCCAAAAGGAAACATGTAACTCAGCAATACTCATCATAGAGAGCGCCATATCTCATAGGGTGCGATACCTCCACCCCGATACACCGTTGTGTTGTGGTGTATTCAAAGGAGTAAGATGAGAGAGAATCACATTCTTCTTTTTTAGAAACTTCAGGAACTCCATACATAAGTATTCGCTTCCTCGATCACATCTTAGGACTTTAATACTTTTACCCGTTTGGTTCTCAAAATAACCAACCTTGGCATTTGTAGACATAAGACCATATACATCATCATGTATCTGTCCCAAGAGTTCAGTAACTCTTTCTCTGTTTCCAGTAAACGGAGTATTGGTCATTTTTATCTTTGAGACAAGACTAGCAAGTAGCATAAGATGAAAATTCGAATAGATTCTCATATTCATCCTTATGTAACTTAGCTGGTCGTGTCGCATTGATATGACCTAGTCTACAATGCCTCAAGAAGGATTCGTTCATTCCTGAACTGCTCCTCTTGTCTGTGTTCTATATACTTTGAACCGTGGTTTGATTTTAGAACATACATGCTATTATATAACGTGCCTGATCGAATCAACTCTTGATTCAGGAAAATGTTCACAACATTATCCTCCAATACAGAATTATATTCTTCTTTAACTCAGTAAAGTACATGATGTAATGTTGTATATCAGGTTCGGTATGTAATAACATTTGTTCAGAATCAATGTATTAATACAAGGTGATATCTTCCAACTGATTTGGCTGCAACAATTGCATCATTCTCTAACACTTAGAGATATATCACCCATTCTCAGTTCTCTACCTTTCTGTAGCCCATGTACATATTACATATGCGGGATCCTGATCTGGTATCACATACCCAGGACGTAGAGGATACTGAAAAAAAAAGTTCTCGGTAATAATGACACCCGAAGAATATGCATCAACATGCACTTTCTTCGAATTGGCGGCATGGGAATCCGGATATTCCCCTATTTCCTGCTCAGATTTATAACAATTATAAGATAGAGCGGAACCAACGTTCCCTAGCATAGTATAATAAGTAGGTTCGGTCAATGCATCCATATTATTATCTTGATTAAGGCGTGACATTTTTGCAACCTGGAGAGAGAGAGAAGAAAACACTCTGCGTGTGCTTTTGCAATATTAGATTGGTTATTAATTTATCTAATCAGGATGGCTCCCACTGTTTTAGTCAAATCTTCCTTCAAACCCTAAAAGGTAAGACTAGCCGGGATTAATTACACTCTACAAGTTTGCCAATCTTTTGGCCAGGCCAGTGTCGGTACTTTGAGGGAGGTTTCCCGTGCTTTTGCACGGACCTAATTAAAATAAACCTCGTTTTCCCATAGGCATAACCCCGTTAACACCTTTCTAGACACCTACTTTGATCGGCTAATTGTAATGTGTAAAACTCTCCCAGGAGTAACTCTTACTCGCAGTGGGTATCGGGATCCAACTATCTCATAGAAGGTATGCAATCTCATTGCAAATTTCAACACTTGAAATTCTCGATAATACTTTTTACCCCTAGTACCTATGACCTTGGCTATGGTCAACATATCATAAGCACTAGTCAAGTTCTATCCGTCATTTCGTGGTTAATTAGACCCACCCACATGACCCCCGGCTATGGTCGACATAATCATGTGACTGTCCTAACTAATCGCATCATATGCTGTATAAGAAAAACATCACTTAGCTACCGTACATTGCGCCTCGGCTATGGTCGACATACGCAACACGGATACTAAGTACTCTATTTCCTAAAATGACGGAGGGCTACGCAGGTTTTTAAGAAAACCATAAGGGTAATGAACTTGATATCCTTGTAGAATCAAGTGAATTTTAAAAGGAGTGTTTTTGAAGCTTTTCTAGTTTCGCTAAAGAGGTCACTCCCGATGAAGGGATCTCGGCTCTTTCCTTATCGAATAAGGTGCGGAATATTTCACAAATACCACTATGCAAAGCAAAAACTATAGAAGCAATCAAAATGTTGGATATAGTGCCCTCAGAGTCAATTATTGGATCACAGGCACGTGATTGCAATGATTGAGGGAGGACCTATGCCGGTAGGACAATCTTACTCGAGATGATAGTATGCTATCTGGTTTATCTTTATCATCGTGTACTGCTTTAGGTGACATTACTGATCACTATTGCACGTTGATAGAGCCCTTAGGATTCTTGCTTGACGGCCAGCAGTATGATGGCGATCATATACGTGGGAGCTGGAGTCTATAAGCACATCCTTAAAAGATCCCTAGTCGTGGGAGTTTCGAGACTGGGCATCGATACTCCATTAGTAGACTAGTGTATACAGTCGGGACCCCGTCGAGGGGCGATGGCCAGTCTCACAAGCCACTGGTGTCAGTTGGTTCACCTAAGATGTATACAGGTGCTCATTGGGTTATGAGTACACTGGACAGGACTCGCCGGGAACCTGCTAGTTGGGATTATACCAGACGTCAGATAGCAGTTCCCTGGTGACATGTGTACAGGTTAGTTCATCGACCTGAGATCGTCATTTTTCTCGTGTGAGTTCCCACTGTGCTTTGATTACTACCCTACCACGGCTCAAAGGAGTCGTGCAAACAGGTTTTAGTTGGGTACAGTCCCGAGCCACATGGAGGCAGTGAGCGGATCTGCAGGGGTTCGTCTCTCCCAGTATTGGGGGTGAGGTTGCGCTGTGTCTAGGAGAGCCATTACACAAAGCCCTCGGCCGAGGCAGTTAATTTAATGGTAGGTATTCCAGTAGTATCTCAGGGTGTTCTGGGCTTCACTCTGACACGACTTGTACCGCTTTTGGGGGTCTGACTTTTACCAACCCTCTAGGCCCGCCATACGATACTCATAGACGAACGGACCGGACTGTATGGATATTGTCACTGACAGGCTCAGTAGGGTGTCAGGATGAGTTCGCTCATCGACGTCCCTTTTGGTCAATAGTTGGTAGCCCGTCACATATGGCTAATACCTCTGACGTGCTAGTGGTTAAATCCACAGCCATAATATTGACGAGTCTTTAGAGTCCACCACACACTCAGTTACTCAAGTTTCGGGCAAAACGTAGAGTCCGTATGGAGATATGGCAGGGTTCGATCAGATACGTGCGGTATTGCACGGATCGTGATCGGACGGTTTTTACTAGCCGGCTTTGGCTTAAGCTGGATCCTAGTATTAGACAATGTAGATTTTGTCTCTTTGCTTTTGTATTCAGTGGGAATACAAATGCGGGCATGTATATGCAGTCGCGGGGTTTTCCTGTAATTTATTACGGGATCAGTTTTTCTGAAGTTGCCAGTTTGCATTCCGTTCCGGCCGATTTTCCTTTGTTCCTTTGCGGCCGGACTTTCTGATGGAGGGGGTTATTTGCAAGTTTGCAAATAACTCTTTGTGGAGGTGTTATTTGTGAAATGGGAGATTATGATAGCATCTTTTGATACCATTCTTTTCTATCATCATTTCTTGCTTTATTGTGATTAGAATTTGATTTGATATGGTTATCATTTCCTTTTGATGTGGTCACCTCTTTGAGTTTCCTACACTCACCTCCCTTGTTGGATTATTGTTTTTCTCTCCACCATTTCCTTGAGGGGGGCCGGCCGCATTTTTGAGAAGAGAGAATGAGAGAGTTCATTTTCTAGTATGGTATTTATTCATCTCTCATTCTTCATGCTTGAAAATATGATACACCTTCCTCCTCTTCCAAAGTTCTTTCTCTTCTCCATCACTATGGCAACTACATAAACCCCAAAAAGAGACAAGGTTTTCTACACTAACCTACAGTACCCTTGGACGCGTCGGCTTGCCAACTTCGCGCCCGAGTTGCCTCGGTCCGGAGGTGGGAGCCCGTAAAAGAAATCGGCTACGTAGTGCCCTTTCCGACGAGGAGGTGACGACCGGAGATTCCGTGGGAGATCGGGACGACGACGAGAAGACCGGAGGACACGGATCACTCGGTATATCTCTCACCCCTTCTCTTGTTTGCTAGGATTAGGTTAATGGTCACGATCCGGGTTTATTGTCCGCGGTAGCGCCGGTTTAAAAGATAAGAAAATTTTTGATTCCGCATTTTGGCCTCGAGTAGACGGCCGGGGCGCTGCCGTGGCGCAACATGGTATCAGAGCCATGCCATTAACCTAGTCTAGCTTGGTCTAGTGTGTTTAAAACTTTGATCGAACATTTATCCAAAAACCGCATTTTCATTCCATGTGTTTTCTGTCGAAATTTTTTTAGCTCCAAAAATTTTTCAGGTTGTTGCAGAATGATGTACATGGAATTATAAGAACACTGTGAAAATTTGGTAGTGTGATCCCTCCATACGACCGCGGAACCGCGGCCATAACCCTTATTTGGCCGCGGTTCCGCCGCAGTATTGAGTCTTCACTTCACCAATTTTTTGCAGTGGGCTTTTTGGCTGAAAATAGGGGTTTTGGTATATTCTTTTTGGGCCCAGATTTTCTGTAAGTGCTATAGTAATGCTTTGGGGCCCACTTGGTAAATTTGTTCGATCGGAAATTTTAAACACGCTAGTTCACAGTATTTACATTATATCTGCGACCGTGAATGTCATTTGATCGGTAAATCCTGTCTAACTGCTATAGCCCTTTTAGACGGATTTGCGAACGTGACATTCACGTTGATGTTCTGTGTTGTGCTATGATGTTCCGGATCGGTCGTGGGGGATAGCCTGGTTGCAGTGGTACTACAGTTTTGTTTTATATGTACATTTGATATTGCGGGGCGAGCGTCCGACATGTGGACTGCCGTCACTGCCTGTTTGTATTATTCTTTTGGGGCACGACCAGGTTGCGGTCGATGTACCCGTTGTACGTATATCTTTACTCTCTGTACTAGGTTTACCCCGCGGAGGGATGCACGGACAGCCGGGTTCTAGAGGGCAACGAGCCCGCATCTCATGGCATTGAGACGGAGGGGGCTTTACTCTAGAATTGGCGGGCTGTTCGCCGCACTCGTATGGGGTACAGGTTGACCCAGGAGGGGTGCCCAAGTTACCGGATTCCGTGAAGTACTGGGTGGTCCATTCACGTTGCTGAAGGGGGCTGCCTCGCTTCAGGTTTTGGCGGGTAACTTGCCGCGCCCGTAGGGGTCTAGGATTTTCATTGCACAGGCTATCCACACGACCAGGGGAACGTCGGGTTTCAGCAGCGGCTCTGGGAAACCCAGGGCTTCCAGATATCTGTATTGTTCTGTGATGCTGTACATTTCTGTGATGTTGCATTTTATCACGCCTTGAGCGAAATATTATATATTGATATATATACTAGTAGATGTTGTATATGTTTTGCATCCGCGCTAGTCCAGTCCCCGCTCTGTCGTTATTTAAGTAACCTAACGGGTGATGACGGGACCCAGTGGCAAATGCGGATGGCATATACGTACATCATTATTTTCGTTCTTTGTGGTGTGATCAATTGATGGGACTGCGTTGATTCGGATCAATGCAAGCTAAACAAACCTATTCTGATGTTGTTGGAACACTTTTCAAAAAGCTGTTATTGTAAGGACGTTCTTTTTTGTTTTGCACAGTGGTATTCAGTTGGAATATCCTGCTCCTCAGTCGACGAGGCAAGGGCCGAGATCCCCTCACCGGGAGTGACCTCTTGGACAGAAGTTTGCGTCAGGGTAATAACTTCACTATAGCCGATTACCTTTTGCTTTGCATCGTGGTATTCAGTTGGAATATCCTGCACCTCATTCTACGGGGAAAGAGCCGAGATCCCTTCACCGGGAGTGACCTCTTTAGCAAAGGTTTTCGTCACTATATTTTTATAAAAAAGTTATCCGGTTCCTTCAACGATATCAAGTTCATT
Organism: Agapanthus africanus; assembly: GCA_030015575.1. Taxonomy (NCBI): domain Eukaryota; kingdom Viridiplantae; phylum Streptophyta; class Magnoliopsida; order Asparagales; family Amaryllidaceae; genus Agapanthus; species Agapanthus africanus. The sequence goes on from CM057337.1 coordinate 817,836,370, forward strand.
ACGTTAAAGGTTTTTCGCCAAAAACCAGCCGTAGCCCTCCGTCATTTCAGATTAGTATTGCTTAGTATTCGTGCTACGTATGTCGTGCTCAGCCGAGGCGTAGTGTGCGGTAGCTCTGTAATGCTTTTCTGTCTTATGGATATGTGATTGGTTAGGACAGTCGTACGGTCATTTTGGCTCAGTCAAGGACTCGTGCGGGTGGGTCTAATGCAATCAAGATAATGACGGGTTGAACTTGACTAGGATCCTTTGATATGTTGGCTCAGTCAAGGTCACTTGGGTCCTAGGGGTAAAAACACACATCGGGAGTTTCTAAAGAAACTGAAACTTGCCAGGCATGCGCATACCTTCTGGAGTGTGGTGACTTGAGTGGATTCCGTCAAGTTATCATGCGATGATAGTTGGATCCCGATTCCCACTGATGAGTTGGTTTACTCCTCGGGTAATCCCGGCTAATTCTTCTTTAAGGTTTGGAGAAGAATTTGAGTTACAGTGGGAGGTTTTCAGATTAGATAAAGTGATAACCATTCTGATCTAAGTTAGAGTGCACGCTGAGTGTTTCTTTTCTCTCTCTCTCTTTGGCAGCGACCATTGACCTGACCCTTGACTATGACTCAGTGACCAAGATTGACTGAACCTTCTTGACACTGGCTTTTGGATTGTCAGAGTTGCAAACCTCTTTGCCACTCCTACTTTTACCCTTTTCTCCAGAACACCCCGTATTACTACGAACGTCCACTTCCATTGGACAAAACCATCGTATGGTTATATACGAACTCGAAGGAATTCGAGAATGGTTTCCGGTTCTGGAGAAAACGAATAGGACTATTCAGTTGTCTTTTCCTTTTTACCTTCTCTCAGGTTGTGAGTACTCCTTGGTTTAGGAGATAGTACACCTATTACGCAAATTGGATAGTCTTCTTCCAAACCTTAGGCTGGTGCCGAACGGTGGGGAATGAAGAAAACCAATTAGCATAATGATGGTGTACAGAAGGTATTATGTAAAGACAAAGAAAGGGATTAATAAGAGGGCAAAGTAAATTGCGACTGCTATTCACGACCAAACCAAGTACTTCTTCGCCAATCCTAAATCACCTTTGTATTTCTCCAGAACACTCCGTATCACTACGAAAATCCACAATTTATTGGATACTCCATCGTATGGTTATATACGAACTCGAAAGGAACTTGTTCCAGTTCGGGGATGGATTATGGTTCAGGAGAAATAGGAATAAGGTTTATTCGGTTGTCTTTTATCTTCACCTTCTCTCGCATTGCGAGTGCTCCTATGATAAGGACAGTACACCCATTATGCTTATTGGATAGTCTTCTTCCAAACCATAGGCTGGTGTCGAACGGTAGGGAAGGAAGAAAACCATTTGGCCTAAAGGGGTGTACAGAAGGTAATGACTAAAGACATATAAACGGATTTGGAGAGATGGCAAAGAATTATACAGTTACAGTTGCGAATCTGGATAATGGAAAAGGCATTACTAGGATTACCAGGATACCCCATCGAAACATTTCAATGTTTCAGTTTCACTGTGTACTGTTAAAAGAAAACTGATTTCCCAATTAGACAGTTGCTCCAGGGTATGTATTAACCAGGTATGATTCTCACATCTGTATGGTTTTACAGATGATGAGTGGGAGTAAGTTATTGGGAATTAGGTGATCATCCTCATTATATCGTGATTCGTTGTAATTGGTGATATTTAAGGAAATCACCTGGGTTGTTTGCCGGACGGCAAACATTTGGTTTTGAATATGCGCTGTTATGCACCAATTTCAAATTGATATATCTGTACGTATATTTTTATAGAGTGAGATATACCTTTTTGAAATTATGTCTATGACATTTACCTATATCAGTGGATGGTTAGGTAAGGAGCATTAAACAGCGGTGTAATTCTTCATAACCATAGTACAGTTTTCAACCTACGACACACAGCGAATGAGTTATTAGACCCAAGGGACTTATACAAAGTATTGTATGTTGTCCAGCGTCCATGAGGACAGAGGGGTTGGTTCTCGTACTATATTCGGTTTACTTATGACTTCTTTAGTTTTTAGACAGGTGTTTCGTAGAAACACAGGGTCTGAGTTTTGAGAAGTTATAGGTATATGAATAAAGTAGAGAACCAGGTATTGCAAGTATCGGGATTCTTCAAAGTGATCGAAAATGTAGATACTTGTGAATGGTATTCAGTTGATAGTAATGATTAAGAGAACTTGCTTCTCTTTCAGGTTACTCATAATTGGAAGCATTCCTAAGTTGAGTAACGCTGATCGGCCTCTCTCCATTTACTTGACATGCACTGGATACAGCTGCATAATTTGAATCTGGTTCCAATTAAATCAGTGCCTCTGTTTCTGTATTGGATATAGAACAGTTCATATCTTGGCATTGTTAAGGTACGGGGAGTTGTCTGGCTTATGCTTAAAACCAGACTCTGGACAACTCAAGGCACGTTTCTGTTATGGCTGTTTGTGGGTTGACCCAGGCTATGACGAGGGTTAACTTTCTACCATCTGGAAGATCAATAGTGATATTGTTCTTGACTCGCCACAGTTTTAATAAAAATGGATTTTTTTAGAAAATAGTAGTGGGAGTATGGTAGAACTAGAAGTAATTCCAGAACCGCAAACGATTACTGAAAATCTGATAAGAACCTAAAGATTCAATCTGGCTTGACATTCCATTAGCCACTCCGCAGATATGGTGGGTAACCTCAGGCACTCGAGATGTACTTCGGTATGCTCAAGGACGGTGGCAGGGAGGTTCTTGTTTACCCAGACTTGCTATTGCTGTTGTTCCAGAGTAAACCCGGCAGGAGGATGAGTATAGCGTCGTTCTAAACTAGCTTTAGAAGTGTACGTCTATATGACTCTGCCAGAGGGTTGTCGTAGTCAGTGGGAGCAGCGGAAGCATTGGTGGACAGGTGGCTTATGTCTATTTATAGAATAAAGCAGATACAGCGGAGATAAATCATCTATTTCTGATGTGACAGTCATAGATTTGACTTCATCAGAATAGGGGATGGATCTGTTAAGAAGGTAGTAGGGTGTGATGTCCTGGTATTTGGATGACATACACAGAGTAGGAAGTGATATTCCTATACTACGATCGGTTATACTTTGGTTGTCACACAGTAGTTTCTCCACATGGGACTTGGATATTATATCAGACATTCTGGTTACTAGATCTATGGTTTTAGATCTAGATTTGGGTGGTTTCCCAATCAGGGTACTTAGACAGCATTCTATGAGTATTTAGAATGGACGACTCCTGGCATGGTGGTGTACCTGCAGGTAATGGAGTCACCCTCTCTAAAGGTGTCTTACAGACTAAAAGGGAGAGGGATGTGCATGATTGGCAGATCACTTGCTTAGGCAATTGAGTCAATCATGAGATGTCAAGTACCACACCAGATGTTGTTCTTGCAATAGGTAAAATAAGTTGATATTCATCCAATCCTGGAGAAACAATCGGAAGCAGTTTTAGAACATAAGTTGATGTTCTAGGGAATTGATGACGGCAGCCTCCTTTAGGAGACGGTTATCATTCCAGGCTTCCAAGGTGACCTGGATGACAGAGTGACTGTCAGAGTTATAGTTTTCCCTCTGACGGGGGGGGGCAGTATTATGGACAGGTAGTCCAGGTGGATACTGAGGGAAGGCATGGCACAGGACACTGATTAAGTTCAGTTGACGATACAGTCTAAGAATTTTGGATTTGGAGTTCATTTATGAACTAGGTCCCATCAGACATCCAGACATTCCAAGACAGATATTGCTCATTTCGGGAGATGACTTTCTCCGCGAACTTGAGATATAAATAGACATAGAAAGAAACATCTGAGCGGATCCACTCACTGAGGCTATTCTTCGAACGCAATTGTTTCGCAAACGAGCTTTGTGAGACTGACTAGTAGAGGAGTTGGGAGTTCGGTATCACACGGGCTGTGAGTATGCGACATCGCAATAATTAGCCTTGAGTGCAAGTGGGAGATTGTTGGATATAGTGCCCTCAGAGTCAATTATTGGATCACAGGCACGTGATTGCAATGATTGAGGGAGGACCTATGCTGGTAGGACAGTCTTACTCGAGATGATAGTATGCTATCTGGTTTATCTTTATCATCGTGTACTGCTTTAGGTGACATTACTGATCACTATTGCACGTTGATAGAGCCCTTAGGATTCTTGCTTGACGGCCAGCAGTATGATGGCGATCATATACGTGGGAGCTAGAGTCTATAAGCACATCCTTAAAAGGTCCCTAGTCGTGGGAGTTTCGAGACTGGGCATCGATACTCCATTAGTAGACTAGTGTATACAGTCGAGACCCCGTCGAGGGGCGGTGGCCGGTCTCACAAGCCACTGGTGTCAGTTGGTTCACCTAAGATGTATACAGGTGCTCATTGGGTTATGAGTACACCGGACAGGACTCACCGGGAACCTGCTAGTTGGGATTATACCAGACGTCAGATAGCAGTTCCCTGGTGACATGTGTACAGGTTAGTTCATCGACCTGAGATCGTCATTTGTCTCGTGTGAGTTCCCACTGTGCTTTGATTACTACCCTACCACGGCTCAAAGGAGTCGTGCAAACAGGTTTTAGTTGGGTACAGTCCCGAGCCACATGGAGGCAGTGAGCGGATCTGCAGGGGTTCGTCTCTCCCGGTATTGGGGGTGAGGTCGCGCTGTGTCTAGGAGAGCCATTACACAAAGCCCTCGGCCGAGGCAGGAGATTTACTGGTAGGTATTCCAGTAGTATCTCAGGGTGTTCTGGGCTTCACTCCGATATGACTTGTACCGCTTTTGGGGGTCTGACTTTTACCAACCCCCTAGGCCCGCCATGCGATACTCATAGACGAACGGACCGGACTGTATGGATATTGTCACTGACAGGCTCAGTAGGGTGTCAGGATGAGTTCGCTCATCGACGTCCCTTTTGGTCAATAGCTGGTAGCCCGTCACGTATGGCTAATACCTCTGACGTGCTAGTGGTTAAATCCACAGCCATAATATTGACGAGTCTTTAGAGTCCACCACACACTCAGTTACTCAAGTTTCGGGCGAAACGCTGTAGAGGCCATATGGAGATATGGCAGGGTTCGATCAGATACGTGCGGTATTGCACGGATCGTGATCGGACGGTTTTTACTAGCCGGCTTTGGCTTAAGCTGGATCCTAGTATTAGACAGTGTAGATTTTTTCTCTTTGCTTTTGTATTCAGTGGGAATACAAATGCGGGCATGTATATGCAGTCGCGGGGTTTTCCTGTAATTTATTACGGGATTAGTTTTTCTGAAGTTGCCAGTTTGCATTCCGTTCCGGCCGGTTTTCCTTTGTTCCTTTGCGGCCGGAATTTTTGATGGAGGGGGTTATTTGCAAGTTTGCAAATAACTCTTTATGGAGGTGTTATTTGTGAAATGGGAGATTATGATAGCATCTTTTGATACCATTCTTTTCTATCATCATTTCTTGCTTTATTGTGATTAGAATTTGATTTGATATGGTTATCATTTCCTTTTGATGTGGTCACCTCTTTGAGTTTCCTACACTCACCTCCCTTGTTGGATTATTGTTTTTCTCTCCACCATTTCCTTGAGGGGGGGCCGGCCGCATTTTTGAGAAAAGAGAATGAGAGAGTTCATTTTCTAGTATGGTATTTATTCATCTCTCATTCTTCATGCTTGAAAATATGATACACCTTCCTCCTCTTCCAAAGTTCTTTCTCTTCTCCATCACTATGGAAACTACATAAACCCCAAAAAGAGACAAGGTTTTCTACACTAACCTACAGTACCCTTGGACGCGTCGGCTTGCCAACTTCGCCCCCGAGTTGCCTCAGTCTAGAGGTAGGAGCCCGTAAAAGAAATCGGCTACGTGGTGCCCTTTCCGACGAGGAGGTGACGACCGGAGATTCCGCGGGAGATCGGGACGACGACGAGAAGACCGGAGGACACGGATCACTCGGTATATCTCCCACCCCTTCTCTTGTTTGCTAGGATTAGGTTAATGGTCACGATCCGGGTTTATTGTCTGCGGTAGCGCCGGTTTAAAAGATAAGAAAATTTTTGATTCCGCATTTTGGCCTCGAGTAGACGGCCGGGGCGCTGCCGTGGCGCAACACAAAAGACAAACCGTGTTTGTAGCATCTGCCAGTTTTGCTAAAGAGGTCACTCCCGGTGAAGGGATCTCGGCTCTTTCCTTATCGAATAAGGTGCTGGATATTCTACAAGGAATACCTCTATGCAAAGCAAGAAGTAGAGATACCATTCTTTAAACAAGTTTCTACAACATCTTTAGGTTTCTTTTTCTTTCATTAATCTCATTAATGAAGTCCCATTTATTTATGCTTCCTAAGCATCACAGAAAAAACGAAAGCAACGATATTAATTATATCTCATATATATAATATATAGGCATTCGTCTCAGGTAGTAATATGATCTCATCACAGAACATTGCAGCAGAAGAAACACATATGAAATATTGGATATACTAGGAATTCCGTGTTTTAAGTTAAGCCAGTATAAAACACGGATTCCACGGTCGCGGTGAATAGCCAAACCCACATCCCTAGACCCCTACGAGAGCGGCAAGCAACCCTACCAATTCTAGAGTTAGGAGACCCGGTCTCGACTCCTCGAGATGGTCTCCCACTGTACCCTAGAACCCGGTTACTTGTGCTTCTCGTCTTGGGTCTATCCTAATGCGGAAAAGTAAATAATATACAATGGTGACATCATCCTCAAACTCGGAAGTGCCCCAATAAAAGAATATTACATATAATGAATTTTACATGAATGAAAATGAAAAACTCTCATCTCACATAAAACCCCGGCTATTCAAAACACGACGATCCAATATAACATATCACAGCAACACATAACATCACATATCATCAACGTAAGTAAATATGCGTATCCCAGTCGTCGTTGACATATAGCACCGAAACCGGCGATACACCACATATTACACTTACGATCACAGAAAAGAAAGTGTAAAACTACAACATTTGGAATCCACAATCACTTTAGTCATCTTAAATCCGAAATATCGCACACTTCGCATTTGATGCCTAACTATATGAATTCCAGATATTGTATCACATTCCAGATAAATAGACAATGTTAAACTTTCCGATCGAATAAATAAACACCCAAGATTTCCCAAATAGCTCAACACTTGAGCAGAGTTCAAAAAATCCCAGAACATGTCACAGCCACTATGAACCAGCCGAAGAAGGGTCAAACCAACGCCTCACATGTGGCAAAGCTAAACTACCACAAACCATATGGTTCGGTGGAGGTTTTGACAGTCACATAATCGAGTTAAGGTTATCTAGAGGGTCCACAGATACGCTTGCATGATTTTCTGAAAGTTTTAAACTCAGGAAAAAACCAACACTTGAAAGTTTTCCGACAGGGGAAAAAGTGAGTTATTGATATCCGTTCGAACCTTTTAACACGTTCTAAATTACCCGGAAAAACTTAAACGAAATTAAACTTTCTGATCGAATCAACGAGTTCCCAATATTTTCCAGAAAGCTCAACATTTGAGTAGAATTAAAAATTCCCAGAAGCATGAAAAATTACCCAAGAATAAATCCCTGAAGTATTAGCCCCTAACTCCCTAAGTTGGCCGCAGAACCGCTGCGGAACGCATGGTTTGGCCGCGGTTCCGCGGTCACTTGAGAGAGTTATGGCTCCGTACTTCACAGTAATCCTTAGAATTCCCTGCATGATTTTCTGAGTATTTTAAATATGAAAAATTTCAACTTTTGAAAATTTTTCCAAAAAGTGGGTTTTATCGGGATTTCGGAGTTCGATCGGACTTCAAACTTCGTCTACACGACGCCTAATGCTCTAGCTTGGCTCTGATACCACTGTAGGGTTAGTTTAGCACCTTGTGAAGGTTTTGGCAAGCATCAATCATGCTACTATAAAAAAAAATTAGGGTGTTAAACAAACCCTAACTAAGATCTTAACTAGAGACTTAGGGTTAAACAAGATATGTAAACACTTTACATCTAAGTGAACAAGGAATACAACCTTTGTAGACCGGTCATTCACTTCAATAGCTCCATGTAGAAGTCCCTTCACTGCGATCACGATCGTCCGGGCTCTAGAGAGGCTCCCATGAAGAAACGAACAAGCTTGCTTCGAAGTCTTCGAGGCCGAAAATGATCTACGTCGAGGAGACACTAGCTCATGCTATCTCTTCACTAATTATGTAGATTAGTGAAGCAAACACCCTAAACTAAATGGCTAATAGTATAGGATGATGAAGTAAGAATTTTGCTCACTTTATTGTTTATTTTCTCACTATTTTCTTCTCTTTTCTCAAAAGCTAGAGAGCAAAAATCAAAATAAGGAAGAAGATGAATAATGAAATAGATGAGGTTATAAATGCAACCCTTGGTTAGTGTATGTCATCCACTAACTCTTGTAGAGAGTTAACTATGGCTATGTGTCATGGTTGAGTTTAGAAATATCTTAAGCAAAACAAAACGAGAAGACTTTGTCAAAGTTTATCATGAAGCTTCACAATGACTCATTTCTTCCTTTTTGAATTACTTAAGAATTTAAACTCAAACATAATATATAGCATGGTATAATTCTCATACATCCATGTTGCATGTATAACCTAGCATGTCACAATATTATATATCACATATATAATATTTATGCAACAAAAGAAAAACAATACAATAAACATATATCATATATATGTTAAATGTATTATAAGTGAGAATAATAAATATTTAAGTGAACATAATATATATATATATATATATATATATATATATTATTTCATCGAATCAACACTTGTTCCGATAACCCGGCTATATTACATATAACCGGCCGATATCACATATCGCGAGAATAGAATACGGTATCACATACTTGTATTAATCTCGGTCCCGTACATATCACATATGTGTTCCTACTCCGTTTCGCATGAACCAGGAAACCACTATGTAGGACTCTAAAGACTCGTCAATACACCGGCAGTAGGTGGTGATCATATCAAACACCCACAAGCCGCAAGCGGTCTGCTAAACATAACGGCCACCCGGGTATTGAGCGATCAGAAGATGAACAAGCAAGCCTGCTATAACTCCTGCGAATCCAATCAGTAACACTACCGTACAGTCCGGTCCTTCGTCTGATATGTCGCATATCACAGTTTAGGGGGTGGTTTAACGTCAGACCCCAATAGCCCGATAAGTCATGCCGATGCAACGTCCATGACGGTTCAAGAAACTACTGGTAACACTAACCAATAAATCTCAGCAACCCTGGCCAGGGATTTCCTGTTATGTTTAATCGAGCACAGCGCAACATCAACCCCCAATACCAGGAGAGACGAAACCCCTCCTATCGCTCATTGCCTCCATTCGATTCGGGACTGTACCCAAAAGCCACCGTTTTGCACGATCTCTTGACCATGGTATGGTGGAAATCAAAGCACAGTGGGAATCAAAAAATACTCTATGGCGATCTCGGGTCTACAGACTAACCTGTACCAGTGTCACCAGAGAACTGCTATCCGACGATAGGTATAGCCGTCCAGTGTACCCAGTCTCTACTGAGCACCCGTATGCCTTCTCTGATGTCAAACACCAATGGATATGGGATCATCCATCGCCCATCATATGGGTCAAGAAGCGCATACGCTAGTCTACTCTGGAGTACCGATGTCCTGTCTCGATACTCCCATGACTAGGAACATTTGAAGGATGTACTTATCGACTACCCTATCCCCACTAGTATGATCTGCATCATAATCCTGGTAGTCAAGTAATCATCCTAAGGGATTTATCAACATGTGATCACAAAACAGTATTTGTTTACATGTTAAAATAAAGTGCAACCAGATAACATACTATCATGTTGAGCAAGAAAGTCCTTCCTATATATGTCCAAGCATCCACTATAATATACATCGCATGTACAGTAATGGCCTCTATAACATACATATAACTAACAGGATCTCCATCATGCATGGCTCGACTGGTATTCAAGATAAATGGACAGTACTCGATGTCTTATCTATGAAACTAATATAAGTGTTTCCATAACCGTCCCATTCTAGTTATAGTTACACTTATATATGTCCCATAGGCGTCGATAATGCAATAACTATTTGGTTCCGCTGATTGTGTACAAGTACGCTTCACTTCACTTGTTCATTCACACTTTTACACTAACGTACGTGGAACAATCCAATCACTAATATTTATCACTGGGTAATATAACACGGTCACTAGGTTATTGATGCAAATGAACACTATTTACACGGGTAAGACAAGCATGCACATGATGGGGTTATAGTAAATGCACTGCTAAAACATATGAGCAACCCGTGTTGGTTGGATTAGAAAATTCATATAAAATCACACGTGCATAATTAAGCAAAATGATATAAAAGGAGTAGGAAGAATATTTAATTATCTATACAGAAAAATTAGTTTCATGTCAATCGGGTTTCAGTTTTGGTAGTTATGGTCATTTCATTTTAAGCGTTTACTGCGGGAATTCCAGTTTCTAAACTGGAAGTCCATTTCGTAACACGACTTACTCCCAGTTGGGAGCATAATTAGGTGATGCTACAGTTGGATGATATTTATTTTTAACAGTTAGGTTTCCAATGCACCATACGGATTGACAAAATCCACTGTGTTCTAGGAGTTATGTACTATTTAAGATCGGGATGTACGTTCTGTCCCTTCTTAGAACAGGGGTATGTATTGATGGTTTAAAATGTGATTAAAATAGAAAACGATGGTAAAAATGAACGAAACCACTTCCAATAGTTACCTAACGGTTCATATTCGCTACAGTATAGGGTTCCGCACAATACCATTTTCACACAGAGATGTAAAAGCATTTCATTCCAAATGTCTACACGCGGTGCTGCTCTGGACTGCAGTCTAGAGCCGCACTCCCGAACAGTTTCCGTCACCGTTATAAAATATTAACAGATTGTAAATTATATGGGGTTCTATTTTGTCGAGTTGGATTTGATATGATCCCTCGAACACAACATTCCGGTATGTAACCAATTTATTATGATTTTCACAAATTTCAGGTACCGAAGATTTCAGATTCGACAGATCTAAATGGGATGATATTTCATGGCATTAGGGTCCGTATTTTTGATCCAACTCTTAACACAGTATTCGTTATCGCTAGGGTAAACCATTATGCTTAAGTTGCGTCATAACAGATAAGTTTTGATCTAGGAATTTGTGTCGAGCACTTAACTAGTGTACGATCATTAAACGATGTAGATACGTATGCAATAATATCATTACAATTTAAAACCTAATGATCCACTTAAAATAATACTAGCATGTAAAGAAAGTGATTGGGTTTTCACTTGCCTTCGGTCGCTGATATAGAAGCGACACCACTTGCGGATTTTGTCTCGACACATGAGACGATGCGATGCTGGACATGAAGCGTGGCGCGAGCGTGATGCGTGGAGATCCAGTACTGGGCACGGTGACGATGCGGGTGTGACACGGTAGTGGGCATGGTCCTGGCTCGGTGCATGGCATAGCGCAACACGGTACCGAACGCGATGCAGGTACAGAAGTGGGCATGGTGCATGCACCCATGGCGTAGGGGCAGTGCAGAGGCAGGTTTGACGCACGCACGGCACAACACGACAATAGTTTGAGCTCGGCTACACACTGCGGAGCTTGGCTTAGAGATGAGGGGTCGGGGAAGTTGCGGTTGCAGGGGCTCGGACTCATCAGCGACGGAGTGGGTGGTGCAGCGGGTAGTGGGCTCAGTTGCAGTGAAGGAGAGGGGTGGCTCCGACGGTGAGCAGAGGTTGGCGGCGATAGGATCTTGTCGGTAGTGCCTAGGCGGAGCTGGGTGGTGATTTTGTGTAGGTCAGGGTTAGGGAATGGGCCGGGCTTTGGGGTGGATAAAATATAATTAGGAAAATTTTAATTAAATAAAAAGTTTAATAAATTAATATTAGAAGGTGCAGGGAATTATTTATAGGAAATATTCTAATAGAAAATTTTGGAAAACTTTTATTTATAAATATGGGAAATATGTTCAAAGAAAACTGGGTATTACAAATAGGGTTTCTCAATAGAGGAAATTAATGTTGCTATCAAGAGAGGCTATTGAAAATAGAGACAGGATGACGGCTAAGAAATATTTGAAAGAAATCTCCTAGGGTTTTCTCTTGGTGTAATCATGACAAAAGAATTAGTAGAAGTTTTGCAGATTCCGCTCTATCCGGGGTTAGCCATACAGTGAGTAAACCTCACAAACAAATATTGTGTCTCTCTCTGATTTGATTATCTTATTCTTGCATTGTTTATCTTTCGTTAAATATTGTGTTTTGTGTGGTTGACCATATAGCATAGTTCTTACTTCTCCCCGTTTTTCCCTGACAAAGTGATTTTTACATAAAAAGTAGAAAAAGTAAAATAATAATAATAATAATAATAATAATAATGCATTCTCTGCCTTCTTGATCATCACGAGCAGTGCATGCTCTTCGGTATGGACTTCTCGCAATCAAGCTCGGCTCGAGAAAGCCCATTGCTAATCCTTCGCCTTCGTCAGCTACTCGTTCCTCGTAAATATCGTGTCTTTAAAACTTCTGGAAATTGTGTGGATCAGATTTAGTTCTTGATGGCACGCTCGTAGTCGCGTAGCTCCGCCTCATCGACAGATCGAGCCGGATCCAACAACGGTTTGTGATCCGATAAGAGGGCGGAGAAGATTTAACAGAAGTCGGCGGAGAGATGAAGAAGCGCCCTCTTATCGGATAAGTTCTCCGTACGACAATGGCTCTGTCGCTCATGAGGTAGGAGGTGAAGGCAGAGATTGAGATTAATTGAGAGAAGAGAAAGGAGAAGAATTTAGGATGAGGAAATATTGATTTAAGAACTCGGGGGTCTTTAATTTTGATTGTGATAGATGATAGAGAGATGAGGGTATCAGTGGAATTAGAATTTAACTCCATGCGTAACGCGTGGGATCAAAGATATTTATGGATGAATTTGTACATTATATATAATCGTTACACCTTAATATGTAAGTAACATGAGATAAAAATAATGTATAGATCCAGATCTTTTGGCTCAAATTAACGTTTTTTATGGATTGTGAAATTTCTTCATAAACATTGTATCATTGGAAAAATTAATAAGTCGGCATTTATATTGCGCTTTATATGAATTATAAATACATTATTAGTTTTTAATGAAAAAGTAATTATTGAATGTAATTTTAAATTAAAAAATCACACACTTTAAACTATATATTATAAATAATCTAATATGATTTAAAGTAAATCAATTAAAAATGTTTGTGAATATCTATATAATAGATTTTCGGTGAATCTCCTTACATGATTCATCTTTTTATCATTTTATAGATATAAGTAATTGTCTGTCAACAACCCATTATTAATGACTAACAACATATCAATACATAAACTAATTATAATAACTACATACATTTTAGCATATAAATTATCGTGATAATAGATAAAAGAATTTAATAGGCCAAATCTCCCAAACAACCACACACTAATTGTTCATTTTTTACTTGAGCAAAGGATTTGAAAATAAATATGGATAAAGAGAAGGGAAAAGAAAGAGAGAAAGAAATATCAAATATCAAAAAAGATAAAGGAAATAACATGACTAACAAAACATCAACCCATAAATTAATTATAATAACTAAAAACAATTTAGCATATAACTTATTATAATAATAGATAAAAGAATTTAATGGGCCAAATCTCCCAACCAACTACACACTAATTATTCATTTTTTTCCTTGTGCAAAGGATTTGAAAATAAATATGGATTAAGAGAAGGGAAATGAAAGAGAGAGAAAAATAACAAATATCAAAAAAAGATAAAGGTAAATAACTATGACAAACATTGCGAAAACTCCATATAAACTAACAATTTAGCATTGATGTCATTCCAAAAATAAATATTTTTCTAAAATTAAATCATGAATATTTTTCAAAGATCAATATTGAAAAATAAAGACAAAAAATATTTACTTTATTGTTTTCAATTTATGAAACCCTTTGTAAGAAGCCTTTTTACTAAATGAAATGAAATAAAATAGAAACCAAATAGTTAAAAATAGCCATAAATAAATATTATTTTTCATTTTGGGCCTCTCGTGAATGCCCCGTAAATGGATATAAAAATAAATATGGATGAGGAAAAAGGCAAAAATAGAAATGCCAAAATTAATACTTTAACTTGCAAAAGATTCTCTTGACCAATCCAACTTTGTATTAGAAACTAGACTTTGACCCCACGTGTAACGCATGGGATCAAAAACGATTCAATATATTCATAAATGAATTCATATGGTTAGGGTTGCATCTGGATCAGATACGGATCGGATATGAGAATTACTATATCCGTATCCGCTTTCTAGTTTCGGATACGGATATGGTCCGATAAGAAATATTCATATTTGTATCCGGGAAAAACTGATACGGATACGAAGCGGATATTAAAGTGACGGATACAGATACAAATCGGATATTTGTATAAATAACATATAATACAAAAACATATAAATGTGAAGCGGAAATGTGTATGTAATCGATATATTTCATTGAATACTTATGTAACGACCATTATTTTTGAACAATTACTTTTCTACTTATTGGTATTCTATGAAAATCCTCCTTTCCACTCTCTTAATGAAACTTATATCTTTAAAAGAGTATTTTAATATCCAGAATCCTTATGTGCTGAGTTAGTTTTAACGCAAGAGTTTCAACCTTAAGATTACGTGTTCGAACCCCGATTGAAATATTTTAGTTTTATTTTAAATCCCCAAGTTTTAAACTAATAATATTTTTTTTTCTACAGCCAAATATGTATTATTATAAAAAAGATCAAATTTTCTCTTAATTAAAAATAAATTTATTTATTGTATTAATTTATTGGTTTGTTGTTTTAATATATATTATTTTAAAAGATGAGAAAATTTTTCCTTTAATTAAACATAAAATTTAATTGTTTATTTTAAATTTATTTGTTTGTATTTTGAAATATTTATTTTGATTGTTTTTTTTATTGTTCTGGTTTTGGGGTATTAAGAGGATTTTAATAAATCTTAACCCCTTAATCCTTTTTCTTCCATTTCGTAACCTAAAACACTGTGACTTCGAAATTTCTTCTGCTCTTTCCTTTCTATCATCTTTGATCTGAAGCCCGATGATAAGAGAATCAAACAAAGGTAGAAGAAAATATCACCCTTCTCGTCTCGATCTATTCGAGGCATCCTTTAATTTATGATAAGGACGATCCTAGATCACCCTTTCTCTATAAGTCTGTATCTCCTAATCTATCTCTCATCGTCTTTTTTCTCTTGCATGAACTTGTGTTGGTGGTCTTTAAGGTTTTTATCTTGAAGTTTTGAAAAATAAAGAAATTTTAGGCAAGTTGATTTTTTATGACATAATTATTTTTGAAGGATCAGATCCTTAAATTTTGCATGCTTCGTAGTAAAAATAGATAAATTTTCATGGGTTCACATGTATGTGTTTCCCTTTCCTTTTCCTCCTCTCATCACATAATCTCACCAAATCTTTTTCTCGACACCCGTTCGATTAAAATATTTAACCCTAAAAAAAATTTTAAAAGAGAGAAAAAAAAATAAATTTTTATTTATTATATACTTGTTTTTCTCATTATAGATACAGTTCATATTTTGAACTAGTCGATTTATGGTTTAACCAATCATTATTAAGTATGGTTAGTTGTCAATTGTTTTCATGATATATATGATATTTGGTTATCTTAGGTTTATATAAATTCATGATAGGTTTTTTTATTATGGACATTAGAATTTGATTTCTCTTGATAATTGGTTTAATGGTTGTTTAGAATTGTTAAAATATATTAAAGTTTTATCTCGTCATTTATTCATATTCTAAGGATAATTTGATATGTAGATTCATTGTAACAATATATAGTCCCTAATTGTATTGAAATTTGTTTTTCTGTATAATCAGAAACTGTTTGACCTGGGTTAAAATGGGCATAACTTCTAACATAAGAACCCAAAGAGGTGGGGTTTGATTTCTGGAATAAGTTCAGAGTGTCAGCTATATATTTTTCCTAGGTTATTTTCTCTAGAAACCGACATAAACAATTCAAATATATGTTTTAAAAATTTGTGTCGAATCTGGACAGCAGCAGGAACTATCTGCGCAGCTGTCATAAAACAACCATAACACTCTCTAGTTATCGTAACCCGAAAATTTTTATAGGAAATCGTTCATAACTCACAGATGCTCATTTCTTATTTAATTTTAGAAACCATAAAATGAACATAAACTTTCCGAAAATGCAAAATATCACCAGTGTATGCATTCTGAAATTTGCACCGGTCTGCTCTACATAGCGTTACGAAAACACCCATAACTTCCTCACCTGAAACTCGATTGAGGAAAAATTAGTTTCGTAATTTACAAGACATCCCGAAATATAATTTACTCATTGGGAAATAACTTCTAATTATAACTCAAATCTGTTCGTTTCTGCATGTGAGCTTGCGACTAATTTCTGGCCTGAAATTCAATTGTTATGATTGCAAGTTCTTGCTGTGTATATAAAATATTTGGTATTGCGTCTTGAACTTGACATGACTCTGCGAATACATGATTCCTTGATTACAAGAATTCGTACACTCGTGAATCTCATATTCATCTACAATTATTTCAAGCATTCATAAATTCATGTCTTATTAACTTGTTATATATTTACAGACCTGAGCTTGAACTATGTTTTCATTAATGTATCATTATTACCATGTGTTTATCATGATGTTTGTGAATTACAAATCTTGAATCTCATGAACATGGCATGACTTATATGTGCAAATAAAACTCGTCTTACTAGATATATATCTATATGGATATATATCGGTATTTTAATATCAAGAATATCATTGGGATATTGTAGCATGAAGAATGAAAGTATTTATGTGTAACGGGGGATCATCCATTGTTTTGCATTACATATAAATTTTGAATCTTGGGTTGTCGTGGTTCCGGGCATAGACGGAATGCTAACTTATATGCTCGTGTTGTCATGTTTTGTCGGCATAAAACGAGACACTTGATGATCAAGTGTCCCCCACTATTCCTGTCGTGTAGCCGTATTTCGTCGGCATAAAACGAAACACTCTGATCATAAGTTCCCTGTAATGACTCAAATTTTACTGTATGAAAATTTTAAAAAGTCAATGTACATAATAAAGTTTGCTAACCTGAGCAAAAGTTATAAATTAAATTTGTTTAAGAACAACAAGATAGCATTTGTAGCTCATTAGTAAAGCCTTGCACTGCTGTGACGTAGCCCCTGTGTTCGAATCACATCAACCACATATTATTATTGATTTTTCTTTTAAATATTTTGGAAGCCCAAAAGTTTACATGTGCAATGCAAGTAAAAATGAAAAGTCGGATAAAAAAACATGTGCTAAATGTTGTATGTACAGCCGAGAACATGTGACACCGATACAAGCCCCCACGCCTTCACGATGGCCGGCAAGATTAGGGTTTTGACCGGCACCACCGGGCCCCTCGTAGGGGATGGTCCTCATTTTCTTCACACCAGCCCCTTGGCCTACCCTCATTACTCCTATTCTGTTTGTTTTTCCTGCAATTATCCAGATAACTTAAATTCACCTTTTAATCCAATTTTTAATACAATTTTAATTCTCTCTTCAATCCCTAAACCTTAATTCCATCCTATAAATACAACATCATGCCCCAGCTCTCCTCATTCTGAAATCTATTGTCAAAATTCTCAAAATTTTCTAAGTCAAAGAAGAATATAAATGGAGTTAACTCAAGGTCAATTTCCGGCAAGGATTCAAGACGTTTCGGGCGATCCCGCAACCATAAAAGGATTACTATTCTTTTCCCCTACCTCTACTCTACTTTTTTAACTTGTAAGTCCCACTTCTTATTCTATTCTTTCACCTTAAAATGATCTTTTTTCAAAACTTGTCGGAAATGGAGTTAACCCGACATTCTATTCTAAAAAACTTTAAAATTACAATTTTTCTTAAGAATCACTCATCCATATCACTATATCTTGCTTATTAATCATGAAACAAATATTGATAACAATTTTCATCTTAAAATATCATGTTATGTAACTTTAATTAGCGTTTTATGTTTAAATACCACAAACTTTACATATGATATCTATTAAGTAATTAGCTTAACATACCTTGAGAATATCTCATGAGGTAATGATCTACCTCTCACATACGCACATCTTGACATAGCACGATTCGCTTGAAACCATATCTTGTGGCAAAATTCGACTTTTCAAATAAATACCTTAAACTATTAAAAAACGGATTTTTTAAAATTGTGTTAATTCATTCCTTACGATTATACCTCTACAACCCATTTTGGAGAACCCGTTCAGGATGGTGCGGATTATCGCACATCCTCGGGACTAGTAGAGCTAGATGCAGACCTCCTCAAAGAGCATACGATCTCGATGGAATTTTTATACAATTTTTAAGAAAAATGAGGATTTCTATAATAAAAAGTTATTTTTAATAATTATATAAATATTATCAAACCACATATTTTAAAGATATTATTAAATTCCATGTTTTCTAAACAAAATAAACAAATTACAAATTTCATGAAAATACCATCAAGAATCAATACAAGTCAAACTTTACACAAAATACTTTAAACTAATTAAGCTAGGTATATTTTCACTAGAATATCTCACTCTTTAAAAATTACATCCATGAAAAACCCAAATACGATAAATAAATAAATACTTGGGGTTTACGTTGAAAGTATATTTAAAATATTTTTCATAAAACCCCTCAAATTATATTAAATTTACATTAAGGACCCTAGTAAATATAGATTTAAGCGGGACCAATTCTCTTGAGCCTCAGAGAGCCGGAGAAAGTGGGTGCTTGCCTATTTAAGGTAGAAAACTAAAACGGGGTTATCAATAGTAATTGTCTTGGAAAAAGACACAAATCATACTGTCCATGTGCAGCAGTTACCAATAACTCCCAAACCTAATTCAGGATCCAATTCTGTTTAAAGTATTTGACTCAATCTGAGTCTCAGTCTAATCTGAATACAATCCAAACATGAATCCAACTATAACTCCAATTCAACATGAATACAATATAACGAACATGAATACTTGAACTTGAACATGAACACCAGATCAATATCAACATGACTTAACTTGACCAAACCATGGATATATCTTGAACTTGACTACATGACTACCGTTTATATCCTGAATCAGTTTACATGAACACCTTATACCATGGTCTCGGCAAGTCTGGTAACTACAAATCAATACAATCAATACAATATGCACTACGGGGTTTTAACGGGGTAGACTGGTACGGAATATGTTAAAAGTTGCACGATGACGGTCACTAAAAGACACTTACATGAACATCATGTGTCGTTGTCCTGTGGGTTTTAATGGGGCATTTTACTTACATGTTACCTTAGTCCACGGAGCAAGTTGGACTCCTCTCATATACACTGGCACATTCTGTACCAAGCTACAAACAACAACGTTAACATAACCAACACATAATTTATCTATTCTATACTCTTTACCTGTATGTTTTCTATTCTATCTCTTGGGACTTACCGAGCGATTGTTCGCCGACGAAATTCATATCTCTTATTTCTTTAGAATGTTGTCAGGAGGACCCAACTCTCAGGAGATCGAGACCAGCCAGGAAGTTTTGGAGCAGTTTACAGAGAAGCCAGAGTTCTAGTTCCTACTTGTACTTACTTTACTTTCAGTTCATATGCCATTGTTTAGGCATTGCTTTTTTCGTTGTACTTTACTTTTCAGTTGTATGTAAAGAATGGTTATCAATAAAAAGTAGTTTTATTGCATCTCTTATCATTCTTGTGCTTTACATTTATATTGCTTATTTACGATTAACATGTTTACTTCTGAGTAAATACGCCGCGGTCTCGCCACGTCTCCTTCCCTGTACGCCGAGAAGAGGGGAGTGACAGGTTATGTTGATGGCCCATGCAGATCAGTTCTGCATGGAAACCTACATAAACATGCAGGGTCAGTTTTGCTTGAAATCCTGACCAATATATCACAAGAATTATAAGAATCAGCAACTGTACATTCTTTATATTTCAATTCCTTGAATCTGTCCTAACCCTACTTTTTCTTTCACGGTTATGGATTTCCCAAACAACACGAGCACCAACGTGAATGGAAACACTCCACCTCCACTACCACCACCACCTACCGTAGTAACTCCTATCAACGAGCAGACGACAATGCTTGAGATAATCAAGAGCCTCTTAAAGGGACAGCAGCAGCAGACTGTTATCCTATTGCACCGCCAAGAATCTGAGGCTCCCAGAGTGAAACAATTCAGGGCATTGCACCCTAAGAACTTTTCTGGGAAAGAGAGCCCCCTAAAAGCAGAAGAATGGGCTCAGTCCATCGAAGACAATCTGGCAGCAGCACAAGTGCCAGAGATTGCTTGGATAAGAGTTGTGAAGTTGTAACTTACTGATAACGCCAGAGTATGGTGGAAGGCGGAAGAAAGCCGTCTTGCCCAGCCGATTGAATGGAGGACTTTTCGCAACATGTTCGACAGGAAATACTTTCCCGAGACTTCCTTTCACGCCCCGCTTCCCGGTGTAAGGCAAGAGGACGCGGCGAGGTCCGCTGCGTATTTACTCCGAAATAAACACGCTAAACGTATCTAAGCAATATAAAGTAAATGTACACAAGAAAAATGACAATAGATGTAATTGAATAGAAACTTTTATTTATTAACATTCTTTTACAGGTACAACTGGAATATAAATACATGAATAGAAAGCAATGCCTAAACAATAGCATAACTGAAATGAAAAGTATGTACAAGTGACTATGGCTCGGGGTCTTCAGTATACTACTCCAAGTGCTCCTGGCTGGTCTCGATCTCTAGTGCGTCCGATCCACCTGAAAACATTCTAAAGAAGAAGAGAAAAGGAATGTCGTCGGCGAACAATCGCTCGGTAAGTCCCAAAGAAGGAGAGAAGTAGAATAGACAAAAAAGAGAGTATATCTGGTATAATATTTGATTGTTAGATTAACGTAGTGTTTGTAGCTTGGTACAGAAGATACCAGTGTATACGAGAGGAGTCCAACTTACACCGTGGACTTTGGTAACCCGTAGTACAAGGCTCCGTCGAAAATACCACGGAACAACGGCATGAATATAATTACGTCTTAAGTGACCACCTCGTGCCACCTTTAACATATTTCGTACCAGTCTACCACTTTATAAACCCCGTAGTGTATTATTGTATTGTTTGTATTGAATGTATTGTATTGTCTGTAGTAAATGGAAGACTTGCCGAAACCATAATATCGGTAAATGGAATGGATGTAAATGGAGAGTCATGTAGATGGAGTATATCCATTGTTAGGTTCAGTCAATATAGATTGAATATACGGATTCATGGATTCATGTTATATTATAGTTTATACTTGAATCGCATTCAAGTCAGATTTATTAGATTGAGACTCGGTCTGAGTCAGACACTTGGAAAGAACTTGAAATTCTGAATTAGTTTTGATATTATCGGTAACTGCTGCACATGGACGGCAGGATTTGTGTCTTTTTCCAAGACAATTACCGTATTGATAACACCGTTTGTTAGATTATCTACCTTAAATAGGCAAGCACCCATATCTCCGGCTCCCTGAAGCTCAAGAGACTGGTCCCGCTTAAACCTATGTTTACTAGGGTCCTTATTGTAATTTAATATAACTTGAGGGGGTTTTATGTAAAAATAGTTTGATATAATTTTCAAAATACACCTCAAGTTTAATTATCGTATTTAGGGTTTTTATAGATGTATATTTTATAAAAGTGACATTTCTAGTGAGTAAAACCTAATTTTCATAATATATGGTATTTTATTGAAATATTGAAATTATATTGTATTTAGATATTATTTTCATATGATGGTGATTCCTTCGATTTAGAAAACTTGGAATATTTATATAATTAAAATAGATATTTTTATAATAGATATATATATTTAATAAAAATAAATTTTATTTATTTTTTTGTAGAAATCTCATTTTCTAAAGAAAAATGCATAAAAATTCCATCGAGATCGAATGCTCATTTCGGATGTCTGCATCTCATCTACTAGGCCCGAGGATTTGCGATAACCCGCACCATCCTGAATGGGGTCCCCAAAAGTGGGTTGTAGAGGCGCAATTGCAAGGAATTGTTTAATACATTTTTTTAAAGAAATGGTTTTATAAGTTAATGGTATTTATTTGTAAAGTCGTGTTATCCCATGAATATATATCCAAAATTTCATCGTGCTATGTAAAAGATGTGTGTTGTGATGATGTAGGTCATTATCTCGTTAGGTATCTAAAGGTAATACAAGTTTTGTGTTGTTTTATGGCGAAATGTAAAGTATGTGGTATTTTACCGTAAAAGTACAATAAAAATTGCATGAAAGAATATTTTGAGATGAAACTTGTTTTAAAGTGTTTGTTAATATTTTTTAAACATTATGTGATAGTATGGAATTTTATTGATTAAGAAAAGTAGAGTTTTATAGAAAAATCGAATCGGAAATCGGATTAACTCTACTTCCGTCGGGTTTTAGAATTGTAAGTTTTTAAAGAAGAAGAAGAGAGGGGAAGAAGGGACTTACTGGCTTTAAGGAAAGGGAAGAAGTAGGAGAAGGTTTAGGGATCGTCGGGGCGTCGTTTCGTCGCCGGAATCTCCTTGGAACGTCGCCGGAACTTCGCCCTTCGCAAACTCCACTTGCACACTAAAGGGACTTGAGAATTTTGGAGAGTTTGATAGGGAATTTCTGAGTGAGGAGGGAAGAAATATGGTATGGTATTTATAGGGAAAATTAGGGTTTATTGGGGGTGAAAGAATGCATTAAAAATTGCATTAAAATTTGGATTAAATGGGGTTTTATTGTTCTCTGGAAAGGTGCAGAGAAAATAAACAGTGTGAGAGGAGTGGGGTAGCTGAAGAGGAGCAGGGGGGAAATTTTGGGGGCATTACCATCGGTTCAAACTGGCGGTGCCGGTTTTTGCAATGGTTTCGCCGGTCGGAAACCGGTGGGGAGCTCCATATTTGCGCTACGTGTCCCCGTCGTCTCATATACCCCAGTGCACGTGTTTGTTTATTCTGTGTCTCTTCAGTTTACGTGTAGTGCACGTGTAAATCCTTGGGCTTCTAAAAGATTAAAAGAAATTTTAATAAAAAGACAATCTGGGTGATGGGATTTGAACTCGGGTGTTATGTCTCAGTAGTGCTAGGCTTTGCTAATGAGCTACAAGTGCTTTCATATTGTTCAAAAGCAAATCAAATTTATAACTCGTGCTCAGGCTTAGATACTCCTTTATGTATTTTGAAAAAATTCGTACAGAAAGTTTAGGGTTGTTACATTCTACCCTCCTTATAAAAATTTCGTCCTCGAAATTTGTAGAAGGAAAGTGTAACAGATTCAAAACAAATTTAGTGATGGAACTATTGATTGTGCATGAAAAATATTTGGAAGAATGAAAGAATGTGAAAGTTTTGGTAAGATTGAAAAAGAGGTGAGGGAATTACCAAGGTTATCTTGGTCTACAGTCTCGGTTTCTATAGACGCTAGTGTGAAAGCCTGACGCCGGGGTACATTTTTCCTAGCTGGAGGCACATTCCTCTGTCCTTGGGGCATGTTCCTATGCCTTCGAGGCATGGTCCTCAGTGCTTGATGGAATTGATGTGGAGACTGTGCAGGATATGGAGATGGGAGAGTAAGACGAGATGCAGGAGCCTGAATAGCTGACCGCTGCGGATAGTTGGTGTGTGTGGGAGTTGAGTTGCGTCTATAAGGGCATGTTCCAATTCTATGATTGGATGCACCATAAACTAAACACAGGCCTTTTGCGTGTCTACAGTCCTTCCATAAGTGTCCATCCCTCTTGTAGTAAAAGCAAAAATCTTGACTTGGCTGGTTATTGGTTTCTTCCGGTCTCCTGGGTTCAATAGTTGGCTTTGAAGAGGCTCTTCCTGCCATCTGAGTGGTAGGGCGTTTCACTCCGGCTAATTAAGGTTTGCCCTTCCTCTTCACCACTGCCTCATATCGACGGGCAGTTTTCAGAGCCAAATCATGGGTTGGGAAATCCCCTGTAGCTAAGGCGGCTTAGATCTTCTGGTCCAACCCTTACTGAAATCGTCTAGCCTTGATCTCAGCAATCGGTATCAAGTGTGCCGTGAATCTGTTGTTGTCTCGTGTTAGCTGTGTAGTATGTGATATTTGAAAATCGAACATTGAGACATATCTTACCTACAGAGCATGGTAAACTCGGCATCATATTCATCCACTGATTTGGTCCATATAGAACCCCGTTGTAGGTGAATGAACTGCTGCTCCATATCAAATCGGGCAGTCTCAGGGAAGTACTTCACGTCGAACATGTCGTGAAAAGTCCTCCATTTGATAGGCTGGTCAAGACTGCTTTCTTTCGCCTTCCACCAGACTCGTGCATTGTCAGTGAGTTGCAGCTTCGCAACTCGAACCCAAGCAATCTCTGGCACTTGTGCCGCTGCCAGATCATTTTCAATACATTGAGCCCACTCCTCATCTTCTGGAAGGCTCTCTTTTCCTGAGAATTGCTTGGGGTGCAAAGCCCGGAATTGCTTTACCCCTGGGGCTTCCGCTTCTGGGTGGTTCATCAACATAGCAGTCTGCTGCTGGTGTCCCTTCAGGAGGCTGTGGATCGTCTCAAGCAGTACCGTCTGCTCATTGATCGGAGCAGCGATAGTAGGTGTAAGCGGAAGAGGTGATGTTGTGTTGTTGAAGTTGGTGCTGGTGTTGTTTGGAGAATCTATAACCTTGAAAGAAAATTTTGGATTAGGAAAGATTCAATGTATATGAAATTGTAAGATTCAAAGAATATGAATTGTAAAGAATGTTTTTAGTTGCTGATTCTTGTGTTATATTGCTTAGGACTTCATGCAGAATTGACCAGCATGTCCATGCAGAACTGACCTGCATGTCCATACAGAGCTGACCTGCATGGGCCGCCAACAAAACCTGTCACGCCCCGCTTCCCGGTATACGGCAAGAGGACGCGGTGAGGTCCTCTACGTATTTACTCCTAAATAAACACGCTATGCGTATCTAAGCAATATAAAGTAAATATACACAAGAAAAATGACAATAGATGTAATTGAACATCAACTTTTACTTATTAACATTCTTTTACAGGTACAATTGGAATATAAATGTAGGGTTCCGAGGCACACTTGTGAAGGTTCATAAAGCATCAAACATGCCCGAATAAAAATTTACATGTGCCGAACAACTCAAAGCCGGGATCTTTGCTAGATTATTAGGGTTTAACATGCAAGATAACATCTTTAATACTAAGTGTGAGGGATTACAACCTTTGTAGTCCACTCCTTCGCTTCACAAACTCCGAGTAGAAGTCCCTTCGTCACGATCCACGATCTCCCGGACTCAAGAGAGGCTCCACGACTCGAACGATCCATGCTAGCTTGTAGTGTTCCGCTTCTCCGATGATCTACGTCGAAGTTGCTATAACCCAAGCTTTCTCACTCTAATGAGGTGAAACCCTAATCTAATGGGCTAGATTAGATGAGGATGATGGAGTAGTATTTATGCTTTCTTTTTGTATCATTTTCTCACAAGAACTCATCACAAATGAAATCACAAGTGAGCTCTCTCAAAAACTCAAGAGAGAAGAAGATGATGAATAATGAGATGATTCCTTTTGTGATGAATAGTAGATAAGAATATATGATTGATATGGAACCATGGTCAAGGATGATAGACTTAACCTTTGTAGAGAATAAACTAGAGCTAGGGTTTGGTTAGGTTAAGGATAAGTATCAACAATAATATCTTAACCAAGACAAAAGGAAATCCTTCTAGAATAATCAAGAAGGAGCTAACCCTAATCAAACCCTAATCTCTTTTTATCATCCCTAAACATGTTTCATAATAAATCATATCATGTCACAATAATATATATCACATATATATTATATATTTGCAACAAAAGAAAATAATACATTTAACATATATCGCATATATAACAATGTATTAATCCGGTGAGAAATTGAAATAATAAAGCAAGCCAATATTAGATAATGTAATACAATATATCATATATATCATTATACATTAAATCATCGAATCAACACTTGATCCGACGATCCGGCTATATCGAATATAACCGACTAATATATCATGTACCGATTCATCGAATCAACACTTGATCCGATGTCCCAGTTCATATCTAAATATCGCGAGAATATAATACGGTATCTCATATCGCATTATCCTCGGTCCTGCACATATCACATATGTGCCTCTACTCTATTTTGCCTGAGCCAAGAAACCTCTGTGTAGGACTCTAAAGAATCGTCAATACGCCAGTAGCAGGTGATGATCATATCAAACACCCACAAGCTGCAAGCGGTCAACTAAACGTAACAGCCACCCAGGTATTGAGCGATCAGAAGATCAACAAGCTAGCCTGTCCGTTCTCCTGTGAATCCAATCAGTAACACTCCCGTACAGTCCGGTCTGTTCGTCTGATATGTCGCATATCAAGTCTAGGGGTGGTATACGTCAAACCCCAATAACCGATAAGTCGTGTCGATGTGAGGCTCATAACAGGTCGAGAAACTACTGGTAACACTTACCAGTATATCTCTATATCAGCCCTGGCCAGGGACTTCCAGTTATAGCCAATCGAACATAGCACAACATCAACTCCCTATACCGGGAGAGACGAATCCCCTCATATCGCTCATTGCCTCCATGTGATTCGGGACTGTACCCAAAAGCCACCGTTTTGCACACCCTCTTGGACGTGGTAAGGTAGAAATCAAAACACGGTGGGAATCACACAAGACTCTATGACGATCTCGGGTCTACAGACTACCCTGTACCAGTGTCACCGGAGAACTGCCATCTGACGTGTGGTATATCACCATCTGGGAGTTCTCGGCGAGTCCGTCCAGTGTACCCAGTCTCCACTGAGCACCCATAGACCATCTCTGATGTCAAACACCGATGGATATGGGATCATCCATCGCCCATCACATGGGTCAAGATGCGTATACGCTAGTCTACTCTGGTGTATCGATGCCATGTCTCGATATACCCTCGACTAGGAACAGTTATAGGATATACTCATCGACTACAGTGGCCCCACTAGTATGATCTCATCATAATCCCAGTAGTCGAGTACAGATCCTAAGGGCTTTATCAACATGTGAGAGAAAGACAGTAAACCAATACAAGTTAACATGTTAAGATAAAGTGAAACCAAATAGCATACTATCATAACGAGCAAGAAAGTCCTCTCTGTATATATCCAAGCATCCATCATAATATACATCATATGTACAACAATGGCCTCTAGGGCATATACATAACTAACAATCTCCTACTTGCACTAAGGGCAGCTGCTGTAGTATCTCATACCCAGCATCCCAAATAATCTCTCAAACTGTATCTGGGGAATGGCCTTCGTGAGTGGATCCGCAGTGTTATCCTTCGTATCTACTCTCCTGACCTCGATCTCCCGGCGATCAACTATCTCCCTGATCAGGTGATACCGCCTCAGAATATGTCTGGATTTCTGATGGGATCTGGGTTCCTTGGCCAAAGCCACAGCTCCATTGTTATCGCAATATAAAGGTATTGGATGCTCAATGGATGGAACCACACCAAGTTTACTAATGAACTTCTTAACCCAGACAGCCTCTTTGGCAGCATCGTTGGCAGCGATGTATTCAGCCTCCATCGTCGAGTCTGCAACGGTATCCTGTTTGGAACTCTTCCAACATACCGTCCCTCCATTGAGGGTAAAGACAAATCCCGAGTGCGACTTAGAGTCGTCCTTATCACTTTGGAAGCTGGAATCGGTAAAGGACTCCACCCAGAGTTCTCCGTTACCATACACCAAGAACATGTCTCTAGTCCTTCGCAAGTACTTGAGAATGTTCTTCACAGCTGTCCAGTGACTCTCTCCAGGATTTGCTTGATACCGACTCACTACACTTAGTGAGTATGCTACATCGGGTCTGGTACATAGCATCGCATACATGATAGAGCCTACTGCCGAAGCATAGGGTATCTCTTGCATGCGAGCTCTCTCCAAATCAGTCTTGGGAGACATCTCTTTGGAGAGAGTGAGTCCAGAGATCATGGGTTGGTTCCCACGCTTGGATTCTTCCATACTAAACCTCTTTAGTATGGTGTCAATGTACATGGATTGGGACAATCCCAGTATCCGTTTAGATCTATCTCTATAGATCATAATCCCTAATATGCAGGAGGCATCACCTAGATCTTTCATTGAGAATCTTTGTGATAAGAAGAGCTTGACTGATTGCAGCATAGGAATATCATTTCGTATCAAGAGTATGTCATCCACGTACAATACGACGAAGACAACCTTACTCTCTGCTACCTTTTTATAGATACAAGGTTCATCTATATTTTTGATGAAGTCAAACTCTTTGACTACACAATCAAAACAGATGTTCCAACTCCGCGATGCTTGCTTTAACCCATAAATGGATTTAAGCAGTT
This sequence comes from Agapanthus africanus, assembly GCA_030015575.1. Taxonomy (NCBI): domain Eukaryota; kingdom Viridiplantae; phylum Streptophyta; class Magnoliopsida; order Asparagales; family Amaryllidaceae; genus Agapanthus; species Agapanthus africanus. The sequence continues at coordinate 817,865,057 of CM057337.1, forward strand.
TGCACACCTTTCCGCTGCTCCCACTATCTACGAAGCCCTCTGGCTGAGTCATGTACACGCACTCTTCTAAATCACCATTTAGAAAGGCGGTCTTAACATCCATTTGCCAGATTTCGTAGTCATAGTATGCAGCAATGGCAAGGAAGATCCGGATGGACTTAAGCATAGCCACTGGAGAAAAGGTTTCGTCATAATCCACACCTGGTCGTTGACAAAAACCCTTTGCTACAAGTCTAGCTTTGAAAGTCTCAACTTTTCCATCTACACCAAATTTCTTTTTAAAAATCCACTTGCTCCCAATGGGTTTTACCCCTTCAGGAGCATTTTCTAAAGTCCATACTTTATTGGTGTACATGGATTCCATCTCAGATCGCATTGCATCCAGCCATTTCACAGAGTCACCACTCGTGATGGCCTTCTCAAAACTAGTTGGGTCATCATCTTCCATGATGCAATCCCCGCTTCCACCATCAATGAGAAAACCGTAGTATCTCTCAGGAGGATGAGAAACCCTGCTAGATCGGCGGAGAGGCTGGGGTTCGTCGGGTACTACTGAATCCTCTGGTTCTACCAAATCATCTGTTGTAGTTTGTTCTGCTGGAACTTCTTCCAGTTCTACCTCAATGCCACTAATCTGTTTCATAAGAAAACCTTTTTCTAAGAAAGTAGCATGTCGAGAAACAAACACCTTTTGTTCCTCGGAGTGGTAGAAGATATACCCTCGCGAATGTTTGGGATATCCAATAAACTTACATAGAACAGACCTTGCCTCGAGCTTGTCCGGATTTTGTGTTTTAACATAGGCCGGACAACCCCATATCTGAATAAAATTAAGACATGGTCTCTTACCATTCCATATCTCATATAGAGTGGTAGGCACTGATTTGGTTGGAACTCTATTCAATAGGTATGCAGCTGTCTCCAGTGCATATCCCCAGAAGGAAATAGGTAACTCAGCAGTGCTCATCATAGATCGCACCATATCTAATAGAGTGCGATTTCTTCATTCCGATACACCGTTGTGCTGTGGTGTATAAGGAGGAGTAAGCTGAGAGAGAATCCCATTCTCTTTTAGATAATCTAGGAACTCATTGCTTAAGTATTCACCTCCTCGATCAGATCGAAGAATCTTAATACTTTTGCCCGTTTGATTCTCTACTTCGTGCTTATATTCTCTGAATTTATCAAAAGCTTCAGACTTGTGTTTCATCAGGAATACATATCCGAATCTTGAGAGATCGTCAGTGAATGTAATGAAGTACGAAGAACCGTTCCTAGCATGCGTAGACATGGGACCGCATACATCACTATGTACCAGTCCTAAGAGTTCCGTAACTCTTTCTCCGTGTCCACTAAACGGAGCTTTGGTCATTTTTCCTTTAAGACATGAATGGCAAGTATCATAAGATGATAATTCGAACGGATTCAAATATCCATCTTTATGTAACTTAGCCAGTCGTGTCGCATTGATATGACCAAGTCTATAATGCCACAAGAAGGATTCGTTCATATCTGAACTCTTCCTCTTGTGTGTGTTTTGTATATTGAGGACTGTATTTTGATTTAGAATGAATATGCCATTATGTTACGAGCCTGATGCAATCAACTTTTGATCTAGGAATATGTTCATAACATTATCCTGTACTACAAAATTATATCCTTCTTTACTTAATAAAGAAACTGATATAATGTTGCAAATCATGTTCGGTATATAATAGCACTCATTCAGAATCAGTGTATCACCACTTGGTAATACTATGTGATATTCGCCAACTGCTTTGGCTGCAATATTTGCCCCATTCTCTACTTGAACGGAATGATCATCTTTTCCCAGTTCTCTACCTTTCCGCAGCCCATGTAACAATTTACATATGTGGGATCCTGATCCGGTATCTAATACCCAGGACGTAGGGTGAACTGAGAAACAGTTCTCAATAACTAACACACCTGAAGAAGATGCATCAACATGCATGTTCTTTTGGGCGGCTTGAGAATCCAGATATTCTCCTATTCCCTGTTCAGTCTTATAACTCTTATAAGAAAGAACGGGTACAACGTTCCCCTGCTCAGTATAATAAGCGGGTTCAGTCAATACATCCATATTATTATCTTGATTATAGCCTGACATGGTCGCTACCTGGAGAGAGATAGAAGAAAACACTTTAGCGTATGCTCTTGCAAGAATAGATTGGTTATTATCTTATCTAATCAGGATGTCTCCCACTGTTTTTATCAAATCTACCTTCAAAAGGTAAGATTAGCCGGGATTAATTACACCCTACAATTTCGTCAATCTTTCAGCCAGATCAGTGTCGGTACTTGAGGGAGGTTCCCCGTGCTTTCGTACGGACCTAATTAAAGTAAATCTCGTTTTCCCATAGGCGTAACCCCGTTAACACTTTTCTAGACACCTACTTGATCGGCTAATTGTCCTGTGTAAAACTCTCCCAGGAGTAACTCTTACTCGCAGTGGGTATCGGGATCCAACTATCTCATAGGAGGTATGCAATCTCATTGCAAATTTCAACACTTGAAATTCCAGATAATATTTTGCCCCTAGCGTCCCATGACCTTGACGGAGGCCAAACTACCCATAGGGCGCTAGTCAAGTTCAACCCGTCATTTCTTGATTGAATTAAGCCCACCCGTACGACTCTTGACGGAGGCCAAACTACGCCGTACGAATACCCTAATCCAATCGCATCATATGCTAGCAGATAAGCACTAGTTAGCTACCGTACACTACGCCTTGACGGAGGCCAAACTACCGCAGCACGAATACTAAGTAGTACTTATCTGAAATGACAGAGGGCTACACAGGTTTTTCAGAAAACCATGAGCGTAATGAACTTGATATTGCTGTAGAATTAAGTGAAATTTTGAAATGGAGTGATTTTGAAGCTTTCATCAGTTTTGCTAAGGTGCCTGTGATCCATCAGTAATATATAAGAATTTTGAAATCTTGATTTTGAGGCTTACATCAGTCTATTTTTATAGAGTGAGATATACCTTTTTGAAATTATATCTATGACATTTACCTATATCAGTGGATGGTTAGGTAAGGAGCACTAAACAGCGGTGTAATTCTTCATAACCATAGTAGAGTTTTCAACCTACGACACACAGTGAATGAGTTATTAAACTCAGGGGACTTATACAGAGTATTGTATGTTATCCAGTGTCCATTAGGACAGAGGGGTTGGTCCTCGTACTATATTCGGTTTACTTATAACTTCTCTAGTTTTAGACAAGTGTTTCGTTGAAACACAGGGTCCGAATTTTGAGAAGTTATAGGTATATGAATAAAGTAGAGAACCAGGTATTGCAAGTATCGTGATTCTTCAAGGTGATCGAAGATGTATATACTTGTGAATGGTATTCAGTTGATAGTAATGATTAGAACTAGCTTCTCTTTCAGGTTACTCATAATTGAAAGTATTCCTAAGTTGAGTAACGCTGATCGGCCTTTCTCCATTTACTTAACATGCACTGGAGACAGCTGCATGATTTGAATCTGGTTCCAATTAAATCAGTGCCTCTGTTTCTGTATTGGATATAGAACAGTTCATATCTTGACATTGTTAAGGTACGGGGAGTTGTCCGGCTTATGCTTAAAACCAGACTCCGGATAACTCAAGGCACGTTTCTGTAATGGCTGTTTGTAGGTTGACCCAGGCTATGACGAGGGTTGATTTTCTACCATCTGGAAGATCAATAGTGATATTGTTCTTGACTCGCCACAGTTTTAATAAAATTGGATTTTTTCAGAAAACAGTAGTGGGAGTATGGTAGAACTGGAAGTGATTCCAGAACCGCAAACGATTGCTGAAGATTTGATAAGAACCTAAAGATTCAATCTAGTTTGACATTCCATTGGCCACTCCGCAGATATGGTGGGTAACCTCAGGCACTCGAGAGGTACTTCGGTATGCTCAAGGACGGTGGCAGGGAGGTTCTTGTTTACCCAGACTTGACACTACTGTTGTTCCAGACTATGAGACCCGGCAGGAGGAGGAGTATATCGTCGTTCTAAACTTGCTTCAGAAGTGTACGTGTATATGACTCTGCCAGAGGGTTGTCGTAGTCAGTGAGAGCAGCGGAAGCATTGGTGGATAAGTGGTTTATGTCTATTTATAGACTAAAGCAGATATAGCGGAGATAGATCATCTATTTCTGATGTGATAGTCATAGGTTTGACTTCATCAGAATAGGGGATGGATCTGTTAAGAAGGTAGTAGGGTGTGATGTCCTGGTATTTGATGACATACACAGAGTAGGAAGTGAATTCATATACTACGATCAGTTATACTTTGGTCGTCACACAGTGGTTTCTCCACATAGGACTTGGATATTATATCAGACATTCTGGTTACTAGATCTATGGTTTTAGATCTAGATTTGGGTGGTTTCCCAATCTGGGTACTTTGACAAGCATTCTATGAGTATTTAGAATGGACGACTCCTGGCACGGTAGTGTACCTGCAGGTGATGGAGTCACCCTCTCTAAAGGTGTCTTACAGACTAAAGAGGAGAGGGATACGCATGATTGGCAGATCACTTGCTTAGGCAATTGAGTCAATCATAAGATGTCAAGTACCACACCAGATTTTGTTCTTGCAGTAGGTGCAATAAGTTGATATTGATCCAATTCTGGAGAAACAGTCGGAAGCAGTTTTAGAACATAAGTGGATGTTCTAGGGATATGATAACGGCAGCCTCCTTCGGGAAATGGTTATCATTCCAGGCTTCCAAGGTGACCTGGATGGCAGAGTGGCTGTCAGAGTTATAATTTTCCCTCTAACGAGGGGCAGTATTTTGGACAGTTGGTCCAGGCGGATACTGAGAGAGACATGGCGCAGGATACTGATTAAGTTCAGTTGACGATACAGTCTAAGAAGTTTGGATTTGGAGTTCATTTATGAGTTAGGTCCCATCAGATATCCAGACATACTCTAAGACAGGTATTTCTCATTTCGGGAGATGGATTTCTCCGCGAACTTGAGATATAGAGAGACATAGAAAGAAACATCACAGCGGATCCACTCACTGAGGCTATTCCTCGAACGCAATAGTTTCACAAACAAGCTTTGTGAGACTGACTGGTAGAGGAGTTGGGTGTTCGGTATCACACGGGCTGTGAGTATGCGACATCGCAATAATTAGCCTTGAGTGCAAGTGGGAGATTGTTGGAGATAGTGCCCTCAGAGTCAATTATTGGATCACAGGCACGTGATTGCAATGATTGAGGGAGGACCTGTCCCAGTAGGACAGTCTTACTCAAGATGATAGTATGCTATCTGGTTTATCTTTATCATCGTGTACTGCTTTAGGTGACATTACTGATCACTATTGCACGTTGATAGATCCCTTAGGATTCTTGCTTGACGGCCAGCAGTATGATGGCGATCATATACGTGGGAGCTGGGGTCTATAAGCACATCCTTAAAAGGTCCCTAGTCGTGGGAGTTTCGAGACTGGGCATCGATACTCCATTAGTAGACTAGTGTATACAGTCGAGACCCCGACGAGGGGCGGTGGCCGGTCTCACAAGCCACTGGTGTCAGTTGGTTCACCTAAGATGTATACAGGTGCTCATTGGGTTATGAGTACACCGGACAGGACTCGCCGGGAACCTGCTAGTTGGGATTATACCAGACGTCAGATAGCAGTTCCCTGGTGACATGTGTACAGGTTAGTTCATCGACCTGAGATCGTCATTTGTCTCGTGTGAGTTCCCACTGTGCTTTGATTACTACCCTACCACGGCTCAAAGGAGTCGTGCAAACAGGTTTTAGTTGGGTACAGTCCCGAGCCACATGGAGGCAGTGAGCGGATCTGCAGGGGTTCGTCTCTCCCGGTATTGGGGGTGAGGTCGCGCTGTGTCTAGGAGAGCCATTACACAAAGCCCTCGGCCGAGGCAGGAGATTTACTGGTAGGTATTCCAGTAGTATCTCCGGGTGTTCTGGGCTACACTCCGGCACGACTTATACCGCTTTTGGGGGTCTGACTTTTACCAACCCCCTAGGCCCGCCATGCGATACTCATAGACGAACGGACCGGACTGTACGGATATTGTCACTGACAGGCTCAGTAGGGCGTCAGGATGAGTTCGCTCATCGTCGTCCCTTTTAGTCAATAGCTGGTGGCCCGTCACGTATGGCTAATACTTCTGACGTGCTAGTGGTTAGATCCACAGCTATAGTATTGATGAGTCTTTAGAGTCCACTACACACACAGTTACTCAAGTTTCGGGCGAAACGCTGTAGAGGCCGTATGGAGATATGGCAGGGTTCGATCAGACACGTGCGGTTTTGCACGGATCGTGATCGAACGGATTTTACTAGCGGGCTTTGGTTTAAGCCGGATCCTAGTATTAGACTGTGTAGATTTTGTCTTTTTGCATTTGTATTCAGTGGGAATACAGATGCGGGCATGTATATGCAGTCACGGGGTTTTCCTGTAATTTATTATGGGATCAGTTTTCTGAAGTTGCCAGTTTGTATTCCGTTCCGGCCAGTTTTCCTTCGTTCCTTCCCGGCCGGACTTTTCCGATGGAGGGACTAATTTGTAATTGTGCAAATTAGTATTTGTGGAGGGGGTCCTTTGTAAATGTGTGGCTTCATGATGAGATTCCTTTTGGGTCATTCCTTGCCTTTATTGAGAAGGGAAATGAAAAGATTTGGATGAGAGGTTGGTGTGACTTATTTTTATCATTATTCATATTCTTTTCTCCACTTGCATTGGCTTGCAATTTTCCTCCACCATTCTTCAAGAGGGACTGGCCACTTTGGTGAGGGGAAGGGGATCATTTTGGTGGTGACAAAAATCTTCATCTCATTATTCCATTCATCCTAAAATGAGAGTTCCATTTCAAAGCTCATTCTTTTTCTCCACCTCCACATCCATGGCAACTTCATAAACCCCAAAAGAGACAAGCTTCTACACTACAACCTACAGTACCCTTGGACGCGTCGGCTAGCCAACTTCGCGTCCGAGTTGCCTCGGTCCAGAGGTGGGAGCCCGTAAAAGAATCCGGCTACGTGGTGCCCCTTTCCGGCGAGGAGATGAAGATCGAAGATTCCGCGGGAGATCGAGATGACGACGAGAAGACCGGAGGACACGGATCACTCGGTATATCTCTCACCCTTTCTCTTGATAGCTAGAATTAGGTTAATGGTTACGATCCGGGTATATTGTCCGCGGTAGCGCCGGTTAAAGTTAAGAAAAAAATTTGATTCCGTATTTTGTCCTCGAGTAGAAGGCCGGGGCGCTGCCGTGGCGCAACATGGTATCAGAGCCACGCCATTAACCTTGCCGAGCTTGCTCTAGTGTGTTTACATCTTCGATCGAACAAAATTCCAAAACCCGCGTTTTCAAAATTCACAGTTTCTGTCGAAATTTTTATGGTTCCAAAAATTTTTCAGGTTGTTGAAGAATACTGTGCATGGAAATATAAGCAATCTGTGAAAATTTGGTCGCGAGATCTCACCATACCGCCGCGGAACCGCGGCCAAACCCATGCTTGGGCCGCGGTTCCGCCGCGCTTTTAACTGTTCAGCATGCCAAATTTTTCCAGAGGGCTTTAGACTTGGAAATAGGGGTTTTAGGATATTATTTTTGGGCCCAGAATTTCTTTAACTGCTACAGTAATGCTTTGGGACCCACTTGGTAAATTTGTTCGATTGGAAATTTTAAACACGCTAGTTCACAGTATTTACACTATATCTGCGACCGTGAATGTCACTTGATCGGTAAATCCTGTCTAACTGCTATAGCCCGGTTAGACGGATTTGCGAACGTGACATTCATGTTGATGTTCTGTGATTGTGCTGTGTTGTTGTGGATCGATCGTGGGGATAGCCTGGTTGCAGTGGTAGTACAGTTTTGTTTTATATGTACATTTGATTTTGCGGGGCGAGCGTCCGACATGTGGACTGCCGTCACTGCCTGTTTGTATTATTCTTTTGGGGCACGACCGGGTCGAGGTCGATGTACCCGTTGTATGTATATTTTACTTTCTGTACTAGGATTACCCCAAGGAGGGGTGCACGGATAGCCGGGTTCTAGAGGGCAACGGGCCCGCATCTCATGGTATTGAGACGGAGGGGGCTTTACTCTAGAATTGGCAGGGCTATTCGCCGCACTCGTAGGGGGTACAGGTTGACCCAGGAGGGGTGCCCAAGTTACCGGATTCCGTGAAGTGCTGGGTGGTCCACTCACGTTGCTGAAGGGGGCTGCCTCGCTTCAGGTTTTGGCGGGTAACTTGCCGCGCCCGTAGGGGTCTAGGATTTCATTGCACAGGCTATCCACACGACCAGGGGAACGTCGGGTTTCAGTAGCGGCTCTATGAAACCTGGGGATCCCAGATATCTGTATTGTTCTGTGATGCTGTACATTTCTGTGATGTTGCATTTTATCACGCCTTGAGCAAAATTATATATTATATATATACTAATAGATGTTGTATATGTTTTGCATCCGCGCTAGTCCAGTCCCCGCTCTGTCATTAGTTAAGTAACCTAACGGGTGATGACGGGACCCAGTGGCGAATGCGGATGGCATATACGAACATCATTATTTTCGTTCTTTTGTGGTGTGATCAATTGATGGGACTGCGTTGATTCAGATCAATGAAAGCTAAACAAACCTATTCTGATGTTGTTGGAACATTTTTCAAAAAGCTGTTATTGCAAGGACGTTCTCTTTTGTTTTGCACAGTGGTATTCGGTTATGAATATCCAGCACCTCAGTCGAAGAGGCAAGGGCTGAGATCCCTTCACCGGGAGTGACCCCTTGGACAGAAGTTTGCGTCAGAGCAATAACTTCTCTATAGCCGATTAATTTTGCTTTGCATCATGGTATTCAGTTGGAATATCCTGCACCTCATTCTACGGGGAAAGAGCCGAGATTCCTTCACCGGGAGTGACCTCTTTAGCAAAAGTTTTCGTCACTATATTTTTTATAAAAAGTTATCCAGTTCCTTCAACGATATCAAGTTCATTACGTTAAAGGTTTTTTGCCAAAAACCAGCCGTAGCCCTCCGTCATTTCAGATTAGTATTGCTTAGTATTCGTGCTACGTATGTCGTGCTCAGCCGAGGCGTAGTGTGCGGTAGCTCTGTAATGCTTTTCTGTCTTATGGATATGTGATTGGTTAGGACAGTCGTACGGTCATTTTGGCTCAGTCAAGGACTCGTGCGGGTGGGTCTAATGCAATCAAGAAAATGACGGGTTGAACTTGACTAGGATCCTTTGATATGTTGGCTCAGTCAAGGTCACTTGGGTCCTAGGGGTAAAAACACACATCGGGAGTTTCTAAAGAAACTGAAACTTGCCAGGCATGCGCATACCTTCTGGAGTGTGGTGACTTGAGTGGATTCCGTCAAGTTATCATGCGATGATAGTTGGATCCCGATTCCCACTGATGAGTTGGTTTACTCCTCGGGTGATCCCGACTAATTCTTCTTTCGGGTTTGGAAAAGAATTTGAGGTTACAGTGGGAGGTTTTCTGATTAGATAAAGTGATAACCATTCTGATCTAGGTTAGAGTGCACGCTGAGTGTTTCTTTTCTCTCTCTCTTTGGCAGCGACCATTGACCCGACCCTAGACTATGACTCAGTGACCAAGTTGACCGAACTTTCTTAACACTGGCTTTTGGATTGTCAGAGTTGCAAACCTCATTGCCACTCCTACTTCTACCCTTTTCTCCAGGACACCCCGTATTACTACGAACGTCCACTTCCATTGGACAAAACCATCGTATGGTTATATACGAACTCGAAGGAATTCGAGGATGGTTTCCGGTTCTGGAGAAAACGAATAGGACTATTCAGTTGTCTTTTCCTTTTACCTTCTCTCAGGTTGCGAGTACTCCTTGGTTTAGGAGATAGTACACCTATTATGCAAATTGGATAGTCTTCTTCCAAACCATAGGCAGGTGCCGAACGGTGGGGAATGAAGAAAACCAATTAGCATAACGATGGTGTACAGAAGGTATTAGGTAAAGACAAAGAAAGGGATTAGTAAGAGGGCAAAGTAAATTGCGACTGCTATTCATGACCAAACCGAGTACTTCTTCGCCAATCCTAAATCACCTTTGTATTTCTCCAGCACACTCCGTATCACTACGAAGATCCACAGTTTATTTGGATAATCCATCGTATGGTTATATACGAACTCGAAAGGAACTTGTTCCAGTTCGGGGATGGACGCTGGTTCAGGAGATATAGGAATAAGGTTCATTCAGTTGTCTTTTATCTTCACCTTCTCTCGCATTGCGAGTGCTCCTAGGATTAGGACAGTACACCCATTATGCTTATTGGATAGTCTTCTTCCAAACCATAGGCTGGTGCCGAACGGTAGGGAAGGAAGAAAACCATTTGGCCTAAAGGGGTGTACAGAAGGTAATGACTAAAGACATATAAAGGGATTTGGAGAGATGGCAAAGAGATATACGGTTACAGTTGTGAATCTGGATAATGGAAGAGGCACTACTAGGAATACCGGGATGCCCCATCGAAACATTTCAATATTTCAGTTTCACTGTGCACTGTTAAAAGAAAACTGATTTCCCAATTAGACACTTGCTCCAGGGTATGTATTTACCAGGTATGATTCTCACATCTGTATGGTTTTACAGATGATGAGTGGGAGTAAGTTCTTGGGAATTAGGTGATCATCCTCATTATATCAGAATTCGTTGTAATTGGTGATATTTGAGAAAATCACCTGGGTTGTTTGCCGGTCGGCAAATATTTGGTTTTGAATATCCGTTGTTATGCACCAATTTCAAATTGACATATCTGTACGTCTATTTTTATAGAGTGAAATATACCTTTTTGAAATTATGTCTATGACATTTACCTATATCAGTGGATGGTTAGGTAAGGAGTATTAAACAGCGGTGTAATTCTTCATAACCATAGTAGAGTTTTCAACCTACGACACACAGTGAATGAGTTATTAAACTCAGGGGACTTATACAGAGTATTGTATGTTGTCCAGTGTCCATTAGGACAGAGGGGTTGGTCCTCGTACTATATTCGGTTTACTTATAACTTCTCTAGTTTTAGACAAGTGTTTCGTTGAAACACAGGGTCCGAATTTTGAGAAGTTATAGGTATATGAACAAAGTAGAGAACCCGGTATTGCAAGTATCGTGATTCTTCAAGGTGATCGAAGATGTAGATACTTGTGAATGGTATTCAGTTGATAGTAATGATTAGAACTAGCTTCTCTTTCAGGTTACTCATAATTGAAAGTATTCCTAAGTTGAGTAACGCTGATCGGCCTCTCTCCATTTACTTGACATGCACTGGAGACAGCTGCATGATTTGAATCTGGTTCCAATTAAATCAGTGCCTCTGTTTCTGTATTAGATATAGAACAGTTCATATCTTGACATTGTTAAGGTACGGGGAGTTGTCCGGCTTGTGCTTAAAACCAGACTCCGGATAACTCAAGGCACGTTTCTGTAACGGCTGTTTGTCGGTTGACCCAGGCTATGACGAGGGTTGATTTTCTACCATCTGGAAGATCAATAGTGATATTGTTCTTGACTCGCCACAGTTTTAATAAAATTGGATTTTTTCAGAAAACAGTAGTGGGAGTATGGTAGAACAGGAAGTGATTCCAGAACCGCAAACGATTGCTGAAGATTTGATAAGAACCTAAAGATTCAATCTGGTTTGACATTCCATTGGCCACTCCGCAGATATGGTGGGTAACCTCAGGCACTCGAGAGGTACTTCGGTATGCTCAAGGACGGTGGCAGGGAGGTTCTTGTTTACCCAGACTTGACACTACTGTTGTTCCAGACTATGAGACCCGGCAGGAGGAGGAGTATATCGTCGTTCTAAACTTGCTTCAGAAGTGTACATGTATATGACTCTGCCAGAGGGTTGTCGTAGTCAGTGAGAGCAGCGGAAGCATTGGTGGATAAGTGGTTTATGTCTATTTATAGACTAAAGCAGATATAGCGGAGATAGATCATCTATTTCTGATGTGATAGTTATTGGTTTGACTTCATCAGAATAGGGGATGGATCTGTTAAGAAGGTAGTAGGGTGTGATGTCCTGGTATTTGATGACATACACAGAGTAGGAAGTGATATTCATATACTACGATCGGTTATACTTTGGTCGTCACACAGTGGTTTCTCCACATAGGACTTGGATACTATATCAGACATTCTGGTTACTAGATCTATGGTTTTAGATCTAGATTTGGGTGGTTTCCCAATCTGGGTACTTTGACAAGCATTCTATGAGTATTTAGAATGGACGACTCCTGGCACGGTAGTGTACCTGCAGGTGATGGAGTCACCCTCTCTAAAGGTGTCTTACAGACTAAAGAGGAGAGGGATACGCATGATTGGCAGATCACTTGCTTAGGCAATTGAGTCAATCATGAGATGTCAAGTACCACACCAGATGTTGTTCTTGCAGTAGGTGCAATATGTTGATATTGATCCAATTCTGGAGAAACAGTCGGAAGCAGTTTTAGAACATAAGTGGATGTTCTAGGGATATGATAACGGCAGCCTCCTTCGGGAAACGGTTATCATTCCAGGCTTCCAAGGTGACCTGGATGGCAGAGTGGCTGTCAGAGTTATAATTTTCCCTCTAACGAGGGGCAGTATTTTGGACAGTTGGTCTAGGCGGATACTGAGGGAGACATGGCGCAGGATACTGATTAAGTTCAGTTGACGATACAGTCTAAGAAGTTTGGATTTGGAGTTCATTTATGAGCTAGGTCCCATCAGATATCCAGACATACTCTAAGACAGGTATTGCTCATTTCGGGAGATGGATTTCTCCGCGAACTTGAGATATAGAGAGACATAGAAAGAAACATCACAGCGGATCCACTCACTGAGGCTATTCCTCGAACGCAATAGTTTCACAAACAAGCTTTGTGAGACTGACTGGTAGAGGAGTTGGGTGTTCGGTATCACACGGGCTGTGAGTATGCGACATCGCAATAATTAGCCTTGAGTGCAAGTGGGAGATTGTTGGAGATAGTGCCCTCAGAGTCAATTATTGGATCACAGGCACGTGATTGCAATGATTGAGGGAGGACCTGTCCCAGTAGGACAGTCTTACTCAAGATGATAGTATGCTATCTGGTTTATCTTTATCATCGTGTACTGCTTTAGGTGACATTACTGATCACTATTGCACGTTGATAGAGCCCTTAGGATTCTTGCTTGACGGCCAGCAGTATGATGGCGATCATATACGTGGGAGCTGGGGTCTATAAGCACATCCTTAAAAGGTCCCTAGTCGTGGGAGTTTCGAGACTGGGCATCGATACTCCATTAGTAGACTAGTGTATACAGTCGAGACCCCGACGAGGGGCGGTGGCCGGTCTCACAAGCCACTGGTGTCAGTTGGTTCACCTAAGATGTATACAGGTGCTCATTGGGTTATGAGTACACCGGACAGGACTCGCCAGGAACCTGCTAGTTGGGATTATACCAGACGTCAGATAGCAGTTCCCTGGTGACATGTGTACAGGTTAGTTCATCGACCTGAGATCGTCATTTGTCTCGTGTGAGTTCCCACTGTGCTTTGATTACTACCCTACCACGGCTCAAAGGAGTCGTGCAAACAGGTTTTAGTTGGGTACAGTCCCGAGCCACATGGAGGCAGTGAGCGGATCTGCAGGGGTTCGTCTCTCCCGGTATTGGGGATGAGGTCGCGCTGTGTCTAAGAGAGCCATTACACAAAGCCCTCGGCCGAGGCAGGAGATTTACTGGTAGGTATTCCAGTAGTATCTCCGGGTGTTCTGGGCTACACTCCGGCATGACTTGTACCGCTTTTGGGGGTCTGACTTTTACCAACCCCCTAGGCCCGCCATGCGATACTCATAGACGAACGGACCGGACTGTACGGATATTGTCACTGATAGGCTCAGTAGGGCGTCAGGATGAGTTCACTCATCGTCGTCCCTTTTAGTCAATAGCTGGTGGCCCGTCACGTATGGCTAATACCTCTGACGTGCTAGTGGTTAGATCCACAGCCATAGTATTGACGAGTCTTTAGAGTCCACCACACACACAGTTACTCAAGTTTCGGGCGAAACGCTGTAGAGGCCGTATGGAGATATGGCAGGGTTCGATCAGACACGTGCGGTATTGCACGGATCGTGATCGAACGGATTTTACTAGCAGGCTTTGGTTTAAGCCGGATCCTAGTATTAGACTGTGTAGATTTTGTCTCTTTGCATTTGTATTCAGTGGGAATACAGATGCGGGCATGTAAATGCAGTCACGGGGTTTTCCTGTAATTTATTACGGGATCAGTTTTCTGAAGTTGCCAGTTTGTATTCCGTTCCGGCCAGTTTTCCTTTGTTCCTTCCCGGTCCGACTTTTCCGATGGAGGGACTAATTTGTAATTGTGCAAATTAGTATTTGTGGAGGGGGTCCTTTGTAAATGTGTGGCTTCATGATGAGATTCCTTTTGGGTCATTCCTTGCATTTATTGAGAAGGGAAATGAAAAGATTTGGATGAGAGGTTGGTGTGACTTATTTTTATCATTATTCATATTCTTTTCTCCACTTGCATTGGCTTGCAATTTTCCTCCACCATTCTTCAAGAGGGACCGGCCACTTTGGTGAGGGGAAGGGGATCATTTTGGTGGTGACAAAAATCTTCATCTCATTATTCCATTCATCCTAAAATGAGAGTTCCATTTCAAAGCTCATTCTTTTTCTCCACCTCCACATCCATGGCAACTTCATAAACCCCAAAAGAGACAAGCTTCTACACTACAACCTACAGTACCCTTGGACGCGTCGGCTAGCCAACTTCGCGCCCGAGTTGCCTCGGTCCAGAGGTGGGAGCCCGTAAAAGAATCCGGCTACGTGGTGCCCCTTTTCGGCGAGGAGATGAAGATCGGAGATTCCGCGGGAGATCGGGACGACGACGAGAAGACCGGAGGACACGGATCACTCGGTATATCTCTCACCCTTTCTCTTGATAGCTAGAATTAGGTTAATGGTTACGATCCGGGTATATTGTCCGCGGTTGCGTCGGTTAAAGTTAAGAAAAAAATTTGATTCCGCATTTTGGCCTCGAGTAGAAGGCCGGGGCGCGGCCGGGGCGCAACAAGATAATGTAATACAATATATCATATATATCATTATACATTAAATCATCGAATCAACACTTGATCCGACGATCCAGCTATATGGAATATAACCGACTAATACATCATGTACCGATTCATCGAATCAACACTTGATCCGATGTCCCGGTTCATATCTAAATATCGCGAGAATATAATACGGTATCTCATATCTCATTATCATCGGTCCTGCACATATCATATATGTGCCTCTACTCCGTTTTGCCTGAGCCAAGAAACCTCTGTGTAGGACTCTAAAGAATCGTCAATACGCCGGTAGCAGGTGATGATCATATCAAACACCCACAAGCTGCAAGCGGTCAGCTAAACGTAACAGCTACCCAGGTATTGAGCGATCAGAAGATCAACAAGCTAGCATGTCTGTTCTTCTGTGAATCCAATCAGTAACACTCCCATACAGTCCGGTCTGTTCGTCTGATATGTCGCATATCAAGTCTAGGGGTGGTATACGTCAAACCCCAGTAACCGATAAGTCGTGTCGATGTGAGGCTCATAACAGATCAAGAAACTACTGGTAACACTTACCAGTATATCTCTATATCAGCCATGGTCAGGGACTTCCAGTTATAGCCAATCGAACACAGCACAACATCAACTCCCTATACCGGGAGAGACGAATCCCTTCCTATCGCTCATTGCCTCCATGTGATTCGGGACTGTACCCAAAAACCACCATTTTGTACGCCCTCTGGGACGTGGTAAGGTGGAAATCAAAACACAGTGGGAATCACACAAGACTCTATGACGATCTCGGGTCTACATACTACCCTGTACCAGTGTCACCGGAGAACTGCCATCTGACATATGGTATATCACTATCTGGTAGTTCTCGGCGAGTCCGTCCAGTGTACCCAGTCTCCACTGAGCACCCGTACACCATCTCTGATGTCAAACACCGATGGATATGGGATCATCCATCGCCCATCACATGGGTCAAGATGCGTATACGCTAGTCTACTCTGGTGTATCGATGCCCTGTCTCGATATACCCTCGACTAGGAACAGTTATAGGATGTACTCATCGACTACCGTAGCCCCACTAGTATGATCTCATCATAATCCCAGTAGTCGAGTACAGATCCTAAAGGCTTTATCAACATGTGAGAGAAAGACAGTAAACCAATACAAGTCAACATGTTAAGATAAAGTGAAACCAAATAGCATGCTATCATGACGAGCAAGAAAGTCCTCTCTGTATATATCCAAGCATCCATCATAATATACATCATATGTACAACAATGGCCTCTAGGGCATATACATAACTAACAATAAATACATGAATAGAAAGCAATGCCTAAACAATGGCATAACTGAAATGAAAATTATGTACAAGTGACTATGGCTCAGGGTCTTCAGTGTACTGCTCCAAGTGCTCCTGGCTGGTCTCGATCTCTAGTGCGTCTGATCCACCTGACAACATTCCAAAGAAGAAGAGAAATATGAATATCGTCAGTGAACAATCGCTCGATAAGTCCCAAAGAAGGAGAGAAGTAGAATAGACAGAAAAGAGAGTATATCTAGTATAATATTTGATTGTTAGGTTAACGTAGTGTTTGTAGCTTGGTACATAAGATACTAGTGTATATGAGAGGAGTCTGACTTACACCGTGGACTTTGGTAACCCGTAGTATAAGGCTCCATCGAAAATACCACGGAAAAACGACATGAATGTAATTCCGTCTTAAGTGACCACCTCGTGCCACCTTTAATATATTCCGTACCAGTCTACCCTTTAATAAACCCTATAGTGTATTATTGTATTGTTTGTATTGATTGTATTAATTGTATTGTATTGTCTGTAGTAAATGGAAGACTTGCCGAAACCATGATATCAGTAAATGGAATGGATGTAAATGGAGAGTCATGTAGATGGAGTATATCCATGGTTCGGTTCCGTCAATATAGATTGATATAGATTGAATAGACGGATTCATGGATTCATGTTGTATTGTAGTTTATACTTGAATCATATTCAAGTCAGATTGATTAGATTGAGACTCAGTCTGAGTCAGACACTTGAAAAGAACTTGAAATCTTGAATTAGTTTTAATGTTATCGATAACTGTTGCACATGGATGGCAGGATTTGTGTCTTTTTCCAAGACAATTACCGTGTTGATAACACCGTTTATTAGATTGTCTACCTTAAATAGGCAAGCACACATATCTCCGGTTCCCTGAGGCTCAAAAGATTGGTCCCGCTTAAACCAATGTTTACTAGGGTCCTTATTGTAATTTAGTATAACTTGAGTGGGGTTTATGTAAAAATAGTTTGATATGATTTTCAAAATATACCTCAAGCATTTAATTATCGTCTTTAGGGTTTTCATAGATGTATATTTTATAAAAGTGAAATTTCTAGTGAGTAAAACCTAATTTTCATAATATATGGTATTTTATTGAAATATTGAAATTATATTGTATTTAGATGATATTTTCATGTGATGGTGATTCCTTCGATTTAGAAAACTTGGAATATTTATATAATTAGAATAGATATTTTGATAATATATATATATATATATATATATTTATAAATATATATATATATAAATATATATATATATATTTAATAAAAATAAATTTTATTTATTTTCTTGTAGAAATCTCATTTTCTAAATAAAAATTCCATCGAAATCGAATGCTCCTTTCGAAAGTCTGCATCTTGCTCTATTAGATCCGAGAATGTGCGATAACCCGCACCATCCCGAACGACATCCCCAAAAGTGGGTTGTAGAGGCGCAATTGTAAAGAATTGTTTAATACATCATTTTAAAGAAATGGTTTTATAAGTTGATGGTATTTATTTGTAAAGTCGTGTTATCCCATGAATATATATCCAAAATTTTATCGTGCTATGTAAAATATGTGTGTTGTGATGAGTTAGGTCATTACCTCGTGAGTTATCTAAAGGTAATGCAAGTTTTGTGTTGTTTTATGGCGAAATGTAAAGTATGTGGTATTTTACCGTAAAAGTACAATAAAAATTGCATGAAAGAATATTTTGAGATGAAACCTATTTTAAAGTGTTTTTTAATGTTTTTTAAACATTATGTTACAGTATGGAATTTTATTGATTAAGAAAAGTAGAGTTTTATAAAAAAAACCGAATCGGAAGTCGGATTAACTCCGTTTCCGTCGGGTTTTAGAATTGTAAGTTTTTAAAGAAGAAGAAGAGAGGGGGAGAGGAGACTTACTGGCTTTAAGAAAAGGGAAGAGGTAGGAGAAGGTTTAGGGATCGTCGGGGCGTCGTTTCGTCGCCGGAAACTCCTTGGAACGTCGCCGGAACTTCGCTCCTCGCTAACTCCACTTGCACACTAAAGGGACTTAAGAATTTTGGAGAGTTTTGATAGGGAAGTTCTGAGTGAGGAGGGATGAAATATGGTTTGGTATTTATAGGGAAAATTAGGGTTTGGGAGAGTGAAAGAATGCATTAAAATTTGGATTAAATGGGGTTTTATTGTTCTCTGGAAATGTGCAGAAAAAATAAACGGTATGAGAGGAGTGGGGTAGCTGAAGAGGAGCAGGGGGAAATTTTGGGGGCATTACCGTCGGTTCAAACCGGCGGTGCCAGTTTTTGCAATGGTTTCTCCTGTCGGAAACCGATGGGGGAGCTCCATATTTGCGCTACGTGTCCCCGTCGTCTCATATACCCCAGTGCACGTGTTTGTTTATTCTGTGTCTCTTCAGTTTACCTGTAGTGCACGTGTAAACCCTTGGGTTTCTAAAAGATTAAAAGAAATTTTAATAAAAAGATAATGTGGGTGATGGGATTTGAACTCAGGTGCTATGTCTCAGTAGTGCAAGACTTTACCAATGAGCTACAAGTGCTTTCATGTTGTTCAAAAGCAAATCAAATTTATAACTCGTGCTCAGGCTTAGGTACCCTTTCTGTATTTTGTAAAAATTCGTACAGAAAGTTTAGGGTTGTTACACTGCCCGTTTTAACAAGGGCAGCAATTCATCCATCTGCAACAAGGTTCGATGTGGACCAAATATGTGAATGAATATGATGCGGAATTTACCATGCTCAGCAGGTAAGATATGTCTCAATATTCATTTTTCTTATATCACATACTGTACTGCTACCACGAGACCGTAATAGGTTCGTGGCACATCTCATACCGACTGCCGAGATCAGAGCACGATGATTTCAGCAAGAGTTGGACCCGGAGATCCAAGCTGCATTAGCTACAGGGGATTTCCAAACCCACGATCTTGCTCTGAAGGCTGCCGAAGATATAAGGCAGTTGTGAAGAAGGGTAGATCTCAGTCTGCCGGTGTGAAGCGCCCTGCCACTCAGATGGCAGGAGGAGCCTCTTCCAGGCCACCGTTTGTACCCAGGAGATCAGGAGTACCATTTAACCGGCCCAGTCCAGACTTTTGCTTCTATTGCAAAAGGAATGGACACTTGGTGAAGGATTGTAGGCGTGCTAACCGCTTATGGTTAGTTTGTGGCACATCTACAAATGCCATTGGAGATTGCCCATATCGTCTCACCCATCTCCTACACCCAGACCAGTAATCACCTACCCGCAGCGGCCAGCTATCCAGGCTCATGTACCGCGTCTTGCCTTACCTGCTCCACGTCCTCGTGGACCCCTGCATAGCCTCCTCGTCAATTCCATCATGCACAAAAGAACATGTAGGGTTCCTAGGCACTCTCAAGAGGTCTCACAAGGCATCAACCATGCCAATTTCAAATTTTACAAGTGCCGAGAAACTCTAATACGGATCGTTAACTAGAATTTTAGGCGAAAAGAGAAACTAGATAACATCTTAACTAAAAGTAAGAAGCTACAACCTTTGTAGATCCGGTTCTCTACTTCCTTAACTCCACGTAGACGTCCTCTCGCTGTCCAAGTCGGATCTCGGACTCCAGCATCGGCTTCATCGGAGAAATGAACGGACTAGTCGTCAGCTACGATGTCGAAGATGATCTACGTCGAGGTTACACAAGATCAAGCTCCAACTTCACCAAGTTGTGAAACTTGTGAAGAAAACACCCTATACTACTTGGCAAGAGGTAGAGGGTGAAGAAATAGGAGGTGGGTTCACTTTAGAATTGGATTTCTCACACTTTTGCTCAAGATGCCATTAATGGTGGCAAGCTTTTTCTTGAAGAAGAAGATGATCAAGAAGATAGAATATGATAAGTTATTCTTGAAAAGAATAATAAAATGAATACTTATCATCTTCTAACCTTGGTTAGGTGTAGAGAATAGACCATGGTTAGTAGGAATGGTTAGGGTTAGGGATGAAGAAAAAATGATCACTTTAGTCAAAGCTTCATGAAGCTTCAACAAGCTTCATGAAAGAAAGAAACCATTTTGTTTTTCTTTTATCTATTTCTCATAAAAGAATGGATAAATAAATAAGTGAATAACTCAAAACCCTAACCATTATCATAACCATGGTTTAATTCTTTGCACAAAGCCAAGTAAGTATGTATCATCAAACATGATACAATCAAGTGCACACAAAATATATCACATATACAATGTGCACTTCAAGTGAGAAAATCCTTTTAAAATGAACCAATACTAGTTAATGCAAAGTAATATATCAAATATATAATTATACATTAAATCATTAAATCAACACTTGATTCAATGATCCGGTCATGTCGCACATAACCGACTAGTATCAAATGAATCGACTTATCGAATCAATCTTTGATTCGATAACTAGGTTATATCGCATACAACCAATCGAAACATTCATCGCGAGAATGAAATACGGTATCACATACACGCATTATTCTCGGTCCCGCACATATCTCATATGCGCTCCTATTTCGTTTCGCTTGAGCCAGGAAACCTCTGTGTAGGACTCTAAAGACTCGTCAATACGCCGGTAGCAGGTGATGATCATATCAAGCACCCACAAGCCGCAAGCGGTCTGCTAAACATAACGGCCACCCGGGTATTGAGCGATCAGAAGATCGACGAGCTAGCCCGCTCACACTCCTGTGAATCCAACCAGCAACACTTACCGTACAGTCCGGTCTGTTCGTCTGATATGTCGCATATCAAGTGTAGGGGTGGTAAACGTCAGACCCCAATAACCGATAAGTCGTGCCGATGTGAGGCTCATAACGGGTCGAGAAACTACTGGTAACACTTACCAGCAAATCTCTGATCAGCCCTGGCCAGGGACTTCCCTGTTACGGCCAATCGAGCACAGCGCAACATCAACCCCCCAATACCGGGAGAGACGAAACCCCTTCTATCGCTCATTGCCTCCATGTGACTCGGGACTGTACCCAAAGAACACCGTTTTGCACGCCCTCATGGACGTGGTAAGGTGGAGATCAAAGCACAGTGGGAATCACACAAGACTCTATGACGATCTCGGGTCTACAGACTAACCTGCACAAGTGTCACCTGAGAACTGCCATCTGACGTGAGGTATAATACCATCTGGGAGTTCTCGGCGAGTCCGTCCAGTGTACCCAGTCTCCACTGAGCACCCGTATACCATCTCTGATGTCAAACACCAATGGATATGGGATCATCCATCGCCCATCTCATGGGTCGAGAAGCGTATACGCTAGTCTACACTGGTATATCGATGCCCCGTCTCAATACACCCACGACTAGGGACTTTGAAGGATGTACCTATAGACTACCATGTCCCCACTAGTATGATCCGCATCATAGTCCAGGTAGTCAAGTACACATCCTAAGGGCTTTACCAACATGTAACTACAAGACAGTTTAAAGAGAATAGTATACATATTAAGATAAAGAGTAACCAGATAGCATACTATCATATCGAGCAAGAAAGTCATCTCTATATATGTCCAAGCATCCAATATAATATACATCATCTGTACAATACTGGCCTCTAGGGCATACATACAACTAACAATCTCCCACTTGCACTAGGGCCAGCTGCTGTAGTATCGCATACCGTGCATCCCGAAGAGTCTCTCAAACTGTATCTGGGGAATGGCCTTCGTGAGTGGATCCGCCGTGTTGTTCTTCGTGTCAACCCTCCTGACCTCAATCTCCCGGCGATCAACTATCTCCCGGATCAGGTGATACCGCCTCAGAATATGCCTGGATCGCCGATGGGACCTAGGTTCCTTGGCCAAAGCCACTGCACCATTGCTATCGCAATACAAAGGTATTGGATGCTCAATGGATGGAACCACTCCAAGTTCAGTAATGAACTTCTTGATCCAGATAGCCTCTTTGGCAGCATCGTTGGCAGTGATGTATTCAGCCTCCATCGTCGAGTCTGCCACGGTTTCCTGCTTGGAACTCTTCCAGCTAACCGCCCCTTCGTAAAAGGTAAAGACAAATCCCGACTGCGACTTAGAGTCGTCCTTATCACTCTGGAAGCTCGAATCGGTAAAGGACTCCACTTGGAGTTCTCCGTTACCATACACCAAGAGCATCTCTTTAGTCCTTCGTAAATACTTGAGAATGCTCTTCACAGCTGTCCAGTGACTCTCTCCAGGATCAGCTTGATACCTGCTCACTACACTTAGTGAGTATGCTATATCGGGTCTGGTACATAGCATCGCATACATGATAGAGCCTACAGCCGAAGCATAGGGTATCCCTTGCATGCGAGCTCTCTCCAAATCAGTCTCGGGAGACATCTCTTTGGAGAGAGTGACTCCAGAGATCGTGGGCAAGTTCCCACGCTTGGATTCTTCCATACTAAACCTCTTTAGTATGGTGTCAATGTACCTGGATTGGGACAATCCCAATATCCTTTTAGATCTATCTCTATAGATCCTAATTCCCAATATGCAGGAGGCATCACCAAGATCTTTCATTGAGAATCTTTGTGATAAGAAGAGCTTGACCGATTGCAGCATAGGATTATCATTTCCTATCAAGAGTATGTCATCCACGTACAATACGAAGAAGACAACCTTACTCTCTGCCACCTTCTTGTAAATACAAGGTTCATCTGGGTTTTTGACGAAATCAAACTCTTTGATAACGACGTCAAAGCAGATGTTCCAACTCCGCGATGCTTGCTTTAATCCATAAATGGATTTAAGCAGCTTGCATACCTTCCCGCTGCTCCCACTGTCTACGAAGCCCTCTGGCTGAGTCATGTACACGCACTCTTCTAAATCACCATTTAGAAAGGCGGTCTTAACATCCATTTGCCAGATTTCGTAGTCATGATATGCAGCGATGGCAAGCATGATCCGGATGGATTTAAGCATAGCCACTGGAGAAAAGGTTTCGTCATAGTCCACACCTGGTCTTTGACGAAAACCCGTTGCAACAAGTCTAGCTTTGAAAGTCTCCACTTTCCCATCTACACCAAGTTTTTTCTTGAAGATCCATTTGCTCCCAATGGGTTTTACCCCTTCAGGAGCAACTTCCTGTTAGTTGTATGTATGCCCTAGAGGCCAGTATTGTACAGATGATGTATATTATATTGGATGCTTGGACATATATAGAGATGACTTTCTTGCTCGATATGATAGTTTGCTATCTGGTTGCTCTTTATCTTAACATGTACACTTGTCTCTTTATACTGTCTTATAGTTACATGTTGGTAAAGCCCTTAGGATATGTACTTGACTACCTGGACTATGATGCAGATCATACTAGTGGGGACATGGTAGTCCATAAGTACATCCTTCAAGGCCCCTAGTCGTGGGTGTATCGAGACGGGGCATCGATATACCAGTGTAGACTAGCGTATACGCTTCTCGACCCATGAGATGGGCGATGGATGATCCCATATCCATTGGTGTTTGACATCAGAGATGGTGTACGGGTGCTCAGTGGAGACTGGGTACACTGGACGGACTCGCCGAGAACTCCCAGATGGTATTATACCTCACGTCAGATGGCAGTTCTCAGGTGACACTTGTACAGATTAGTCTGTAGACCCGAGATCGTCATAGAGTCTTGTGTGATTCCCACTGTGCTTTGATCTCCACCTTACCACGTCCATGAGGGCGTGCAAAACGGTGGTCTTTGGGTACAGTCCCGAGTCACATGGAGGCAATGAGCGATAGGAGGGGTTTCGTCTCTCCCGGTATTGGGAGTTGATGTTGCGCTGTGCTCGATTGGTCGTAGCAGGGAAGTCCCTGGCCAGGGCTGATCAGAGATTTGCTGGTAAGTGTTACCAGTAGTTTCTCGACCCGCTATGAGCCTCATATCGGCACGACTTATCGGTTATTGGGGTCTGACGTATACCACCCCTAGACTTGATATGCGACGTATCAGACGAACAGACCGGACTGTACGGTAAGTGTTACTGGTTGGATTCACAGGAGTGTGAGCGGGCTAGCTCGTCGATCTTCTGATCGCTCAATACCCGGATGGCCGTTACGTTTAGCAGACCGCTTGCGGCTTGTGGGTGCTTGATATGATCATCATCTTCTACCGGCGTATTGACGAGTCTTTAGAGTCCTACACAGAGGTTTCCTGGCTCAAGCGAAACGAAATAGGAGTGCATATGAGATATGTGCGGGAGCGAGAATAATGCGTGTATGTGATACCCGCATTTCATTCTCGCGATATATGTTTCGATTGGTTATATTCGATATGACCTAGTTATCGAATCATTGATTCGATAAATCGATACATTGAATACTAGTCGGTTATGTGCGACATGACCGGATCATTGAATCAAATGTTGATTTAATGATTTGATGTATAATTATATATTTGATATATTACTTTGCATTAACTAGTATTGGTTCACTTTATATGGATTTTCTCACTTGATGTGCAAATTGTATATGTGATATACTTTTGTGCACATATTTGTATCATGTTTGATGATACTTGATCATATGGTTAAGTGTATAGAATTAAACCATAGTTAAATTGAGATTAGGGTTTTGATTATGCATTTATTCATTTATTTGTTTATTCATTTATTTGGATAAACTTTAAGATGAAAATGGTGGCAATTTTTGTTTCATATTGAAGCTTCATGAAGCTTTGACTTTGCTAACCATTCTTGTCTTCATGCTTAACCCTAACCCACTCAAATGACCATGGTTTATTCTCTACACTTAACCCTAGTAAAAGTTATGATAAGTTTGGATTTTCTTTTCATTTTAAAATAGAACTTATCATAAACTAGCTTCATCTTCTTCCTTCTTCTTCAAGATAGAAACCTTGATGCCATCAATGGCAACTTGAGTTTTAGTGAGAGAAATCCAAATCTAAAGTGAACCCACCTCCTATTTCTTCATCCTCTACCTCTTGCCAAGTGGTTTTGGGTGTTTTCTTCACAAGTTTCATAACTTGGTGAAGTCGGAGCTTGAACTTGTGCAACCTCGACGTAGATCGTCTTTGACACGAAGCCGACGACCTTGCTCGCTCGTTTTTCCGATGAAGCCGACGAATGAGTCTAGGATTCATGATGGACAGCGAGAGCACACCCACGTGGAGCTAAGGAAGTGGGGAACTGGATCTACAAAGGTTGTAGCATCTAACTTTTAGTTAAGTAGTTAACTAGATTCTCATTTCGCCTAAACATCTAGTCAACGATCCGTGTTAGGGTTTCTCGGCACCAATAATTTTTGAAATTGGCATGGTTGATGCCTTGTGAGACTTCATTAGGATGCCTAGGAACCCTACAGTGGTATCAGAGCCTAGCTAGAGCCTTAGGCGAAGTCTAGACGCAATTTGAAGCCCGAACGAACCCGAAACCCTAAACTTAACATGCTCTCTGTACATTTTCTAAAATCTGGGATTTTTCAAGATTAAAAATGCCTAAAAAATTCAGCAGGAATATCTAAGAATTATGGTGAAACACGAGCTCATGAAGCTTCCAAACAGCCGCGGTTCCGCCGCCAACTGTTCACATTACCCAATATTGTTTGCACAGTAATTCTTCTTTTCTGGTGCTGAGTTTTATGGGAATTTTTAATAATTATTCAAGAGTTGAATTTTCTGGGGTTGCTTTGGGGATTCGGTGTTTCGATCGGGGTATCAAATTTCGTCTTTGTGTTTTTCCGGATAATTTTTTGAATATGTTAAAAAGTTCGACCGGATATAAATACCCAATTTTTCCCCTGTCGGGAGATTTCCAAGTGTTGGATTTTTCCGTAGTTTAACGACGTTCTAAGTAGTGCAAGTAACGCGATGGACCCTCTAGAAGACAACAAACCTTAACTCGATTATGTGACCGTCTTGAACTGCCCTTTGAACCTTCGGGTTTGGGGCAGTACGGCGTGCCACATGTGAGGAGTTGGCTTGACCCTTCTACGGCTGGACCGTTGGTACTGAGGCACGAACTGAATGTTGCTAGACTTATTTCATGTGTTGGACTGTATCGGGAAAACTTGGGTATTCGACTGTTCGATCGGAAAGTTTAACATTTTCTGTTTATCTGGAATGTGATACAATAATTGGAATTCACAAACAGTTATGAGATAACTGGATGAATGTTATAAATCTAGCAGTTTAGTCCCATACGATATTGAAAAGAGTTTTCGATAATGAGACTAAAATGCGGGGTTTGTAACTGTTAGGCATGTGATGTCTAAAGAGGTTGCGGATTCCAACTGTTGTAGTTTTACACTTTCTTTTCTGTGACCGTAAGTGTAATATGTGAATCGCCGGTTTCGTTGCTATATGTCAACGACAATTGGGATGCGCATATTTACTTACGTTGATGACATGTGATGTTATGTGTTGCTGGATATGCTATATTGGATTGTCGTGTTTGAATAGCCGGGGGTTTTTATGTGAGATGAGTGTTTTTCATTTTCATTCATGTAAAAACTTGTATGTAATATTCTTTTATTTGGGGCACTTCCAGGTAGCGGAAGCTGTCACCCTTTGTATATTATTTACTTTTCCGCATTAGGATAGACCCAAGGAGGGGAGCACAAGTAACCGGGTTCTGGGGTCCAGTGGGAGACCAACTCGAGGAGTCGAGTCCGGGTCTCCTAACCCTAGAATTGGCAGGGTTGCTTGCCGCTCTCGTAGGGGTCTAAGGGTGTGGGATTGGCTATTCATCACGACCGTGGAATCCGTGTTTTATACTGGCTCGTATTGAAAACACGGACGTCCTAGTATATCCAATATTTCATATGTTTCTTCTGCTGCGATATTTGTGATGTGATCATGTGATGTTCTGTGATAGATACTATATATAGTATATATGATATATTATATAGACGTTACTTATGTTTTACACCCGCGCTAGCCCTGCCCTGCTCTGTCGTTAGTTACCTAACCTAACGGTGCACGAGGGGACATCGAGGCGAATGCGGATGGCATAAGTGTACGTCATATCTATCTGTGATGTTTAGGTATTTAAATGATGGGACTTCATTAATGTGATTAATGAAAGATAAGAAACCTAAGATGTTGTGGAATCGAATTTTAAAATAAAACAGGTAGCTACAGTTCTTGCTTTGCATAGCGGTATATATGATATACCCTGCACCTTATTCGATGAGGAAAGGACCGAGATCCCTTCACCGGGAGTGACTCCTTTAGCAGTAACTGGCAGATGCTACACACTCGGTTTGGTTTTGATTGCTTTTAAGAGTTTTTGCTTTGCACAGTGATATATATGATATATCCCGCACCTCATTCGACGAGGAAAGGGCCGACGATCCCTTCACCGGGAGTGACCCCTTTAGCAAAACTAGAAAAGCCTCAAAATCACTCCATTTCAAAACTTCATTCGATTCTACAACGATATCAAGTTCATTACGCTCATGGTTTTTTCTGAAAGAACCCGCGTAGCCCTCCGTCATTTCAGATAGATATTATTTAGTATTCATGCTATGTTTGTTGACTTAGTCAAGGCATAGTGTATGGTAGCTAAATTATGTTTATCTGCAACAACATGAGATGTGATTGGATTAGAGCATTCGCACGGCCTTGTTGACTCAGTCAAGGGTCGTACGGGTGGGTTTAATTCAATCGGGAAATGTACGGGTTGAACTTGACTTGCGATTTATGGTTTGTTGACTTAGTCAAGGTCATAGATCGCTAGGGGCAAAAGCATTATCGGGAATTTCAAGTGTTGAAATTTGCAATGAGATTGCATACCTTCTATGAGATAGTTGGATCCCGATACCCACTGCGAGTAAGAGTTACTCCTGGGAGAGTTTTACACATTACAATTAGCCGATCAAGTAGGTGTCTAGAAAGGTGTTAACGAGGTTACGCCTCTGGGAAAACGAGGTTTACATTAATTAGGTTCGTGCGAAAGCACGGGGGACCTCCCTCAAAGTACCGACACTGGCCTGGCTGAAAGATTGGCGAACTTGTAGTGTGTAATTAATCCCGGCTAGTCTTTCCTTTTAAGGTTTGAAGGAAGATTTGATAAAAAGCAGTGGGAGCCATCCTGATTAGATAAGATAATAACCAATCTGATCTTGCACGAGCTTACGCTAAAGTGTTTTCTTCTCTCTCTCTCCAGGTAGCGACCATTTCATGCCTTAATCAAGATAATAATATGGATGTATTGACCGAACCCGCATGTTATACTGTGCAGGGGAACGTTGAACCCGTTCTATCTTATAAGTGTTATAAGAATGAACAGGAAACAGGAGAATATTTGGATTCTCACACCGCCCAAAAGGAGAACATGCATGTTGATGCATCATCTTCGGGTGTGTTTGTCATTGAGAAATGTTTCTCAGTTCACCCTACGTCCTGGGAATTAGATACCGGATCAGGATCCCACATATGTAAGCAGTTACATGGGCTAAGGAAAGGTAGAGAACTGGGAAAAGGTGATCATTCCGTTCAAGTAGGGAATGGGGCAAATGTTGCAGCCAAGGCAGTTGGCATATATCACCTGGTATTACCAAATGGTAATACACTAGTCCTGAATGAGTGCTATTATATACCGAACATGATGTGCAACATTATATCAGTTTCTTTATTAAGTAAAGAAGGATATAATTTTGTAGTAAAGGATAATGTTATGAACATATTCCTGGATCAAAGGTTGATTGTATCAGGCTCGCTACATAATGGCATATTCATTCTCAATCAAAATACAGTCTTCAATATACAAAACACACACAAAAGGAAAAGCTCAGAAATGAACGAATCCTTCTTGTGGCACTGTAGACTTGGCCATATCAATGAGACACGACTAGCTAAGTTGCATAAGAATGGATATTTGAATTCATTCGAATTATCATCTTATGACACTTGCCATTCATGTCTCAAAGGAAAAATGACCAAAACTCCATTTACGGGACACGGAGAAAGAGTTACTGAACTCTTGGGACTGGTGCATAGTGATGTATGCGGTCCAATGTCTACACACGCCAGAAATGGTTCTTCCTACTTCATTACATTCACTGACGATCTCTCTAGATACGGGCATGTGTTCCTGTTGAAACACAAGTCTGAAGCTTTTGAGAAATTCAAAGAATATAAGCACGAGGTAGAGAACCAAACGGGCAAAAGTATTAAGGTTCTTCGATCTGATCGAGGAGGTAAATACTTAAGCAGTGAATTCCTGGATTATCTAAAAGAGAATGGGATTCTCTCTCAGCTTACTCCTCCTTATACACCACAGCACAACGGTGTATCGGAACGAAGGAATCGCACCCTATTAGATATGGTGCGTTCAATGATGAGTAATGCTGAGTTACCTATTTCCTTTTGGGGGTATGCGCTTGAGACAGCCATATACCTATTGAATCTGGTTCCGTCTAAATCTGTACCTACCACACCATATGAGATATGGAGTGGGAAGAGACCATATTTTAAACGAATTAAGATATGGGGTTGTCCGGCCTATGTCAAAAAAACAAAATCCGGACAAACTCGAGGCACGATCAGTCCTTTGCAAGTTTGTGGGATATCCTAAGAATTCTCAAGGATATTTTTTCTACCAAGCTGAGGATCAAAGAGTGTTTGTTGCTCAACATGCCACCTTTTTGGAAAGGGAATTTCTTGCAAAAGAAATTAATGGCAAAGAGGTAGAGCTGGAAGAGGTTCCAGCACCACAAACTGCAACTAACGATTTAGTAGAACCAGAGGATTCAGTGGTGCCCGACGTACCCCAGCCTCTCCGCCGATCTAGTAGGGTTTCTCGTCCACCTGAGAGATACTATGGTTTTCTCATTGATGGTGGCAGTGAGGATTGCATCATGGAGGATGATGACCCAACTAGCTTCGAGCAGGCCATCACGAGTGGGGACTCGGTGAAATGGCTGGATGCTATGCGGTCCGAGATGGAATCCATGTACACCAACAAAGTATGGACTTTGGAAGTTGCTCCTGAAGGGGTAAAACCCATTGGGAGCAAGTGGATCTTCAAGAAAAAACTTGGTGTAGATGGGAAAGTGGAGACTTTCAAAGCTAGACTTGTAGCAAAGGGTTTTCGTCAAAGACCAGGTGTGGACTATGACGAGACCTTTTCTCCAGTGGCTATGCTTAAATCCATCCGGATCATGCTTGCCATCGCTGCATATCATGACTACGAAATCTGGCAAATGGATGTTAAGACCGCCTTTCTAAATGGTGATTTAGAAGAGTGCGTGTATATGACTCAGCCAGAGGGCTTCGTAGACAGTGGGAGCAGCGGGAAGGTGTGCAAGCTGCTTAAATCCATTTATGGATTAAAGCAAGCATCGCGGAGTTGGAACATCTACTTTGACGTCGTTATCAAAGAGTTTGATTTCGTCAAAAATCCAGATGAAGCTTGTATCTACAAGAAGGTGGCAGAGAGTAAGGTTGTCTTCCTCGTATTGTACGTGGACGACATACTCTTGATAGGAAATGACATTCCTATGCTGCAAGCGGTCAAGCTTTTCTTATCACAAAGATTCTCAATGAAAGATCTTGGTGATGCCTCCTGCATATTGGGAATTAGGAACTATAGAGATAGATCCAAACGGATTTTGGGATTGTCCCAATCCAGGTACATTGACACCATACTAAAGAGGTTTAGTATGGAAGAGTCCAAGCGTGGGAACTTGCCCACGATCTCTGGAGTCACTCTCTCCAAAGAGATGTCTCCCAAGACTGATTTGGAGAGAGCTCGCATGCAAGGGATACCCTATGCTTCGGCAGTAGGCTCTATCATGTATGCGATGCTATGTACCAGACCCGATGTTGCATACTCACTAAGTGTAGTGAGTCGGTATCAAGCTGATCCTGGAGAGAGTCACTGGACAGCTGTGAAGAACATTCTCAAGTACTTGCGAAGGACTAGAGATATGTTCTTGGTGTATGGTAACGGAGAACTCCAAGTGGAGTCCTTTACCGATTCGATCTTCCAGAGTGATAAGGACGACTCTAAGTCGCAGTCGGGCTTTGTCTTTACCCTTTACGGAGGGGCGGTTAGCTGGAAGAGTTCCAAGCAGGAAACCGTGGTAGACTCGACGATGGAGGCTGAATACATCGCTGCCAACGATGCTGCTAAAGAAGCTGTCTGGATCAAGAAGTTCATTTCTGAACTTGGAGTGGTTCCATCCATTGAGCATCCAATACCTTTGTATTGCGATAACAATGGAGCGGTGGCATTGGCCAAGGAACCCAGGTCCCATCAGCGATCCAGGCATATTCTGAGGCGGTATCACCTGATCTGGGAGATAGTTGATCGCCGGGAGATCAAGGTCAGGAGAGTTGACACGAAGGACAACACGGCGGATCCACTCACGAAGGCCATTCCCCAGATACAGTTTGAGAGACTCTTCGGGATGCTCGGTATGCGATACTACAGCAGCTGGCCCTAGTGCAAGTGGGAGATTGTTAGTTGTATGTATGCCCTAGAGGCCAGTATTATACAGATGATGTATATTATATTGGATGCTTGGACATATATAGAGATGACTTTCTTGCTCGATATGATAGTTTGCTATCCGGTTGCTCTTTATCTTAAAATGTACACTTGTCTCTTTATACTGTCTTATAGTTACATGTTGGTAAAGCCCTTAGGATATGTACTTGACTACCTGGACTATGATGCAGATCATACTAGTGGGGACATGGTAGTCCATAAGTACATCCTTCAAGGTCCCTAGTCGTGGGTGTATCGAGACGGGGCATCGATATACCAGTGTAGACTAGCGTATACGCTTCTCGACCCATGAGATGGGCGATGGATGATCCCATATCCATTGGTGTTTGACATCAGAGATGGTGTACGGGTGCTCAGTGGAGACTGGGTACACTGGACGGACTCGCCGAGAACTCCCAGATGGTATTATACCTCACGTCAGATGGCAGTTCTCAGGTGACACTTGTACAGGTTAGTCTGTAGACCCGAGATCGTCATAGAGTCTTGTGTGATTCCCACTGTGCTTTTATCTCCACCTTACCACGTCCATGAGGGCATGCAAAACGGTGGTCTTTGGGTACAGTCCCGAGTCACATGGAGGCAATGAGCGATAGGAGGGGTTTCGTCTCTCCCGTTATTGGAAGTTGATGTTGCGCTGTGCTCGATTGGCCGTAGCAGGGAAGTCCCTGGCCAGGGCTGATCAGAGATTTGCTGGTAAGTGTTACCAGTAGTTTCTCGACCCGCTATGAGCCTCATATCGGCACGACTTATCGGTTATTGGGGTCTGACGTATACCACCCCTAGACTTGATATGCGACGTATCAGACGAACAGACCGGACTGTACGGTAAGTGTTACTGGTTGGATTCACAGGAGTGTGAGAGGGCTAGCTCGTCGATCTTCTGATCTCGCTCAATACCCGGATGGCCGTTACGTTTAGCAGACCGCTTGCGGCTTGTGGGTGCTTGATATGATCATCATCTGCTACCGGCGTATTGACGAGTCTTTAGAGTCCTACACAGAGGTTTCCTGGCTCAAGCGAAACGAAATAGGAGTGCATATGAGATATGTGCGGGAGCGAGAATAATGCGTGTATGTGATATCCGCATTTCATTCTCGCGATATATGTTTCGATTGGTTATATTCGATATGACCTAGTTATCGAATCATTGATTCGATAAATCGATACATTGAATACTAGTCGGTTATGTGCGACATGACCGGATCATTGAATCAAATGTTGATTTAATGATTTGATGTATAATTATATATTTGATATATTACTTTGCATTAACTAGTATTGGTTCACTTTATATGGATTTTCTCACTTGATGTGCAAATTGTATATGTGATATACTTTTGTGCACATATTTATATCATGTTTGATGATACTTGATCATATGGTTAAGTGTATAGAATTAAACCATAGTTAACTTGAGATTAGGGTTTTGATTATGCATTTATTCATTGATTTGTTTATTCATTTATTTGGATAAACTTTAAGATGAAAATGGTGGCAATTTTTGTTTCATATTGAAGCTTCATGAAGCTTTGACTTTGCTAACCATTCTTGTCTTCATGCTTAACCCTAACCCACTCAAATGACCATGGTTTATTCTCTACACTTAACCCTAGTAAAAGTTATGATAAGTTTGGATTTTCTTTTCATTTTAAAATAGAACTTATCATAAACTAGCTTCATCTTCTTCCTTCTTCTTCAAGATAGAAACCTTGATGCCATCAATGGCAACTTGAGTTTTAGTGAGAGAAATCCAAATCTAAAGTGAACCCACCTCCTATTTATTCATCCTCTACCTCTTGCCAAGTGGTTTTGGGTGTTTTCTTCACAAGTTTCACAACTTGGTGAAGTCGGAGCTTGAACTTGTGCAACCTCGACGTAGATCGTCTTTGACACGAAGCCGACGACCTTGCTCGCTCGTTTTTCCGATGAAGCCGACGAATGA
Organism: Agapanthus africanus; assembly: GCA_030015575.1. Taxonomy (NCBI): domain Eukaryota; kingdom Viridiplantae; phylum Streptophyta; class Magnoliopsida; order Asparagales; family Amaryllidaceae; genus Agapanthus; species Agapanthus africanus. Next base: position 817,898,883 of record CM057337.1, read on the forward strand.
GTCTAGGATTCGTGATGGACAGCGAAAGCACACCCACGTGGAGCTAAGGAAGTGGGGAACCGGATCTACAAAGGTTGTAGCATCTAACTTTTAGTTAAGTAGTTAACTAGATTCTCATTTCGCCTAAACATCTAGTCAACGATCCGTGTTAGGGTTTCTCGGCACCAATAATTTTTGAAATTGGCATGGTTGATGCCTTGTGAGACTTCATTAGGATGCCTAGGAACCCTACACTTCCAAAATCCATACTTTATTGGTGTACATGGATTCCATCTCGGACCGCATTGCATCCAGCCATTGCACTGAGTCCCTACTCGTGATGGCCTGCTCGAAACTAGTTGGGTCATCATCCTCCATGATGCAATCCTCGCTCCCACCATCCATGAGAAAACCGTAGTATCTCTCAGGTTGGCGAGGAACCCTACTAGATCGGCGGAGAGGCTGAGGTTCATTGGGAGCTACTGAATCTTCTGGTTCCACCATATCTTCTGTTGTAGCTTCTGTAGCTGGAACTTCTTCCAGTTCTACCTCATGACCACAAATCTCTTTTTCAAGAAATTCCTTTTCTAAAAAGGTGGCATGTCGAGAAACAAACACCTTTTGTTCCTCGGTGTGGTAGAAGATATACCCGCGCGAATGTTTGGGATATCCAATAAACTTACACAGAATGGACCTTGCCGCGAGTTTGTCCGGATTTTGCGTTTTTACAAATGCCGGACAACCCCATATCTTAACATAATTAAGACATGGTCTCTTTCCTTTCCATATCTCATATGGAGTGGTTGGCATGGATTTGGTAGGAACCATATTCAATAGGTCTGCAGCTGTTTCCAGTGCATATCCCCAGAAGGAAATAGGTAACTCAACTGTGCTCATCATAGAGCGCACCATATCTAATAGGGTGCGGTTCCTCCGTTCTGATACACCGTTGTGCTGTGGTGTATATGGAGGAGTCAGCTGAGAGAGAATCCCATTCTCTTTTAGGAAGTCCAGGAATTCATTGCTCAAGTATTCACCTCCTCGATCAGATCGAAGGATTTTAATACTTTTTCCGGTTTGGTTCTCGACTTCTTGTTTATATTCTCTAAATTTCTCAAAAGCTTCTGATTTGTGTTTCATCAGGAACACATATCCGAATCTAGAGAGATCGTCAGTGAATGTAATGAAGTACGAAGAACCATCCCTGGCATGTGTAGACATAGGACCGCATACATCACTATGTATCAGTCCCAAGAGTTCGGTAACTCTTTCTCCGTGTCCCGTAAACGGAGTTTTGGTCATCTTGCCTTTGAGACATGACTGGCAAGTGTCATAAGATGAAAATTCAAACGGATTTAAATATCCATCCTTATGCAACTTAGCTAGTCGTGTCGCATTGATGTGACCTAGTCTACAATGCCACAAGAAGGATTCGTTCAGTTCAGAACTCTTCCTCTTGTGTGTGTTTGTTATGCTCAGAACTGTTGATTGATTTAGAACATAAATGCCATTGCACAACGTGCCTGATCCAACCAACTTTTGGTTACGGAAAATGTTCATAACATTGTCCTGTAATACAAAATTATATCCCTCTTTACTCAACAAAGAAACCGATATAATGTTGCATATCAGGTTCGGCATGTAATAGCATTCGTTCAGAACCAATGTATTACCAGTTGGTAATACAAGGTGATATTCCCCGACAGTCTTAGCTGCAACAATTGCACCATTTCCAACTCTGATGTCTTTATCACCTTCTCTAAGTTCTCTACCTTTCCTAAGCCCATGTAACTGATTACATATATGGGATCCTGACCCGGTATCTAATACCCAGGACGTAGAGCAAATGGAGAAACAGTTCTCTGTAACGAACACACCCGAAGAAAATGCATCACCATGTACTTTCTTCAATCGGGTGGCATGGGAATCCTGGTATTCCCCTATATCCTGTTCCTTCCTATAACTCTTATAAGAAAGAACGGAACCAACGTTCCCCAGCTGGAGAGAGAGAGAAGAAAACACTTTAGCGTAAGCTCTTGCAAGATCAGATTGGTTATTATCTTATCTAATCAGGATGGCTCCCACTGTTTTTATCAAATCTTCCTTCAAACCCTAAAAGGAATGACTAGCCGGGATTAATTACACACTACAAGTTCGCCAATCTTTCAGCCAGGCCAGTGTCGGTACTTTGAGGGAGGTCCCCCGTGCTTTCGTACGAACCTAATTAATGTAAACCTCATTTTCCCAGAGGCGTAACCCCATTGACACCTTTCTAGACACCTACTTGATTAGCTAATTGCAATGTGTAAAACTCTCCCAGGAGTAACTCTTACTCGCAGTGGGTATCGGGATCCAACTATCTCATAGAAGGTATGCAATCTCATTGCAAATTTCAACACTTGAAATTCCCGATAATATTTTGCCCCTAGCGTCCTATGACCTTGACGCAGGCCAACAAACCATAGTGCGCTAGTCAAGTTCAACCCGTCATTTCCTGATTGAATTAAACCCACCCGTACGACCCTTGACGCAGGCCAACAAAGTCGCACGACTACCCTAATCCAATCTGCATCATATGCATAAACAGATAAATACTAGTTAGCTACCGCACACTACGCCTTGACGCAGGCCAACAAACGTAGCACGAATACTAACTACTACTTATCTGAAATGACGGAGGGCTACGACAGGTTTTTCTGAAAACCTATTGCGTAATGAACTTGATATCATTGTAGAATCAAATGAAGTTTTGAAATGGAGTGATTTTGAGGCTTTTCTAGTTTTGCTAAAGGGGTCACTCCCGGTGAAGGGATCGCCGGCCCTTTGCTCGTCGAATGAGGTGCGGGATATATCATATATATCACTGTGCAAAGCAGAACTCCAAAAGCAATCAAAAGAAAACCGAGTGTGTAGCGTCTGTCGGTTATTGCTAAAGGAGTCACTCCCGGTGAAGGGATCTCGGTCCTTTCCTCATCGAATAAGGTGCAGGGTATATCATATATACCGCTATGCAAAGCAAGAACTGTAGCTACCTGTTTTATTTTGAAATTCGATTCTACAACATCTTTAGGTTTCTTTTATTTCATTAATCACATTAATGAAGTCCCATCATTTAAATACCTAAACATCACAGATAAATACGACGTACACTTATACCATCCGCATTCGCCTCGATGTCCCCTCGTGCACCGTTAGGTTAGGTAACTAACGACAGAGCAGGGCAGGGCTAGTGCGGGTGCAAAACATAAGTAACGTCTATATAATATATCATATATACTCTATAAAGTATTCATCACAGAACATATCACATGATCACATCACAGATAACGCAGCAGAAAATATCATATGAAATATTGGATATACTAGGACATCTGTGTTTTTAATACGAGCCAGTATAAAACACGGATTCCACGGTCATGATGAATAGCCAATCCCACACCCCTAAACCCCTACAAGAGCGGCAAGCAACCCTACCAATTCTAGGGTTAGGAGACCCGGACTCGACTCCTCGAGATGGTCTCCCACTGGACCCTAAAACCCGGTTACTTGTGCTCCCCTCCTTGGGTCTATCCTAGTGCGGAAAAGTAAATAATATACAAACGGTGACATCTTCCGCAACCTGGAAGTGCCCCAATAAAAGAATATTACATACAAGTTTTTACATGAATGAAAATGAAAAACACTCATCTCACATAAAAACCCCCGGCTATTCAAACACGACAATCCAATATAACATATCCAGCAACACATAACATCACATGTCATCAACGTAAGTAAATATGCGCATCCTAATTGTCGTTGACATATAGCAACGAAACCGGCGATATCACATATTACACTTACGGTCACAGAAAAGAAAGTGTAAAACTACAACAATTGGAATCTGCAACCTCTATAGACATCGCATGCCTGATCAAATGAAATACTTAGACATCACATGCCTAACAATTATAAACCCCGCATTTTAGTCTCATTACCGAAAACTCTTTTCAATATCAAGTGAGACTAAAGCGCTAGATTTATAACATTCATTCATTTATCTCATAACTGTTTGTGAATTCCAATTATTGTATCCCGTTCCGGATAAACAGAAAATATTATACTTTCCGATCGAACTTTCGAACACCCAAGTTTTCCCGAAACCGTTCAACACATGAAATAGGTTCAAAGATATTCACTTCATGCCTCAGTACCAACGGTCCAGCCGTAGAAGGGTCAAGCCAACGCCTCACATGTGGCACGCCGTACTGCCCCAAACCCGAAAGTTCAAGACGGTCACATAATCGAGTTAAAGTTTGTTGTCTTCTAGAGGGACCATCGCGTTACTTGCACTACTTAGAACGTCTTTAAACCTTAGAAAAATCCAACACTTGGAAATTTTCCGGCAGGGGAAAAGTTGGGTATTTATATCCGGTCGAACTTTTTAACATATTCAAAAATTATCCGGAATCCACATAGACAAAATCTGATAATCCGATCGAATCATCGAATCCCCAAAACAACCCCAGAAAATTCAACTCTTGAATAAATATTAAAAATTCCCATAAAACTCAGCACTGTGAAAGAGGAATTACTGTGCAAATATGGAGGGCTGACGTCACCAGAGAGCCGCGGAACCGCCGCAGAAGCTAGGCTTCTGCCGCGGTTCCGCCGCATGTTTGAGGTATCATTGGTCAAATTTTGCACCGTAATTCTTATAATTCCCTGCTGAATTTTTTAAGCATTTTTAATCTGGAAAAAACCCAGTTTTTGGAAAAAGTCCAGAGAGCAATTTGGTTTTTAGGGTTTCGATTCGATCGGGTTTCAAACGTCGTCTACACGTCGCCTAAGGCTCTAGCTAGGCTCTGATACCACTGTAGGGTTCCTAGGCACTCTCAAGAGGTCTCACAAGGCATCAACCATGCCAATTTCAAATTTTACAAGTGCCGAGAAACTCTAATACGGATCGTTAACTAGAATTTTAGGCGAAAAGAGAAACTAGATAACATCTTAACTAAAAGTAAGAAGCTACAACCTTTGTAGATCCGGTTCTCCACTTCCTTAACTCCACGTAGACGTCCTCTCGCTGTCCAAGTCGGATCTCGGACTCCAGCGTCGGCTTCATCGGAGAAATGAACGGACTAGTCGTCGGCTACGATGCCGAATATGATCTACGTCGAGGTTACACAAGATCAAGCTCCAACTTCACCAAGTTGTGAAACTTGTGAAGAAAACACCCTATACTACTTGGCAAGAGGTAGAGGGTGAAGAAATAGGAGGTGGGTTCACTTTAGAATTGGATTTCTCACACTTTTGCTCAAGATGCCATTAATGGTGGCAAGCTTTTTCTTGAAGAAGAAGATGATCAAGAAGATAGAATATGATAAGTTATTCTTGAAAAGAATAATAAAATGAATACTTATCATTTTCTAACCTTGGTTAGGTGTAGAGAATAGACCATGGTTAGTAGGAATGGTTAGGGTTAAGGATGAAGACAAAATGGTCACTTTAGTCAAAGCTTCATGAAGCTTCAACAAGCTTCATGAAAGAAAGAAACCATTTTGTTTTTCTTTTATCTATTTCTCATAAAAGAATGGATAAATAAATAAGTGAAAAACTCAAAACCCTAACCATTATCATAACCATGGTTTAATTCTTTGCACAAAGCCAAGTAAGTATGTATCATCAAACATGATACAATCAAGTGCACACAAAATATATCACATATACAATGTGCACTTCAAGTGAGAAAATCCTTTTAAAATGAACCAATACTAGTTAATGCAAAGTAATATATCAAATATATAATTATACATTAAATCATTAAATCAACACTTGATTCAATGATCCGGTCATGTCGCACATAACCGACTAGTATCAAATGAATCGACTTATCGAATCAATCTTTGATTCGATAACTAGGTTACATCGCATACAACCAATCGAAACATTCATCGCGAGAATGAAATACGGTATCACATACACGCATTATTCTCGGTCCCGCACATATCTCATATGCGCTCCTATTTCGTTTCGCTTGAGCCAGGAAACCTCTGTGTAGGACTCTAAAGACTCGTCAATACGCCGGTAGCAGGTGATGATCATATCAAGCACCCACAAGCCGCAAGCGGTCTGCTAAACGTAACGGCCATCCGGGTATTGAGCGATCAGAAGATCGACGAGCTAGCCCGCTCACACTCCTGTGAATCCAACCAGCAACACTTACCGTACAGTCCGGTCTGTTCGTCTGATATGTCGCATATCAAGTCTAGGGGTGGTAAACGTCAGACCCCAATAACCGATAAGTCGTGCCGATGTGAGGCTCATAACGGGTCGAGAAACTACTGGTAACACTTACCAGCAAATCTCTGATCAGCCCTGGCCAGGGACTTCCCTGTTACGGCCAATCGAGCACAGCGCAACATCAACCCCCCAATACCGGGAGAGACGAAACCCCTCCTATCGCTCATTGCCTCCATGTGACTCGGGACTGTACCCAAAGACCACCGTTTTGCACGCCCTCATGGACGTGGTAAGGTGGAGATCAAAGCACAGTGGGAATCACACAAGACTCTATGACGATCTCGAGTCTACAGACTAACCTGCACAAGTGTCACCTGAGAACTGCCATCTGACGTGAGGTATAATACCATCTGGGAGTTCTCGGCGAGTCCGTCCAGTGTACCCAGTCTCCACTGAGCACTCGTATACCATCTCTGATGTCAAACACCAATGGATATAGGATCATCCATCGCCCATCTCATGGGTCGAGAAGCGTATACGCTAGTCTACACTGGTATATCGATGCCCCGTCTCGATACACCCACGACTAGGGACTTTGAAGGATGTACCTATAGACTACCATGTCCCCACTAGTATGATCCGCATCATAGTCCAGGTAGTCAAGTACACATCCTAAGGGCTTTACCAACATGTAATTACAAGACAGTTTAAAGAGACTAGTATACATATTAAGATAAAGAGTAACCAGATAGCATACTATCATATCGAGCAAGAAAGTCATCTCTATATATGTCCAAGCATCCAATATAATATACATCATCTGTACAATACTGGCCTCTAGGGCATACATACAACTAACAGAACCTACCTCAAGGATAGAGGAACGGACAGAGGAATGCTTCCCCAGCAAGGAGGAATGTACCTAGGCGTCAGGCTTTCACAATGACTGTGGAAGAAGCTGAAGCCACTGGCCAAGTCATCACCGGTAACTTCCAATCTTTCAAACCTTTTCAATACTTGTATACATCCCTATATTTTTGTTCCTATACCTAAACATATCCCACACAACTTAGGTACAATATTAGTAGCCTCCCTACCTGCCTTAGCACCTTTCGATACTGAAGCATCACATTACTTTATGTCGCAACGGTTCATCTGAACTCATGCGATTCCAATTAAACTGCTTGTATCCAGCTGGAATGTCAGTTCAGGGAACGGCGTTCTAAAGGCGACTTTGGGATACGACCTGTGTCTAGTGGTCATCTGCAGCAGAGAATTTTATGATGACTTCAAGGTGCTGGACATACCGAATTTCGATGTAGTCTTGGGAATGGACTGGCTAGGAACTTTCTTCGCTACCATCGACTATCGTCAAAGGAGGGTAGTGTTCGAGATACCAGATCATCCGGTCTTGTATTTCAAAAGTGGAGAATGTACCCTGGAACCTAGCACCTACAAGGCTAAACCAAGGAACACGGTGATTGCAACAATACAAGCTGAAGAAGTCAAGCCAGAGGTAGTTCAAGAGTTTGAAGATGTATTTCCTGAAGACATAGCAGGTTTGTCTCACGATCGAGCTCTTGAATTCAGTATTGACTTAGTACCTGGTGCTCAACCGGTGATCAAAGCACTATATCGCTTAAGTCCTGAGGGATTGAAGGAGATCCGTACTCAGCTGCACAAACTCTTGAAGAAAGGATTGATTCGTCCCAGTACTTCAAGTTGAGGATCTCCAGTTTTGCTCGTGAAGAAGAAGGAAGGTTCATACAGAATGTGCATAGACTACCGAGCTCTGAACGAAGTCACGATAAAGAACAAGTATCCACTACCGCGCATCGACGACCTGTTCGCTCAGCTAAGTGGGTCTTGCGTTTTATCAAAGTCAAATCTTCGTTCGGGTTATCATCAGGTAAAGGTCAAAGAGTCTGATATTCCGAAGACAGCATTCAGAATTCGCTATGGTCATTATGAGTTTCTCATGATGCCATTTGGAGTGACCAATGCACCAGCTATATTCATGAATCTAATGAACCAAGTTTTCCAAGAGTACCTAGACAGGTTTGTTGTCATATTCATCGACGACATCCTGGTGTATTTAAAGAGTCGGAGAGAGCATGATGAACATTTGCGAATTGTCCCGGAGACTTTGTGACAACATCAACTCTACGCCAAGTACAGTAAGTGCGAATTTTGGCTAGATCAAGTCAGATTTCTTGAACACATCGTTTCAGGCGAAGGAATCTCTGTGGATCCAACTAAAGTATCAGTAGTAAGCGAATGGCCGACACCAAAGACAGTGAAGGACATTTAAAGTTTCTTGGATTTAGCAGGATACTACCGAAAATTCATAGAAGGCTTTTTGAAGATTGCAACACCCTGACTAAGCTCACACGTAAAGATGAAGCATTTGTGTGGTCAGAAGCATGCGAACAGGCTTTTGTAGAACTCAAGTCAAGACTAACATCAATGACTATTCTCGTAATACCAGACCAATCTGGAGGTTTTGTTGTGCATTGTGATGCATCCGGTAAGGGATTAGGATGTGTTCTACACCAGCATGGAAAAGTTGTAGCTTATGCATCAAGACAGCTGAAAGTTCATGAGCGTGATTATCCAACGCATGATCTAGAGTTGGCAGCCGTTATCTTTGCACTTAAGATTTGGCGCCACTATCTTCTTGGAGAACGGGTAGATATATACACGGACCACAAAAGTCTGAAATATGTGTTTACTCAGAAGGAGTTGAATATGTGGCAGAGAAGATGGTTAGAACTTATGGCGGACTTCGACATCAATCTATAATATCATCCAGGGAAGGTAAATGTAATTCCTGATGCACTTAGTCGCCAGCCGCTTGTAGGGTGTTTTTCGTCACCCCATTGAGATGGAAATACGCACGCGCTTGTCAGGCGTACTAAATATTTCCCCTGCCTAGGGTACGCGGGGGTTTATTGATTGTGGGGATCCGAATCTCCGGCAGCCACTGACTAAGCTTCCATTAATTACTCCTCGCCTTTGGAGTGAGAGAATCTTCGATTGACGGGTCAAACTGGTCATGCGAACTCGATGTGCAGTGTACGTATATTTTGAAATGGATTTGGATATATCGGGGGGCCCGCAGAGTTTTACGGGGGTCCTGCTACCCGGATAGTGGGCTGGGGGTCAAAGAGGCTAGCAGACCCTTATGGGGTGTGGGGCAGCGTCCCATTAGAAATTTTTTCTAACGGGGACAGTGTTGTGGAGTGTGTGTGTATAAAAAAAAAGAGAAGAATAGTGTCCAAAGGACGCGTGGATGCCAGCGCCTTACGTGCCTAGCACGCGGGCACTAGGCGTTGGCGCCTCACGCGCTGGGCACTGGGTGCTGGCATCCTACATGCTTGGCACGCGGGCGCTGGGCGCTAGCGCCTCACGTGCTTGGCATGCGGGCACTAAGCGTCAGCAGGAAAAGGGACTTTGTCCCTGCATTGAGAGCTGTGCTCCCGATTTGACTTCTGGAGTTAAACTCCTAAAAGAGATTAATTTATGGAGTTGAACTCCAACAGATCATGAATGGAGTTAAACTCCTAGAAATCTTTAGAAATGATCAAAGGGGGGCCTCTTTGTTTCTCTCTCCTTTGGCCCTGGATCTTCCCAAGATGTGATTTTTTAAGATGGGTCTTCTTCTTCCTCTCGGTTGACCGGATCTTAGAGAAAGGAGGTGAGATTTAAAAATCTCCCCTTTTTGAAATCTGATGGAAGATCTGAGCTCCCCTTTGTGGGTTTGTGGTGAAAAACTATTTATTTTTGGAAAAAGAAGAGTAAAACTCTTGATTTAATTGAAAGGGGAAGAAGGTTTAGAACCTTGACGAAGGAGAAAGAGGCACAAAACCCTAGATTTTCAAGGGAATGAAAAAGTTCTTTCTTATTTCATTATCATGTTACCTTATATGGGCTTACGCATTTACACATAGCCCCTTGGGCTTTACAAAATGGCATTTTGCCCATCACCTGCCTCATGTGCTCATTTCTTTCACACATAAGCCATGAGCTTTACAAAAATTTGGTTTTATGCCAATTTTTCTTACGTTCATGCATAAAAAATTACATCAAAATTATTTATTACATGATTTCATTTTGGCATGGGGGAGACCGGCCGCGGGGCTCGACTTGGGCATGGGCCCACTTGATATGGACTTGGGCTCGCTTTCTTGAGGTTGACTTTGACTTTGATTTTGACTTGGTCAACCGGGGTGTAATTTTCGACCCCAACAAAGTGCCTCCATCAATAAATGCACACCGCACATGTGGGTCGTGTGCATGAAATTGATGGATCTCCTTTCACTTGGAGGCGACTTGATTTGGTTCCCAGTTTTGGGAAGCTGACACTGCCCTTTTTACGACATGGACAGTCAATGCTTAACGTGTCTCCGAGACGGAATGTCAGTGTATGACATATCCCCAAGACGAAGTGTCGATGTTGGACGTTTCTCCGAGACGGAGTGTCTATATGTGATGTTTCCCCGGCACAGAGTGTCGCTGGTTGACGTGCCCCCGGAACGGAGTGTCTGTGTTGGACGTTTTCATGAGACGGAGTGTCTGTATATGACGTTTCCCCGGCACGGAGTGTCGCTGGTCGACTTGTCCCCAAGACGGAGTGTCGCTGGTCAACGTTTCCCTGGCATGGAGTGTCGCCGGTTGACTTGTCCCCGGCACGGAGTGTCTGTGTTGGACGTTTCCCGGGCATGGAATGTCTCTTTGACGTTTCCCCGGTACGGAGTGTCACTTTGACGTTACCCCGGTACGGAGTGTCGCTGGTTGACGTGTCCCCGGCACGGAGTGTCTGTGTTGGACGTTTCCCCGAGACGGAGTGTCTGTATGTGACGTTTCCCCATCACGGAGTGTTGCTTGTTGACGTGTCCCCGGCACGGAGTGTCTGTTTGTGACGTTTCCCCGAGACGGAGTGTCTGTACGTGACGTTTCCCCGGCACGGAGTGTCGCCGGTCGACTTGTCCCCGAGGCGGAGTGTCGCTGGTTGACGTTTCTCCAGCATGGAGTGTCGCTGGTTAACTTGTCCCCGGCACGGAGTGTCTGCTTGACGTTTCCCCGGCATGGAGTGTTTCTTTGTTTGACGCAGAGGTCGATGTTGGAATTGGTTGGTTTGATTTTTTGCCTTATTCGGCGGAACTTTTGAATTTGAGAAGAATTTGGAATTTGTTTAGCATCAGTATTGCTGCACTGGAATAATGCCTGGAGCAACTCATCATTAGCCCTGGGAAGACTTAGGATTTTTGTTTTAGTTTGGCATCAGCACTGCTACACTGGGATGTGGTACCAGGAGCGAATCATCATTTTTCGTGAGGGGATTTCCCTCATTCCCAGTTTAATGACTTAGGGGTCATCTGTTCCCAGTTTAACGACTTAGGGGTCATCTGTTCCCAGTTTAAAGACTTAGGGGTCTATTGTGCCCGGAAGATTGGAATTTTGGGGTTAGGGCCGGCACCAGCGTTGCTAACACTGAAGCACAGGTTCCAGGAGCAATTCATCATTTGCCTTTCCCTGTTGGGGAGAGATAGCTTAGGAGACAGGTTTAGGTCCATATCACCTAAGACTTTTCAATGTTATGAGCCGTAAGGATCCCATAAAAGCATTTTCTCCCTACGAGTCGAAAGGATCTCCTAGGTGTACTTTCTCCTTAGGAGTCGTGGGGACTCCCAAGTGTGTTTTTCCTTCATGAGTCATAAGGATCCCAAGAAGGTGTTTTCTTACGAGTCGAGAGGATCTCGTAAGTTTGTTCTCCTCATATATCGTGAGGACACATGAGTGGGTCTTCCCAAATGGATCATAATTCCAAGGGCGGACACCGACCGCTGGACTGGTGATTGCAGTGGGGTATGGGTATGATGAGAATTATTTGAGCCCGTGGATTGTATACGGTAGTCAGTTCGGGGACCAACCGTAGGGCTGTGAGAATTTTAGGATTTTGTTGGCTTCTGCATCGCTGCACTGGAATATGGTACCAGGAGCGACTCATCATTTGCCATTGGGACATTCAGAGATTTGAAATTTTGGTTGGAGTCTACATCGCTGCACTGGAATATAGTACCAGGAGAGACTCATCATTCACCATTTGATAATTTGGATTTTGGTTGGCATATGCATCGCTGCAATGGAATATGGTACCAAGAGCAACTCATCATTCTCCATTGGGAGTTTTTTTATTTTACCACGATTGCTCTATCATTTCAGCTTTTCTTATCATGAAGGTCGCGATTGCCCTATCATTTCGGCTATTTATTCGCGGTTGCCCCATCATTTCGGCTTTTCTTTTTTCTTTTATTTTCACTTTTTTTATTTTTATTTACACACAAATTTTTTTTACATTCCCAATTTAACGACTTAGAGGTCGATTGTTCCCAGTTTAACGACGTGATGGTCGTATGCTCCCAGTTTAATGACATGGTGGTCAGTTGTTTGCTTATCCCAGCTCCCCAAACTTTGATCTTGGCGAAGCTGTGTTGATGACCGTAGCTCTGTGGCTCGTCGGTACATCTGACGGCTGTGAGGCTTTCCCAAGTTTTTATTGGTTCTCCACCCAATCTTTAAAAACATAGCAGTCTTCAATGGTATGACTCACCATTCTATGATATGGGCAGTATATGGGATTGCCGGTCATGTTCATTTCATGTGGCCTCTTTGGAATAGGCAGTTGCAGACCATTATTCAAGGCGTCCTCAAACATTTTGCGGACTTCATCCCTCCTGAAGGAGTATACTTTATTCTTTCTCTCCATTAGAGTATGTGCCCTTACTGGTGCTGGACCCTAAGGACGATCTGTCTTTGGTTCGTCTACTGTCCGCTTACCACGTTCAGTGTACGTATCAGAGGGACTGGAGGCTGATCGCGGCCGTTTTTCGCAAAGGTGTTCCGCTTTTGGGCCGGAGGGGGTATCAGTTGGTTGTTTCCGGATATCAATTCCTGGCCCATGAACCAAAATTTGATTTTTCTGTAATTGCAATCGGGCGACTTGGGTCATGAGATCTGCCACGACATTTGCCAGCTTGTCGACTTTGGAATGGACCTTGGCCATCTTCTCATCCCTTTCCTGAAGTTTCCATTGAAGCCATTGGAATAATACTTGTTCTATGGTTCTGTAAGTCCATGCTACCCTTCCCCGGTTCTTACGGGGTTGCGGAAGTGGTGAAAAACGATTTTCAGGAGGGTGGTAACATGGACTCAAATACGGATCTTTGTTAAACTACTAACTAACAACCTAACAAGAGTTTACCTACTCAGTTAGGGGGCTATACCTTTCTTGAACTCCTTCGTCTTCGACTCCTCCCGGTGTACGGATCGGCCTCACCTTGTCGTCTCCTTGCGCCGAAGATGGATCCACCCGAAAGCTTCTACCTTTGGCTTCTTCTTCGAACTTTGAAGAAACTAGATCACTTGGCTTGCTAGGCCTTGTGAACTAGAATGAGTAGAGGAATATTTTGGTGTCTTTTTATCTCTAAGGCAATGAGTCTCAATACATGAGAATGGTTTGCCTTGAGGTAGAGAGAGCAAGAGGAAGAAGGGGAGCTTGAGAATGAGAGAGCTCAAGAGAGAGAAAGCAAATGATAGAATGAACCATACTCTTCTCATTCTCACCTCTCATAATCCAAAAGCATCATGAGCCATAATGATAAATCAAGTATTATGTGATGGTTATCATATCACAAAAGGCAATATCATTTCATGCATTAAATGCAATGTGTGAACAAATAAGCAAGCTAAAAGTCTTTGTATGAAATGATAGCCATAGTAATGATGGTGGTCAACAAGTCCAACCTAGTCAACCGGTCAACCTAGTCAACAAGGTCAACCTTTCAACCCAACCATGGCACAATAATACTTAATTATCATTAACCATATTTCTAATTCTCATTAGGGTTAAGCAAAGTCAATAGTCAACAGTCAACAACCCCAATGAGAATCCTCTGCCTCTGTCTCTCTGTCAACTGTGCATACACACCCGCATCCGTGTTCCGAGGAACACGAATACAAACGAGATAAAACCAATCCCAAAACGTACACTAGGATCTGGCTTAAACCAAAGCCCGCTAGTGTCAACTGTCCGGACACTGTACGTGCACAAGTGCACGGATGTGACCGAACCCTGTCGCAAAACCATGCGACCTGTCGCAAAACCATGCGACCCCCTACTCTTTTGCCTAAAGGCGAATAGCTTTCTGTGTGGGACTCTAAAGACTCGACACTACGCTGGCAGTGGGTTTAACCACAGACCGCAAGCGGAACTAGTTGTGCGTAACAATCCCCAAGTAGATGCCGATAAGAAGACTGACGAGGTGAAACCCATCTGAACTCCTACTGAGTCTGAATGTGACAATCTCCATACAGTCCGGTCTGTTCGTCTGATACATCGCATGGCGGGCCTAGGGGGCGGTAAACGTCAGTCCCCTAATAGCGGTACAAGTCGTGTCGGAGTGAAGCCCAGAACACCCTGAGATAACACTGGAAACCTACCAGTATATCTCGCTTGCCCTGGCCAGGGACTACTCGTGTAATGGCTCTCCTAGACACAGCGCGATGTCAACCCCCAATACCGAGAGAGACAAATCATGTCTAACCGTCACTGCCTCCAAGTGCTTCGGGACTGCACCCAACTACTACCTGTTTGCACGACTCCTTTGAGCCGTGGTAGGATAGTAATCTAAGTGCAGTGGGAATACACTCGAGGCGAAGTGACAGTGTCAAGTCAGCGGACTAAGCTGTACTCATGTCACCTGGGAACTGATAACTGACGATAGGTATAGTACCAACCAACAGTTCCCGACGAGTCTTGTCCAGTGTACTCGTAACCCAACGAGCACCCGCATACTATCTCCAGTACGACGTACTGATGGCTGTGGGACAGACCATCTCCCACACTGGGATGAGAAGCGCATACGCTAGTCTACTCTGGAGTATCGATGCCCTGTCTCGATAGTCCTGCGACTAGGGACCTGCATAAGGATGTGCTTATAGATTACCCAGCCCCCACTAGTGTGACTGCCATCACAACGCTGGTAATCAAGCAAAGATCCTAAGGGCTCCACTAATGTGTATAGGTGATATACTAAAATAAACACATGTACACATTGAAGTAGAAACAAACTAAGTAGCATACTACTATATTGAGCAAGATTGTTTATACAAGGTGAATATCCCAAGCTTTTATTAAGTAATATACAAACTAGTATGATACAGTAATGGCCTCTAGGGCATATACACTAACAGGTTCTGGGTATGACAACGGGGTCATCCTTACCGCCTGATCTTGATTCAGCATGAACCATGGGTTCCTTTGGCTTAATGGCCTGAGCGAGCTCTTCATCATTTGGATCGAGCCGGTGTTGGATGGCAACAACCGCGTAATTGTCATGGCTATAAGGAGCAGGAGAACTTGTTCTTCTTAGCTCCATTATGTAGACCATATGGGTTGTGTACCTATCTATTGCTTCTTCATTGGCAATGTTGCTCGCTTGGCTCTCAGCTTGTTTCCTTGGTCCCCTCTTTTCAGAGAAAGACAGATGTCTGAGAGAATCAGGTTCCTGAAGGACTTTGGTCTCCGTTTGTATGAAATTGGCGGTCACAGCTTGATTGTTTGTTAACACTCCTGTAGACGGTTCTATCTCTCCTGCCTTGTATTGCTTTTTGACCCAATCTTTGAAGATGCGGCAGTTTTCGATAGTGTGCCCTAGGACTCGGTGGTATGGGAAAAAATTGGGATGATCAGTCATGCTCGCTTCACTAGCCTTTTTGGTTCTGGTATCCGCAGGCCATTCTTCAGAGCATCTTTGAAAATTTTGTGGACCTTGTCCCTTCTGAAAGAGTAGACCTTATTTCTTCTTTCCTCCAAAGTTGTCTCCCGAGATTTGTTAGTCTTTGCTCCCCCCGCTCTCTGCTTATTTAAAGAATCGGTATTGTTGGAACTTTCGCTTTTCCAGTTTTCGTCCCTCCGATGTCTCGGTCTGTTTGTGAATTGGAGATTCTGAATGGACTCGGGCTTTGAGCGTTCCAACATTTGAACTTTCTTAGTCAGCTATTGGAATGTTTTGAGGCCTGCGGTACACAGGAAAAGTTTCATCCAGTCATTCAAATTTTCTATAAGAAGACTGATAGATTGGTGTTGCTCCAACGGCGGTTCACATTTGATAGAGAGATTGCGCCATCGGACTATAAAATCCATGTTGCTTTCATTATTCTTTGGCTCGGTCATTAGCAATGGTGATTTTATCGCTGACACTCATGAACCTTTGCTTGAACATGGATTCTATTTGAGCGAACGTCGTGATCGAGTCATCTGGTATGCTTGCATACCAATCGAAAGCAACATCGGTCAAACTATTGACAAGTTGGCGGAGAAGGAGCGCATCATTGCCCCCAGTGTTCGCACATGATGCTTTAAATTGGGCAATGTGCCGGTTCATATTTCCCGTCCCATCGAACCTTTAAAATTTAGGGACGACATAACCAGTAGGAAACTCCACAAGATCGTACCGAGCAGGGTATGGTCTCCCGCTGCTACTGACATCTTTTTACTCTCCGGCTTCGGCTACCAATGTTTTGACTTTGTTGGCAACCAAATCCATCATTTGATCTTGAGTTAGCGGGCTACTGTCATCGGTAGCCAATACATTTCCTGAGATAAGATGCGACTAACTTTCATGCGGTCCGCCCACCTTTGGATTTGAGGGAATAGGCGTTGGCTGCCTTGGGACACCGTTTCTCGGTTCATGGGCAGAACCCTGCGCTTGATTGGGCGGATGATAGGCAACTTGGGTCGTGAGCTGCATCACGACATTCGTCAGGTCGTCAATTTTTGAGTAGAGCTTGGCCATCTCTTTGTCTTTGCTTCTGAGCTGTTTTTGGAGCTCTTGGAGAAGTTGCTGCTTTGCATTCTTGGGACGGAAGATTGGCTCCTCTTCGCTTTCTGAGCCCGACTCCTCATGAACCGAGGGATCTCTCTGCTTATCATCTTCACTGGGAGGATTTTTATTACCTTCCGGAGGATGTTGGTCTTGGGAAGTGACAGCCACATTCACACCAGATTGGATTTGAGATGTGGTGGCCCCGTCCTTGCTCTTGCTGCGCGTGCCCACCACATAGACAGTGTGGACCACATATCTAGCCATCTTTTTATCTTTAGCGGGGTAACCCTATTCTTGGAACCTAATGAAGTTCAGCCTAGCATGACTCCTAGCCCTTTTGTTGGCTCTATATCTAAGCATTTTCTGTCTTAGCTTCTCAATTTTGAGGGCTTGATGGGCATCCATTATCCAGGAAGCCATTGTGAGTCGATTGGCGGGGAGCTTAGAGAATGCACCCGATCGATTGGCGGGGAGCTTAGAGAAGGCACCCGATCAATTGGCGGGGAGCTTAGAGATGGCACCAGATCTGACTTCTAATCAGGCGATTGTGGGTTCAAGTCCCACCAGGCATGCCAGAATCTGTATGGTGTTTTTCATCATCCTATTGAGATGGGAATACGTGCACTCTTGTCAGGCGTACTATAAATTCCTCCTGCCTAGGGTATGCAGGAGTTTATTGATTGTGGGGATCCGAATCTCCGGCAGCCGCGGACTAAGATGCCGTTAATTACCCCTCGCCTATTGAGCGAGAGAACCTCCGATTGACAGGTCAAACTGGTCATGCGAACTCGATGTGTAGTGTACGTATATTTTGAAATGGTTTTGGATATATCGAGGGGCCCGCATAGTTTTACGGAGGTCACGCTACCCGGATAGCAAGCTGGGGGTCAAGGAGGCTAGCAGCCCCCTTGCGGGGTGCGGTGCAGCGCCCCGTTAGAAATTTTTTCTAACGGGGACAGTGTTGTGGAGTGTGTGTGTGTGTGTGTAAAAAAGAGAAGAATAGTGTCCAAAGAACGCGTGGGTGCCTCACGTGCCTAACACGCGGGCGCTGGGCACTAGCGCCTCACGCGCTTGGCATGTGGGCGCTGGACGCTAAGCGCTGGGCGCTAAGCCCTAGGTGTCGGCGTCCTACGTGCTTGGCACACGAGCGCTGGGTGCCAGCGCCCCACGTGCTTGGCACACGAGCACTGGGTGCCAGCGCCCCACGTGCTTGGCACGCTGGCGCTGGGCGCCAGCGCCCCACGTGCTTGGCACATGGGCGCTAGGCGTCAACAGAAAAAGGGACTTTGTCCTTGCACTGAGAGCTGTGCTCCCGATTTGACTTCGGGAGTTAAACTCCTAAAAAGAGATTAATTTATGGAGTTGAACTCCAACAAATCTTGAATGGAGTTAAACTCCTAGAAATCTTTAGAAATGATCAAAAGGGGGACCTCTTTGTTTCTCTCCCCTTTGGCCCTGGTTCTTCCCAAGATGGGATTTTTGAAGATGGGTTTCCTTCTTCTTCCTTTCGGTTGACCGGATCTTAGAGAAAAGGGTGAGATTTAAAAATCTCCGCTTTTTGAGATCTGATGGAAGATTTGAGCTCCCCTTTATGGGTTTTGTGGTGAAAAACTATTTATTTTTGGAAAATGAAGGGTAAAACTCTTGATTTAATTGAAAGTGGAAGAATGTTTAGAACCTTGAGGAATGAGAAGGAGGCACAAAAACCCTAGATTTTCACGGGAATGAAAAAGTTCATTCTTATCTCATTATCATGTTGTCTTATATAGACTTACACATTTAAACATAGCCCCTTGGGCTTTACAAAATGGCATTTTGCCCATCTCATGCCTCATGTGCTCATTTCTTTCGCACATAAGCCATGGGCTTTACAAAAATTTGGCGTTATGCCCATTTTTCTTACATTCATGCATAAAATATTACATCAAAATTATTTATAACATGATTTCATTTTGGCATGGGGGAGGCCAGCCGCGGGGCTCGACTTGGGCATGGGCCCACTTGATCTGGGCTTGGGCCCGCTTACTTGGGGTTGACTTTGACTTTGACTTGGCCAACCGGGGCATAATTTTCGACCCCAACACCGCTATCAATGAATCTCACTGCACAGTGGAAGCTTCAACATAAATTACACAAGATGGAGATAGAATTGGTTATGCCATATAATACTTCAAAGTTGATGAATTTACAAGTTTAGTCTGTTATTATCAATCAGATCAAAGCAGCTCAAGCAAGCGATGCTAAGTTGCAAAAGATACGAGAACAAGTAGAAAGTGGACTTATAAGAGACTTCATCATCCATGAAGACAGATCTTTAAGATACGGAAACAGATTGTGTGTACCACAAGGTTCTATTCGAAAAGAGTTGATGAAAGAAACTCACAGCTCTCCGTACTCAGTGCATCCTGGTGGTACAAAGATTTACGATAACATTACTGGTAGCATGGAATGAAGCGTGAAGTAGCCAGAAGCGTAGCCAAGTGCTTGGTGTGTCAGCAAGTGAAGGCTGAACATCACAGAACTGCTGGTTTACTTCAACCGTTACCTATCCCAAAATGGAAATGGCACCACATCACTATGGACTTCGTGACTGCACTTTCCTGCAGCACGAAAGGTAACGATGAGGTATGGGTTATTATGGATCGACTCACAAAGTTGGCTCACTTCATCCCATTTTGAGTTGGCCAATCTACCAAGACACTAGCAAAAAAGTACATGGAAGTAAGCCTGAACCTAAGTAATATTTAACTCTTCATAGTGTACTATTTCTGATACCCATGAACTCATGCAGGAGATCGTGAGATTACATGGAGTATCGGTTTGCATTGTCTCCGATCGTGACACCAGATTCCGATCGTAGTTTTGGCAGAGTCTGCAAGCTAGCCTGGGAACAAGTCTGAACTTCAGCACAGCTTATTATCCACAAACAGATGGTCAGTCTAAGCGAACGATTCAGATCCTTGAAGATATGCTAAGAGCTTGTATGTTAGACTTCGGATGATCATGGGAAGATCACCTACATCTTGTGGAGTTTTCATACAACAACAGCTACCAGGCGAGTATTGGTATGGCACCCTTTGCAGCGCTCTATGGAAGAAAGTGTTGTTCACCATTAAGTTGGGACGCCATCAGAGATCGGGAACTCCTTGGACCAGAGATGATTGTAGCAACTGTGGACGTAGTTCGCACGATCAGGGAAAGAATGCACATAGCCCAAGACAGACAGAAGCACTGGACTGATGCAAAACGCCGACAACTGGTGTAACAGCCGGGAGATCATGTTTTCTTAAAGATCACTCCAAACCATGGAGTAATTCGTTTTGGCAAGAGGGGTAAGCTCAGTTCGAGATACATTGGACCGTTCGACATTCTCGAACGAGTCGGAGAAGTGGCATATCGTTTAGCACTACCACCCTTATTGGAAGGAGTGCACAACGTATTCCACATATGTAACAACTCCATTTTTAGTGTACAAAAATTTGTTTAAAAGTTAATGTATACAGAGTTTAATTTACCTACACATTAACAGAGTCTTTAAAAATCCAATTAAAACCTTTTTAATACAAATTTAATACATTTTTCTTTCACACCCTTTCACCTACCCTAACCCTAATCTTTTCTTATAAATACCACCCCTAAACACACACCCCTCACTTCCAAATTCTGTCCAAAACTCTCAAGAAAACTCCTTAGAATTTTGTATACAAGTGAAGTTAGCGACAGGCGAGGCTCCGGCAATTTTCCGACGATGACTCTAGGAGCTTCCGGCGACGAAACGACGCACCGGCAGATCTTACTTCCTCCTCTCCCTATTCTCTAACCTAAAAACAAGTAAATCCCACTTCCTTCTTCTCTATTCTATTCTAAAAATTTGTAAAACTAAAACCCGACGGAAACGGAGTTAATCCGACTTCCGATTCGGTTTTCTCTAAAAAGTTCAACTTCCCTTAAACACAACCATACCAAACGCTTACATCTTGACTATTAATCAGTAATAAAACATATGGAACAAATTCCTTTTCAAAAGAATGTATATTTCAATTTTTATCGCACTTTTTTCAGTAAAATACCATGTAGTTTAGTTTCGACTTTAAAACATCATTAATCTTGCTATACCTTTAGATAGATCACGAGGTAATGACCTACCTCCTCACAACACTCATATGCAATATAACACGATACCTTTTGAGAAACATAGATTAGGGAAAATACCGTTTTACACAAAAACTACCTCTAACTTATAAAAACCATTTTCACAAGATTATGTATTTTAAACAAGTCTTTGCAAAGCGCCGCTACAACCCATTTTGGGGAACCCGTCTGAGATGGTGAGAATTATCGTACATCCCTTGGCTTAGTAGTGCGAGATTCAGACCTCCGCAAGGAGCATTCGGTCTCGAAAAATTTAAAAATACAAATATCTTAAGAAAATGAGATTTCTAGAAAAATAATAAATTAAAATTTATTTATATAAACATATATATATATATGTGTATGTATGTATGTATGTATGTATTTTCAAAATATCTATTTTTGATATAATATAAATATTCCAACTTTTCCAAATCAAAAGAATCAGTTTACATGAAAATACCATGAAATTCCATAAAAGTTCAATACTTTATAACTAAATACCATGTATTATGAAAAATAGGTTTATTCACTAGAAATGTCACATAAATAAAATCTACATCTATGAAAACTCTAAAGACGATAATTAAATACTTGAGGTGTATTTTGTAAATTATACAAAGTTATTTTTACATAAAGCCCTCTCAAGTTTTATAAATTACAATAAGGACTCTAGTAAATATAGGTTTAAGCGGGACCAGTCTCTTGAGCCTCAGGGAGCCGGAGATATGGGTGCTTGCCTATTTAAGGTAGACAACTTAACAAACGGTTTTATCAACACGATAATCGTCTTTGAAAAAGACACAAATTCTGCCGCCCATGTGCAGCGGTTACCGATAACACCAAAACCTAATTCAGGATTTCAATTTCTTTTCTAATTGTCTGACTCAGACTGAGTCTCGTTATAAATAATCTGACTTGAATATGATTCAAGTACAATCTACAATACTACAATTCAATATGAATCCATGAATCCAAATAATCAATCTGTTCAATCTATTCAATCTATATTGACTGAACCAAATTATGGATATACTTCCATTTAAATGATTCTCCAGTTACATCAATTCACTGATATCATGGTTTCGGCAAGTCATCCATTTATACAAGACAATACAATTTACAATACAATACAACCATACAATCAAGATATCGCGGGGTTTAAAGGGGTAGATTGGTACGGAAGGTGTTAGAAGTGGAACGAGACTGCAAGATTTAAGACACCTAACATGTATTCCATTGCTGTTGTACCGTGGCATAACGGTTCCTTGTACATTCCGTTCACCTTAGTCTCTGGTCTAATGAGACTCCTCTCGTATACACCGGCATCCTTTTGTACCAAGCTACAAACAACAGCGTTAACACTAAATACAACTTTAAAAGTTACACTCTCTATCTGTCTATTCTACTTCTTCTTTATCTTTGGGACTTCCCGAGCGATTTGTTCGTTGATGATATTCTCTTTCTTCTTCTTTGAATGTCGTCAGGTGATTCGGACCTTCCAGAGATCGAGCCTAGCACTGAAGACTTGGACCAGTTTATTGAAGATCCCGAGCTGTAGTTACACTTGTACATTTTTTTACATTCTGTATTTTCCATTTCAGTTATGCCATTGTTTAGGCATTGCTTTCATTCAGATGTATTTACTTTTCCATGTACTGTAAAAGAATGTTAATAAATAAAGTTTATATTTCGTTACATTTGTCTCTTGTGTATAGTTATTTTATATTACTTAGTTACGCTTAGCGTATTTACTTCTGAGTAAATACGTAACAGCCTCGTCGCGTCCTCTGCCCGTACACTGGGAAGCGGGGCGTGACAAGTTTTGTTGGTGGCCCATGCAGGTCAGAGTTGTATGGATCCCTACCATGCATTTCAGTTCTGCGTGGACAACCTAAGCAATATAACACAAGAACCAGCAACTAAAACATTCTTTACAATTCATATTCCTTGAATCTTATCATTTACTTTGAATCTGTCCTAACCCAAATTTTTCTTCAAGGTTATGGATTCCCCGAACAATACCAGCACCAATGTCAACAACACACCTCCACCACTACCACTCACATCTGCCGTCTCTGCTCCAATCAACGAGCAAACGGTTTTGCTTGAGGCAATCCACAGCCTCCTAGAAGGATAGCGGCAGCAGACTGCTCTTTTAATGAACCGTCCCGAGGCAGAAGCACCTGGGGTGAAGTAATTCAGGGCTTTGCACCCCCAAACAGTTCTCAGGAAATGAGAGCCTACTAGAAGCTGAGGAATGGGCTCAGAGTATTGAAGATGATCTGGCAGCGGCACAAGTGCCAGAGGGAGCTTGGGTTCGTGTTGCGAAACTGCAGCTCACGGACAATGCACGGAATTGGTAGAAGGCGGAACAAAGATGTCTTGAACAACCCGTCAAATGGAAGACTTTTCGAGACGTGTTCGACGCTAAGTACTTCCCTGAGACTGCCAGGTTCTACATGGAACAGCAGTTCATCCATCTGCAACAAGGTTCAATGTAGACCAAGTCGGTAGATGAATATGACGCTGAGTTCACCATGCTCTGTCAGTAAGATATGTATCAATTATTTGATTTTTCAATATATCACATACTACATAGCTAACACAATCCTTTAACAGATTTGTGGCAAACCTGATACCGACGGATGAGATCAGAGCCCGTCGATTTCAACAAGATTTAGATTCGGAGATCCAGGCTGCACTAGCCACAAGAGATTTTCTGACTCATGAATCGGCTCTGAAAGCTGCCCGCCGTTATGAGGCAGTGGTAAAGATAAGGGGCAGACCTCAATCTGCTGGATTTAAGCACCCTGCCAACCAAATAGCAGGAGGAGCCTCATTAAGGCCACCATTTGTGCCAAGGAGACCGGGAGTACCGAACAACAGGCCCAGTCCTTCCTTTTGTACCTACTACAAGAGAGCTGGACATATGATGAAAGACTGCAGGCGAGCCAACCGTCTTTGCTTAGTCTGCGGCTCAGCTGCTCATGATATTGGGTTTTGTCCCCAAAGACAAAACCCAGTTGCTGCACCTAGACCAGCAATCACTTATCAGCAGAGACCGGCCCTTCAGGCACCTGCTCCAAGATTTTCACTACCTTCTCGACCACCTAGAGGACCACCGACTGCACCTCCTCCTCGCCAGTTCCATCAAGCTCAACGGAACGTTCCGAGGAATGCTCCTCAGGCTAGGAGGAATGTACCACGGCAACAGGCTTGCATGATGACCGTGGAAGAAGCTGGGTCCACTGGCCAAGTTATCACTGGTAACCCTTTCTTTTCAAGCTTTCCTTTCAGTCTTAATATCTATCCACATATTTTTTCCCCTATACCTAAAACATATCCCACATACCTTAGGTACAATCTTAGTAACCTCACTTCCTGCACTAGCACTCTTCGATGCTGGTGCATCTCACTGCTTTATGTCACAACGGTTCGTACGAACTCATGTGATTCCAGTCACACCGCTTGTATCCAGTTAGAATGTCAGTTCAGGAAATGGCAATCTAAAGGCAACAATGGGATACAGTTTGTGTCCAGTAGTCGTCTGCAGCAGAGAATTCTATGCTAACTTCAAGGTGCTGGACATACGAAACTTCGATGTGGTTCGAGGTATGGATTGGCTCGGAACCTTCTATGCTACCATTGACTGTCGTCAAAGGAGGGTAGTATTCGAGATTCGAAACCATCCGATCTTCTATTTCAAAAGTGGAGACCGTATCCTGGAGCCAAGTACTTACAAGGCGAAGCCAAAGAAGGCAGTAATTGCAGCAACTCAAGTAGAGGTAGAATCAAAGCCAGATGCGGTTCGAGAGTTCGATGATGTATTTCCTGACGATATATCAGGTTTGCCTCCCGATCGAGCTCTTGAATTCAGCATTGATTTAGTACCAGGAGCACAACCGGTGATCAAAGCACCTTATCGATTTAGTCCGGAAGGTTTGAAGGAAGTCCGAACTCAGTTGGACGAATTATTGGCGAAAGGATGGATTCGTCCCAGCACGTCAAGCTGGGGATCACCAGTATTACTTGTGAAGAAGAAGGAAGGTTCATACAGAATGTGCATCGATTATAGAGCCTTGAATGAAGTAATCATAAAGAATAAGTATCCGCTACCGCACATCGACGATTTATTCGATCAGCTAAGTGGATCTTGTATTTTCTCCAAGTTAGATCTTCGTTCAGGTAATCATCAGGAGAAGGTCAAGGAATCTGATATCCACAAAACGGCTTTCAGAACTCGTTATAGACATTACGAATTTCTTGTGATGCCATTTGGAGTGACCAACGCACCAGCAATATTCATGAACCTGATGAATCAAGTTTTCCGGGAGTACTCAGACAGGTTCGTTATCATCTTCATCGACGACATCCTGGTATATTCCAAGAGTCGGAAAGAGCATGCTGAACACCTACAAATTGTCCTGGAAACTCTACGACAACATCAATTATATGCAAAGTACAGCAAGTACGAGTTTTGGCTAGATCAAGTTGGTTTTCTTGGACATATCGTATCAGGCAAAGGAATCCCTGTTGATCCAGCGAAAGTTTCAGCAGTAAGCGAATGGCCGACACCAAAGTCAGTGAAGGACATTCGAAGTTTCTTGGTTTCAGCTGAATATTACAGAAGATTCATTGAAGGCTTTTCAAAGATGGCGACACCCCTGACCAAGCTCACACGTAAAGATGAAGAATTCGTGTGGTCAGAAGCATGTGATCAGGCTTTCGTAGAACTCAAGTCAAGATTGACATCAGCACCTATTCTCGTTATACCGGACCAATCTGGAGGATTTGAAGTGCATTATGATGCATCCGGTAAGGGATTAGGATGTGTTCTACATCAGCACGGTAAGGTTGTGGCTTATGCTTCAAGACTGCTGAAGACTCATGAGCGTAATTATCCGACGCATGATTTAGAGTTGGAAGACATAATCTTTGCTCTTAAGATCTAGCGCCATTATCTTCTTGGTAAGCGAGTGAACATATACACAGATCACAAGAGTCTAAAATATGTGTTTACTCGGAAGGAACTTAATATGCGGCAGAGATGATGGTTAGAACTCATGGCGGACTTTGACATCAACCTGCAATATCACCCAAGAAAGGTGAATGTGGTACCTGATGCTCTTAGTCGCCAACCATTAGCAATGCATCTCACCACTCAGTGGAAGCTACAACAGGACTTGCATCAGATGGAGATTGAAGTAGTCATGCTAGGTAACGCTTCAAGTTTGATGAATCTATAAGTTCAATCTACAATTGTCAATCAGATCAAAGCAGCACAAGCAAGTGATACTAAGTTGCAAAAGATCAGAGAACAAGTAGAGAATGGACTCAGAACAGACTTCATCATCCATGAAGACGGATCTTTGAGGTACGGCAACAGATTATGTGTACCAAAAGGTTCTGTTCAGGAAGAATTAATGAAAGAAGCTCATGGCTCTCCCTACTCAGTACACCCTGGAGGTATAAAGATATACAAAGATCTACGTTGGAATTATTGGTGGCATAGAATGAAGCGTGAAGTGGCCAAAAACGTCGCAAAGTGCTTGGTGTGTCAGCAAGTAAAGGCTGAACATCATAGGACAGCTGGATTACTTTAACTGTTACCAATCACAGAATGGAAGTGGCAACACATCACGATGGATTTTGTGACTGCACTCCCTCGCAGCACAAAGGGTAACGATACGGTATGGGTTATTGTGGATCGACTCACAAAGTCGGCTCATTTCATCACATTTCGAGTTGGCCAATAAACTGAGACACTAGCAAAGAGGTACATGGAGGTAAGAATCTACTTAAGATTTAAAACCCTTCATAGCGTACTATCTATGATACCCATGAACGCATACAGGAAATTATGATACTTCATGGAGTGTCGGTCTGCATTATCTCTGATCGTGACACCAGGTTCCGATCGCAATTTTGGCAGAGTCTGCAAGGAAGCTTGGGAACAAGTCTGAATTTCAGCACGGCTTATCATCCACAAACTGATGGTCAATCTGAGCGAACTATTCAGATCTTGGAAGATATGCTCAGAGCATGTATGTTGGACTTCGGAGGATCGTTGGAAGATCACCTACATCTTGTGGAGTTTTCATACAACAACAGCTACCAGGAAAGCATTGGAATGGCACCTTTTGCAGCGCTCTATAAAAGGAAGTGTCGATTGCCATTAAGTTGGGACGACATCGGAGATAGAGAACTCCTTGGACCTGAATTGATAGTAGCAACTATTGATGTGGTTCGTACTATCAAAGAAAAGAAGCGCATAGCCCAAGATCGACAGAAGCACTAGGCTGATGCAAAGCGACGTCACTTGGAGTTCCAGCCAGGAGATCACTTATTCTTAAAAATATCTCCAAACCGCGGAGTGATCCGATTTGGAAGACGGGGTAAGCTAAGTCCAAGATACATTGGACCGTTCGACATACTCGAACGAGTCGGTGAAGTGGCATACTGCTTGGCACTTCCACCCTCATTGGAAGGAGTGCATAATGTGTTCCACATATCCCAACTCAGAAGATATGTGAGTGACCCCAGCCACATTCTCGATCATTCTGAGCTCTCTGTAGAGCCCGACTTATCTTGTGAGTAACAACCTATGGAGATCCTGGACAGGAAAGTGAAGTCACTTCGGAACAAGGAAGTCAGCTTGGTTCGAGTGATGTGGAGAAAAGACACTCCAGGAGAAACAACTTGGGAAAGGGAAGATGAAATGCGCACAAGATATCCTCACCTTTTTGTAAACTAGTCCTTAAAATAAAATTTATAAATTTTGAGAACGAAATTTTTGTAAGGAGGGTAGACTGTAACAACTCCATTTTTAGAATACAAAAATTTGTTTAAAAGTTAATGTATACTTAGGGTATTTGTATTTCCTGTGAGTACTATAAGTAATTGTTTTGCTTTTTAATAGCAAGAAGGAGCTTGTAGCTCACTAGTAAGACCTTGCACTGCTGAATCAAAGCATCTGAGTTCAAATTCCAACACCCACATTATTTTTATATTGATTTCTTTTAATATTTTTTAGAATCCTAAGATTCTACACGTATTAAACCCGTAAAACCAAAGGTCACACTAAAAACAAACTACCCCACTGTGCAAACCAACCGACGAGAGACCCACGGCGACGATCCCCGGCCCGACACGCCGTGACTCGGCCGGCGGGGCTGCTGGATCGGCCGTTCAGGCCGGCCTAACTGAGTCGGATCGGCCGATTCCCTTCTTGGACCCCCTGTCTTTTTGCCTTCTTGTAACTCCGGTATAGTTTAATTTACCTGCACAGTAACAGAGTCTTTAAAAATCCAATTAAAACCTTTTTTAATACATTTTTCTTTCACACCCTTTCACCTACCCTAACCCTAATCTTTTCCTATAAATACCACCCCTAAACACACACCTCTCACTTCCAAATTCTGTCCAAAACTCTCAAGAAAACTCTTTAGAATTTTGTGTACAAGTGAAGTTAGCGAAGGGCGAAGCTCCGGCAATTTTTCGATGACGACTCTAGGAGCTTCCGGCGATGAAACGACGCACCGGCAAATCCTACTTCCTCCTCTCCCTCTTCTATAACCTAACAACAAGTAATTCCCACCTTCCTCTTGTCTATTCTATTCTAAAAATTTGTAAAACTAAAACCTGACGGAAGCGGAGTTAATCCGACTTCCGATTCGGTTTTCTCTAAAAAGTTCAACTTCCCTTAAACACAACCATACCAAACGCTTACATCTTGACTATTAATCAGTAATAAAACATATGGAACAAATTCCTTTTCAAAAGAATGTATATTTCAATTTTTATCGCACTTTTTCAGTAAAATACCATGTAGTTTAGTTTCGGCTTTAAAACATCATTAATCTTGCTATACTTTTAGATAGATCATGAGATAATGACCTACCTCCTCACAACACTCATATGCAACATAAAACGATACCTTTTGAGAAACATAGATTAGGAAAAATACCGTTTTACACAAAACTATCTCTAACTTATAAAAACCATTTTCATAAGATTATGTATTTTTAACAAGTCTTTGCAAAGCGCCGCTACAACCCATTTTGGGGAACCCGTCTGGGATGCTGCAGATTATCGCACATCTCTGGGCTTATTAGTGCGAGATTCAGACCTCTGCAACGAGCATTCTGTCTCGAAAGATTTAAAAATACAAATATCTTAAGAAAATGGGATTTCTAGAAAAATAATAAATTAAAATTTATTTATATAAACATATATATATATATGTGTGTATTATCAAAATATCTATTTTTAATATAATATAAATATTCCAACTTTTCCAAATCAAAAGAATCATTTTACATGAAAATACCATGAAATTCCATATAAGTTCAATACTTTTCAACTAAATACCATGTATTATAAAAAATATGTTTATTCACTAGAAATGTCACAAATATAAAATCTACATCTATGAAAACTCTAAAGACGATAATTAAATACTTGAGGTGTATTTTGTAAATTATACAAAATTATTTTTACATAAAACCCCCTCAAGTTTTATAAATTACAATAAGGAATCTGGTAAATATAGGTTTAAGCGGGACCAGTCTCTTGAGACTCAGGGAGCCGGAGATATGGGTACTTGCCTATTTAAGGCAGACAACTTAACAAACGGTGTTATCAACACGGTAATGATCTTTGAAAAAGATACAAATCCTGTCGCCCATGTGCAGCGGTTACCGATAACACCAAAACCTAATTCAGGATTTCAATTTCTTTTTTAATTCTCTGACTCAGACTGAGTCTCATTATAAATAATCTGACTTGAATATGATTTAAGTATAATCTACAATACAACAATTCAATATGAATTCATGAATCCAAATAATCAATATGTTCAATCTATTCAATCTATATTAACTGAACCGAACCATGGATATACTTCCATTTACATGATTCTACGGTTACATCCATTTACATAATTCTACGGTTACATTCATTCACTGATATCATGGTTACATCCATTCACTGATATCATGGTTTCGGCAAGTCATCCATTTATACAAGACAATACAATACAACCATACAATCAAGATATCGCGGGGTTTAAAGGGGTAGATTGGTACGGAAGGTGTTAGAAATGGCACGAGACTGCAAGATTTAAGACACCTAACATGTATTCCATTGCTGTTGTACCGTGGCATAACGGTTTCTTGTACATTCCGTTCACCTTAGTCTCTGGTCTAATGAGACTCCTCTCGTATACACTAGCATCCTTCTGTACCAAGCTACAAACAACAGCGTTAACACTAAATACAACTTTAAAAGTTACACTCTCTATCTGTCTATTCTACTTCTCCTTTATCTTTGGGACTTCCCGAGCGATTTGTTCGCTGACGACATTCTCTTTCTTCTTCTTTGAATATCGTCAGGTGATTCGGACCTTCCAGAGATCGAGCCTAGCACTGAAGACTTGGACCAGTTTATTGAAGATCCCGAGTTGTAGTTACACTTGTACATTTCATTTACATTCTGTATTTTCCATTTCTGTTATTCCACGGTTTAGGCATTGCTTTCATTCAGATGTATTTACTTTTCCATGTACTGTAAAAGAATGTTAATAAATAAAATTGTTATTTCATTACATTTGTCTCTTGTGTATATTTGTTTTATATTGCTTAGTTACGCTTAGCGTATTTACTTCTGAGTAAATACGTAGCAGACTCATCGCGTCCTCTGCCCGTACAATGGGAAGCGGGGCGTGACAATATATCCCAGCTTCGAAGATATGTGAGCGACCCCAGTCACATCCTTAATCACTCCGAGCTCACTGTATAGATAGATATATCTTGTGAGCAGCAACCCGTTGACATCCTGGACAGAAAGGTAAAGTCATTACGGAACAAGGAAGTAAACTTAGTCCGAGTGATGTGGAGAAAAGATTCACCAAGAGAATCAACGCGGGAACGTGAGGACGACATGCGAGCAAGATACCCTTTCTTAGTTGTAAATTAGTCCTTATATAATTGTAAATTTCGAGGACGAAATTTTTGTAAGGAGGGTAGAATGTAACGACTCAAATTTTACTGTACGAAAATTTTAAAAAGTTAATGTACAGAATAGAGTTTGCTAACCTAAGCACAAGTTATAAATTAAATTTGTTTAAGAACAGCAAGAAAGCACTTGTAGTTCATTGGTAAAACCTTGCACTGTTGTGACGTAGCCCCTATGTTCGAATCCTATCAGCCACATATATTTTTATTGATTTTTCTTTTAAACTTTTTGGAAGCCCAAAAGTTTACACGTGAAATACACGTAAAAATGAAAAATTAGATAAAACAAACATGTGCTAAATATTGTATGTACAGCCGAGGACACATGGCACCGATCCAAGCCCCCACGCCTTCAAGATGGCCAGCGAGATTAGGGTTTGGACTGGCACCGCCGGTCCCTCCGTAGGGGATGGTCCCCATTTTCTTCACCCCAGTCCCTTGGTCTACCCCCACTACTCATATTCTGTTTGTTTTTCCTGCAATTATCCAAAGAACTTAAATTCATCTTTTAATCCAATTTTTAATGCAATTTTAATTTTCTCTTCAATCCCTAAACCCTAATTTCATCCTATAAATACAACATCATACCCCAGCCCTCCACATTCTGAAATCTATTGCCAAAATTCTCAAAATTTTCTAAGTCAAAGAAGAGTACAAGTGAAGTTAACTCAAGGTCAATTTCCGGCAAGGATTCGAGACGTTTCTGGCGATCCCGCGACCACAAGAGGACTACTATTCTCTTCCCCTGCCTCTACTCTATTTTTTAAACTTGTAAGTCCCACTTCTTATTCTATTCTTTCAACTTAAAATGATCTCTTTTCAAAACTTGTCGGAAATTGAGTTAACCAGACATTCTATTCTAAAAACTTTAAAATCATAATTTTTCTTAAGAAGTACCCATCCATATCACTATATCTTATTTAGTAATCATGAAACAAATATTGAGAACAATTTTCATCTTAAAATATCATGTTATGTAACTTTAATTAGCGTTTTTCGTTTAAATACCACAAACTTTACATATGACATCTTTTAAGTAATTAGGTTAACATGCTTTTAGAATACCTCACGAGGTAATGACCTACCTCTCACATACACACATCTTGACATGGCACGATTCGCTTGAAACCATATCTTGTGGCAAAATACGACTTTTCAAATAAATACCTTAAATTATTAAAAACCGGATTTCTTTAAATTGTGTTAATTCATTCCTAGCAATTATGCCTCTACAACCCATTTTGGAAAACCCGTTCAGGATGGTGGAGATTATCCCACATCCTCGGGATTAGTAGAGTGATATGCAGATCTCCTCACGGAGCATATGATCTCGATGGAATTTTTATACAATTTTTAAGAAAAACGAGGATTTCTATAATAAAAAGTTGTTTTTAATAATTATATAAATATTATCAAACCACATATTTTTAAGATATTATTAAATTCCATGTTTTCTAAACAAAATAAACGAATTACAAATTTCATGAAAATGCTATCAAGAATCAATAGAAGTCAAACTTTATACAAAAATACCTTGCACTATTCAAGCTAAGTATACTTTCATTGGAATATCTCACTCTTTAAAAATTATATCCATGAAAAACCAAAATACGATAAATATATACTTGCGGTTTATGTTGAAAGTATATTTAAAAATTTTTTATAAAACCCTCTCAAGTTATATTAAATTTACATTAAGGACCCTACTAAATATAAGTTTAAGCGGGACCAATTCTCTTAAGCCTCAGGGAGCCGGAGAAAGTGGGTGCTTGCCTATTTAAGGTAGAAAACTAAAATGGGGTTATCAATGGTAATTGTCTTGGAAAAAGACACAAATCCTGCCGTCCATGTGCAGCAGTTACCAATAACTCCCAAACCTAATTCAGGATCCAATTCTGTTTAAAGTGTCTGACTCAATCTGAGTCTCACTCTAATCTGAATACAATCCAAACATGATTCCAACTATAACTCCAATTCAACATGAATCCAATATAACGAACATGAATACTTGAACTTGAACATGAATACCAGATCAATATCAACATGACTTGACTTGACCAAAGCATGGATATATCTTGAACTTGACTACATGACTACCGTTGATATCCTGAATCAGTTTACATGAACACCTTATACCATGGTCTCGGCAAGTCTGGTAACTACAAATCAATACAATCAATACAATATGCATTACGGAGTTTTAATGGGGTAGACTGGTACGGAATGTGTTAAAAGTGGCACGATGACGGTTACTAAAAGACACCTACATGAACATCCTGTGCTGTTGTCCCATGGGTTTTGACAGGGCCATGTACTTACATATTACCTTAGTCCACGGAGTAAGTTGGAATTCTCTCGTATACACTAGCACATTCTGCACCAAGCTACAAACAACTACGTTAACACAACCAATACATAATTTATCTATTCTATACTCTTTACCTGTCCATTTCTATTCTATCTCTTGGGGCTTACCGAGCGATTGTTCGCTGACAACATTCTTATCTCTTCTTTCTTTGGAATGTTGTCAGGAGGACCCTACTCTCAGGAGATCGAGCCAAGCCAGGAAGTTTTGGAGCAGTTTACAGAGGAGCCAGAGTTCTAGTTCCTACTTGTACTTACTTTACTTTCAGTTTATATGCCATTTTTTAGGCATCGCTTTCTTTCATTGTACTTTACTTTTCAGTTGTATGTAAAGAATAGTTATCAATAAAAAGTTGTTTTATTACATATCTTGCCATTCTTGTGCTTTACATTTATATTGCTTATTTACGCTTAACGTGTTTATTTCTGAGTAAATACGTCGCGGCTTCGCCACGTCTCCTTCCCTATACACCGAGAAGCGGGACGTGACATTCCCTGTCGTGTAGGCGTGATTTCAGGTATTGATGGAAGCTAGCCTACTTTCATTTTGTTGTTGTTCCGTGGAAATTACGGAACATCCTAGTTACATGTAAAACTCTCACAATTCGAGCTTATAACTTAAAACACAATAATAACTAAAATCATGACACTCTAGCTGTATTTTTCCTGGTAGATATATGCCTGACTCTATTGATCCACACTATATTGGTCTTTCACTTTTATCTTCATGTTGTGTTATTGTTTCATGCCGTATTTTGTTTATTTTAAAGTTCTATTCTTTTTAACTGGGGACTTACCAAACTTTAGTTTGCTGATGGTATTCTTTTTCTTGTTTATTTTCTTTTTTTCTTGGGAATGTCGTTAGATAACTTTGGGGTAGGATACGAGACTCAATACAAGATTGAGCCGACAAAGGACGACTTCAACCAACTTACTTCCCAAGCCTACCATTAATTAGTTATCCATCCAGTATGCACTGTTCTAGATTTCGTTTTACGGTCTCTTATATCCTGATTTCATTTTGTTTGTGGAACACTTATGTCCGTTTGGACTTGAATTGTAATAAATATTGTTTTATATTTTATAAGCTTTAAATTCTTATAATATATTTTCCTTTACTGCTTATACAGACACTTAGCGTTTTCATATCGAGAAAGAGTATTTCTCGGTATGAATACGTTGCGGGCCTCGACCACTCTCGCTACTCGTCTTTTAGGAAGCGGGGCATGACAACTTATTTAAGACTTAAAAATATTTGATTACGATAAATTTAAATGAATAATATATGAATAAATAAATATGCTAACAATATACTAAATATAATTAGCCTATTTTAAAACAATGTTATTAAAAAAATTAATGGAACTATATGTCATAATATTCTTTTAAATGCAGAGGATATAAAATAATTAAAAACGTATTGTTTAAACAGGCATTTTAAAGAAAAAATTAATGTAAAGAGATATTTTCTTGTATTTTTCTGCGGATATCCGGATTCGTATCCATATCCGGATTCACATATCCGAATATCTTTATCCGTATCTGGATAATTTTGCTAAAACCGTATCCAAGTATCAGAAAGAATATTTAAATATATATCCATATCCGTATCCGTTTCTGGCCGGATATTAAAATCCTTATCCGATTGATATCCGGATCCGGATGCAGCCCTACATACGGTACACAAAAGTTGTTATAATTTGAGATGTAAGCAATACATGATAAAAAAAAAAGTACATAGTCATTTTCTGCTAGCTCAGAATAATCGTCATTAATTGGATTCTTTATAGATTGTGAAATTTCTTCATAAACAATATAGTTCTTACAAAAATAAATAGAGTTAGTATTTATTTTTTATTTTGTATGAATTATAAGTACGTAATACATTATTAGTTGTTATGGAACTATAATTATTTATTGTAATTTATTAAAAAATATAATTATATAATTTATATTATGCACGATAAATAATCTAATTAATGAATATAATTTTATAATTTTATAAATAGTCTGTCTCTTTATTTATCAAGATAGTATTTGATTTCTTTTTCTATAAGAAATATCATATGACAACTTAGATTTTAGTTTAATATTTCAAGAATGTATAAAGGCTAAATTTCACTTAAATACCAAAACTTTTTGATAGTTTTTAAATATAAATACCATATTCTATATGATTTGTGAGTAGATACCAAGAATAATCATCATATCTAAATAAATACTATATTTTGGTGTTTTCAATTTATAATTTATAATTTACAAATACGAACGTTTTATGTTATGTAATGTGGTTATAAACCAATGTAAATAATAAATTATGTCAATATTTTAGCTAAAAAATTTATTTTTCAATAAATTTATTACCTAATAAATTTTTAAATAGCGGCGGTTATTTGCGTCGTGAAATTTTAGCATAAGTTTTAAAGTAATTATAATTTCTATAAATAAATTTAAAATAACTATTATTATTTGAAACATTATTATTTCACCATATTTTAAAAAAAAATCTAGGATATTTTTTGTGACTATTTGGATACAAATATTATTATATCTCTTTTTTTTAAATTTTTTTTTTAAATTCCTATCAAATATTATGAACTATAAAGCCCAGGAGGAATTAAAGGAAAAACTCCATTGCACTCATACTATAGAGATGAAACCTATAAATTATACCCAAGGGAAAAAACGCCATGTTAGATAATGAGTAAGCTTTTCCAAGGATCCTTTACATGAACATGTGAATAATTAATAATTTTTTTTCCAAATAAACTATTTATAAGCAAAATTTCTTTATGGCTTTTCTAAGAACTTGTTTGGATACTATCTATCATATAGAAAAAAGCCCAGATGCCATTTTTCCGCCGGATAGACCCAATTCTGCAGAAAGAGTTGTTTGGATTGTGGTTTTGATTTTTGATCCAGAGGAACACCCTCTACATTAGCCATATCCACTAGATAGAAAAAATAGTGTCATACTCAATTTTTTCGCAACTTTCTATTGCTTCTTTTTCCTTCTCTCTTCCCCCGAAATAGAGAGGCCGCTCCATTCTCAAAAATGAAAAATAAAAAAATAAAACCCCCGTCGTTTTCCTCATCGTCGAGTTCCCCAATACTCAAGAATGAATCTACTTCCAACTGACACCCCGTCGATGGGGTTCATCAATCACAAGTTCCGATCAGCGTCGACGTGGACGAGGTCCTTGCTCAGGAGCATGTCGCCTTCGACTACGGCGTCCTCGAGAATGGCCTCACTTACTACGTTCGATGCAACCCCAAGCCTTGCTTGCATGCTGCTCTGGCTCTCGTCGTCAAGGTCGGGTGAGTTGATCGAAATTTTAAGTTGTTTTGATTCATCCTTATGAAATTTAGGTTTCCTTTGTTAGTGTTAGAATTCCTTTATTTTTTAGTCAAAGTTTGCAAATTTAAGTGTCAATTTTAGTTCTAGATTGTGTAGACTAAGCATGGATTGTATATTGACATTTGTTGGTTAGTGAGTGTATGTTAAGTATTTCTGTGGGGATTCCTGTTGACGAGCCTGGCCTGTTTTCTCAAGTCATATCCGTTTTGGGGCTTCTTCGAATCCTTTGGAGGATAGCGGTGCAAGTGAAGCCGATGAGGATGACAAGGATGAAGGAGAGGAAGGAATGGTGGTGGTGATGCTCGATATCGGTGACTTCCCAGATAATGACACATGGCAGATGACGTGTCCCAGAGCTTATAAGAAAAGATTAAGAATGTTACGTTAGAATCATACCCCGGGCCTCCGACCCGAGGATATTCCCGACCTTCGGTGGCCTTCCAGACCCCCCCTCCCGGCTCTCCTCCGAGCTATCATAGAACCAAGATTCCTCGGCCTCCCGCTCGCTCCCGAGCCTCCCGCCAAGCTGATCTTCCTCGGTCTCACCGACCGACCCACAGCATCGATCACAGGCGCCTCCGCCACGGCTCCGTGAATCTCGCCAGACGCGAGATATCCACCGCCCATGATCCCGCGTTCCACGCCATCACGATCCCTCATTAACGAGCATATCTCGTCATTAATAGGGAATCCCGCCTATCACGCGGGCGTGACGCCAGGAGCATAACGGCCGGCGTAAATCTCACGCCCGCCTGCCCATTGCTGCCACTATTTAAACCCCTCTCCCAGACGACTTGGGTAAGACAATTTTACCCTAATAAGTCGTTACCCTGCCAAAATACCCTGTTTAACTTGATCGTCGGAGGGTCCTCGTGGCACAAGCACCCTGGGACTTCTTTGCAGGTAGCTCGGCCTCAACCATATAAAACCCATTGAGATCTATACGCTCCAGGAGGCAACCCTCCAACTCAATCTCAGCCATCCATCAGCGCTCGTTGCAGATCAACGAAAGATAACATCTGAAGGAGATCCATAGATCCATCAGTTGGCGCCGTCTGTGGGAAACGCTAGATCCATTCAACGAATGTTCATCTTCCAATCTCGACTTCATGGCGAGCGGTCACCGCAACGATCCAAGCACCAGCCGTCGGCCTCCCCGCAGTGGAGACGAGGGAGAATCCCTTCCTCCCCCGAACGCCATTCACGCCCTATCCACTCGGATAGATCGACTCACGTCCATCGTGGATGCACTCGTCCGTGTCCAAACGGCCGGGCAAGCCCCCCAGGTCGCAGCTTCCCCATCTCGGGATCGGGACCCCTACAGAGGGAGAGAAGACTTTGTCCGCGTTGGCACAGCCGAACACCGCCTCGCTGTCTCCGGCGGACGCAGATCCCCGGGCCGACGTATTCAATGACCCG
This sequence comes from Agapanthus africanus, assembly GCA_030015575.1. Taxonomy (NCBI): domain Eukaryota; kingdom Viridiplantae; phylum Streptophyta; class Magnoliopsida; order Asparagales; family Amaryllidaceae; genus Agapanthus; species Agapanthus africanus. The sequence goes on from CM057337.1 coordinate 817,937,261, forward strand.
GTGGGTGCCGCATAGCTCAACACCGAGGTCATTCGCCAGAGAGCCTCGCCCCAAGCCCCATCGCGCTCCTGTCCCTCCCGAGGAGGTGTCGGTCAGCTCTCCTGTGCCCAAGCATGACCGGCACCCCCTCCCTCGACGGAGTCGCGCGCACGGGACTCTCCACGGCAGCTCGAAGACGACCTCGCCAGGGGACATGAGGAACCTCATCGGAACCGGGGTCTTGACCAGGCAAAGTTCTCCAGCAGCAGAGGCCAAAAATCAGAATGTGCTGAATCATCAGGATACCACGGCCGACTCGATGCCCTCGAAAAGAAGATCGAAGGAATGCGTCGGGAAAATCGTCCTTCAAGCGACAGGGCTAAATATGTCGTCGACTCGCTCACGAAGCCCTTCACTAAAGAACTACTCGCCATCCACGTCTCCTCCTGGAACAAGCCCCCAAAGGTCTCCCTCTTCGACGGGAAGTCCGACCCGAAGGACCATCTGGACGCGTTCACAGCCGGGATGAGTTTCTAGGACTGTTCCGACGCCGCACAATGCCGCGCTTTCCCCGCCACTTTCATCCACTCTGGACGAGACTGGTTCCGAGGACTCACGCCGCGTTCGATCTCTACCTTCGATGAGCTGACCACCCAATTCCTTGGCCACTTCGTCGGGAACACACGGCAGAAGCGGACCAAGAGCGAGGACAAAGTGTAGGGTTCCTAGGCACCCCAAGGAGGTCTCACAAGGCATCAACCATGCCAATTTCAAAAATAAGGTGCCGAGAAACCCTAAACTACGGATCGTTGGCTAGATGTCTAGGCGAAAATGAAACTAGTTAACAGCTTAACTAAAGTTTAAACGGAAATACAACCTTTGTAGATCCGGTGCTCCACCTCCATAGCTCCGCAACGAAGTCCTCTCCGCTGTCCAAAAAGAATCCGGGCTCTAGCGTCGACTTCATCGGAGAATAAGCGAGCTAGGTCGTCGATGTCCATGCCGAAGATGATCTACGTCGAGGCATCGCTAAATCAAGCTCCGACTTCACCAAGTCAAGAAACTTGTGAAGAAAACACACTCTACTACTTGGCAAGAGGTAGAGGATGAAGAAATAGGAAGTGGGTAGACTTTAGATTTGGATTTCTCACTCTTTTTCATCACTTGCCATTGATGGAGGCAAGCTTTCTTCACTTGAAGAAATGAAGAAGAAGAAGGAAATTGTTATGATAAGAATTATTAAAATGGAAAAGAAAATACATTCTTATCATAAGTAAACCATGGTTAAGTGTTGAGAATTGACCAAGGTTAAAGAATGGCTAGGGTTAAGGAGATGAGACAAAAATGGTGACTTAATGAAAGCTTCATGAAGCTTCATGTTGAAAACAAAACTAGCCACCATTTTTCACTTCTTTTCCTTTTCTCATTTATCTTTTAAATGCAAATGAAAAGATAAATGAAAGAATAAAAGAAAACCCTAATCATTTACTTAACCTAGGTTTAATTCATTACACTTAACAAAAAAGATATGTATCATCAAACATGATACAATCAAGTGCACAAAATCATATCGCATATGCAATGCGCACACCCGAGTGAGAAAATCCATTTAAAGTGAACCGATACTAGTTAATGCAAAGTAATATATCAAATATATAATTATGCATTAAATCATTAAATCAACTCTTGATTTAACGATCCGGTCATATCGCATATAACCGACTAATATCAATGTATCGGCTTATCGAATCAACGCTTGAATCGATAACTAGGTTATATCGCATACAACCAATCGATACATTCATCCCGAGAATAAAATACGGTATCATATACATGAATTATTCTCGGTCCTGCACATATCTCATATACGCTCCTATTTCGTTTCGCTTGAGCCAGGAAACCTCTGTGTAGGACTCTAAAGACTCGTCAATACGCCGGCAGCAGGCGATGATCATATCAAACACCCACAAACCGCAAGCGGTCTGCTAAACGTAACGGCCACCCGGGTATTGAGCGATCTGAAGATCGACGAGCAAGCCCGCTCACACTCCAGTGAATCCAACCAGTAACACTACCGTACAGTCCGGTCTGATCGTCTGATATGTCGCATATCTCGCCTAGGGGTGGTTAACGTCAGACCCCAATAGCTCGATAAGTCGTGTCGATATGAGGTCTATAACACTTCGAGAAACTACTGGTAACACTTACCAGTAAATCTCATAACAATTCGAGAAACTACTGGTAACACTTACCAGTAAATCTCAGCAACCCTGGCCAGGGATTTCCTGTTATAGCCAATCGAACACAGCGCAACATCAACTCCCTATACCGGGAGAGACGAATCCCCTCCTATCGCTCATTGCCTCCATGTGACTCGGGACTGTACCCAAAAACCACCGTTTTGCACGCCCTCTTGGACGTGGTAAGATGGAAATCAAAGCACATTGGGAACCACACAAGACTCTATGACGATCTCGGGTCAACAGACTACTCTGTACCAGTGTCACCAGAGAACTGCCATCTGACGTGAGGTATAATACCATCTGGGAGTTCTCGGCGAGTCCGTCCAGTGTACCCAGTCTCTACTGAGCACCCGTATATCTCCTCTGATGTCAAACACCAATGGATATGGGATCATCCATCGCCCATCTGTATGGGTCGAGAAGGTACACGCTAGTCTACTCTGGTATATCGATGCCCCGTCTCGATACACCCACGACTAGGGACTTTCAAGGATGTACTTATGGACTACCTTGTCCCCACTAGTATGATCCGCATCATAGTCTAGGTAGTCAAGTACACATCCTAAGGGCTTTACCAACATGTAACAGAGAGACAATCAGCATACACGTTAAGGTAAAGGGTAACCAGATAGCATACTATCATGTCGAGCAAGAAAGTCCTCCCTATATATGTCCCAGCATCCACTACAATATACATCCTATGTACAGTAATGGCCTCTAGGGCATACATATAACTAACAAAAAGAATCCTTCAAAGGATACGTCACCCGCTTCTACAACGCCCTCCTTGAGGTCCCAGAACACCGGGACGAAACGGTCATTACGACACTTAGGTCGGGTCTTAGGCACAAGGAGTGGATGCGCTCCTTTGCATTAGCGCAATGTAAGACCATGGCCAAGGTAAAGGCCTGGACCGAACGTGAGATCCGTCTTGAGTCCGAGGTGAATGCCAACCTGCCCCGGACAGAGCAAGCCGATCCAGAGAAAAGGGCCCGGGAGGAGAAAAAGAAGATTGAGCAGCCAAAGCCCTACTCCCCGAAGTTCCAGGAGTACACCCCGCTCAACGTCTCCTAGACAGTACTGTTGGAGGAGGCTAAGGGAGAGAGGTTCTTCAAACTCCCCCGGTCTTGAATAGGGCGGAAAAGCGCACCAGAGGCCCCTACTGCGGTTTCCATAGGTCGCGGGGCCACTCCACTGAGAACTGCAAGCAGCTCCGAGACTATATCGAGGAGCTAATCCTCTCGGGTCACCTGGCAACATACTTACGAGATAAGAGGCTAGCCGATAGTGAGCAAAAGCAACGTCCCCTCCCGACGAATTGACAATCGGCCAAATCATGGCCATATCAGCGGGGGGTACGGCAAAGACCGACGAGACTCAGTGTCCCTCACCGATCGAGGGGACTGGCAGCCACCCGAGGAAGAAGGCCAAAGCAGCCGAGCCAATCATTTTTACCGATAAGGACCTCCACGGTATATCCCTGCCTCACAACGACCCGCTGGTGATCTCGGATCGGGTCTACCGCTATGAGGTGCAGAGGATACTGATCGACTCGGGAAGCTCGACGGACATTCTCTTTTATGACTGCTTTCTGTGTATGGTGCTCACCCCGTCGGACCTAAGGCCGACTGCCCACGTCTTGTCAGGATTCACTAACCACTCCATCCCGGCGGAAGGAGTAATCACTCTCCAATTTAACATCGGGGAGGCGAGCCGTACGCGCACCATACCTGTGGAATTTATCGTCGCGAGAATCCCATCGGCCTACAACGTCCTCCTCGGTCGCTTGACACTGAACTTCCTCCGGGCCCAGATATCGACCTACCACCTAGCGATGAAATTCCCACTCGACCAAGACGGGATAGGTCGGGCCTACGGAGACCAACGAACCACAAAAGTTTGCTTCACCGCAACATCTATGTCTGAGCGGCCAAACAATGATGTTGAAGGCGAGGGTGACATCAAGGGTTCTCTGGACACTCGAGACGAGCAAAAAGAGGTCCGAGGGACACCGGTGGAACCACTAACAGAGGTCCCCCTCATAGAAGGGGACGACGAACGAACTGTCCAGATCGGTTCGCGTTTGATGGGGACTCAGCGAGACGACCTGGTTCACTTCCTCAGAAACAACTCTGACGCGTTCGCCTAGGCACCTGCTGACATGCCTGGGATCGACCCCAAAATCATATCTCACAAGCTCGGGGTAGAACCTACGGTCCGACCCGTCAGGCAGAAAAAACGAAGCTTCGCCCCGATCAAGCAAAAGGAGATCGAGGACGAGGTAGACAGGCTCCTCGCCAACAACTTCATTCGGAATGTGCCTTACTCGGAATGGTTGGCGAACATAATCATGGTCAAAAAGTCAAGCGGGAAGTGGTGCATGTACGTCGACTTCACTGACCTCAACAAGGCCTGCCCGAAAGACAACTATCCACTCCCTCGGATAGATCAGCTCGTCAACAGCTCGGCAGGCCACGAGCTACTTAGCTTCATGGATGCCTTCTCCAGCTACAACCAGATTTGCATGAATCCGAAAGACGTGGATCTCACCGCATTCACAATGGACCGAGGGGTATACTGCTACAAGGTGATGCCTTTCGGCCTCAAAAACGCCAGAGCTACATACCAACGCTTGGTCAATCGCATGATCAAGCTGCAGATCGGCAGGAACATGGAGGTTTACGTCGACGACATGCTCGTCAAATTGGTCTCATCGGACAAACACGCCAAGGATCTGGGCAGGGACTTCAACGTCCTCCGCAAATACAAGATGAAACTGAACCCCGCCAAGTGCGCATTCGGGGTCACCAGTGGAAGGTTCCTCAGTTTCATGGTCACCCACCGTGGAATCGAAGCTGACCCGGAGAAAATCAGCGCCATCCTTAACATGGCCGCGCCCAAGACTAACGTCGAAATCATGCGGCTGACAGGGCGGGTAGCCGCTCTGAGTTGTTTTATGTCGAGGTCTGGGGAGAAGTGCCTCCCGTTCTTCAAACCTCTAAGGAAGATACCAAGGTTCGAGTGGTCGGAGGAGTGCCAGACTGCCTTTGAGCAATTAATGAGGCACCTTGCGACTCCCCCGCTGCTCACCTGGCCAGTTGAAGGGGACGAGCTATCACTATATCTAGCGGTATCCGACCAAGCTGCAGGCTCGGTGCTCATTCGAGAGGTCGACGGAGTCCAGAAACTGGTATACTATGTGAGCCACATCTTCAAGGACATGGAAACGAGGTACCCAGCCATAGAGAATATCGTCTTAGCACTCATCGTGGCCTCAAGGAAACTACGATACTATTTCCAGGCGCACACCATCCTCGTTCTTACCGAGCGGCCTTTAGGGGCTATCCTTGGCTCCCAGAGTCCTCTGGCCGTTTGGAGAAATGGAGATGAAAGTTGTTCCAGTTCGACATAAAATACCGCCCGAGGCTGGCTATCAAGGTCGATTTTATGGTCGAGTGCACCATCCCCAGCAAAGAGCCGGAATCCACGCCGGCCCCCGCAGCTCAACCCTCAATCGATGGGAAGCCCGACTCCGTCCCAGATTGGATCCTTTACATTGACGGGTCCTCGACCGAGGAAGGCTGTGGTGCCGGCCTCATCCTTCGGGGCCCGAACGAGGCAGAAATGGAGTATTCTTTAAAGCTTGGGTTCAAAGCCACAAATAATGCGGCGGAATATGAGGCCTTACTGGGTGGACTGCGCATAGCCTTCGGACTGGGGCTGAAAACGATCCGGATTCACAGCGACTCCGACCTAGTCGTTGGCCAAGTGATCGGCCGATTCGAAGCATAGGAGCCTCTGATGGTGAAGTATCTGGCTGAGGTAAGAAAATTGCGGAAGGACTTCCACAAAGTCCATATGGAGCAGATCCCCAGACAGCTAAACGCCTATGTCGACGCCTTAAGTAAGATGGCTTCATCTTATACGGCCAACAACAAGAGGAACATCCTCTTCGAGGTCTTGCCATGCCCCAGCGTGGAAGACAAGGCAACGCCACTTCAAGTGTACATAGCCCGGGAAGAAGACGGGGATTGGAGAAAGCGCCTCGTGGAATTCCTGAGGGAAGGTACGCTCCCAGAAGATCGAGGAGAAGCCCGCCGTCTCCGAGCCAAAGCTCTCCATTTCGTCTGGTGCAATGGGAACCTCTACAAGAAGTCTTGTTTACCGCCGAAAGACGCGACCGGGCCGTTAGGACGTCTGGCCTGAATTTTGGGGGCAGATGCTATTTGGTTTTATCCGTCCACCTCTCCGAAGATGCCAAGTTGATTTATGGCACCGTGTATCGGAGGTTTGGACGGATGCGGCCGTTGTAGCAGATTTCGTCAGATTCCCCCTCGTTTGTGAGGGGTTTTTAATTGTGGGGACGCTCTTCCCTGCAGGCGCAAGCCCCTGCAGTTAATTACGCTACCGCATCACGGTAACAACTTTTTCCTTCTCTAGATGGTCACTTCGTGTCGTGTGTGTTTGTTTTATTTTTGGTTGCCCGTGGATTGTATACGGAGACTAATTTATGTTGTCGCCCGTAGAGCGTGGATTAGTCCAAATCCGTATTTTCTTAGATTTGGGTTTTGGGTTTGGTTTAAGGATCGTTAATCTCATTTAAGACTAAGATCAACTTAAACGTTTGTTAAGAATACGTTGGTCTAATTTTAGACTAAGATCAACTTAACAATTTGTTAAGAATACGTTAGTCTAATTTTAGACTAAGATCTACTTAACTGGATCATTTAGATCAAACAAAAGAGCATTTGGGCTCTATTGTTTTAGTTTAGGGACTTTGCGGTCCATAATTAGTTTAAGGACATTACAGTCCAAGGTTAGTTTAAGGAAATTACGATCCAGTTTAAAGACATCATAGTCTGTAAAGGTTAAGGGCGTCATAGTCCATGGGCTTAAGGACCCTACGGTCCGTAGTTTAAAGACGTCATGGTCTATAAAGTTTAAGGACATCATAGTCCATGAGTTTAAGGACCCCACAGTCCATGGAATAATTGGTTATCGGAACCCGTCGCCTCTTTGAAGACGTTGAAGGATTACAACAACAAATATGAAAGGAGTAAAGAGATTTACCCTTGAACCAATATTGATTGGGAAATCTGTAGTCCAATTTGGGACTAAGATCAATTAATTAGATTATGAGCACATGGACTCAATTAAATCTGAGTTGAGGACTTATGGTCAACTTGGGCTAAGTCCAATTAAGTTTAAAATGTTGGACCTTAGTTTAAACTGTTGAACATTTGTCTGGGTTCAGCCCCCCATTATTTAGCAATGCTAAGCATAGGTCTGGGTTCTGACCATATTTTTATCTCTTATTGAGTGCTGAGCACTCATATGCCATATAAGATGATCAATCTTAGAATGCAAGGATGTATTTGAGGTTCAGCCAAAAAGGGAGTCTTGCATCTGGAAGATTTAGCCAATTTAGGCTAAGACTGGTTTGAAAATAGTGTTAAACACTAGCACGTATCTGGCGGTCACGTATTCCCACGTGATGCCTTTAAAATAGAGTTAAACACTAGGGATGAAATGCTCAAAATAGTGTTAAACACTAAAAAGATGAAGCGCTCACTTGAGGACACGTGAGACGCCCTAGGATTGGGCTAAGCTTACTTTATTTTATTCTCAAAATATTCAAATAAGTATTAAACACTTAAGTCTTTACGGCCATCACGTGTGGGCACGTGATGGGTATCCATGCACTGGATATTAAAGGGATTTGCTAGGGGTCACGTGGGGACACGTGAGGGCCCCCATGCATTGGATTTTAATCCTTCAGTTCTTTCCATCTTCTCTTTTTTAAAGAGGCGTTTGTCAGGGGTCACGTGGGGACACGTGAGGGCGCCCAAAGTCTATTTTGCCTTGGCTTTGTTCTTTTTATTTTGAGGAATTTATCCAAGGGTCACGTTGGAGCACGTGGCCCAATCTCATTCATTCTCTTTTGATCACTGAGGAGGGGAGTCACGTGTTGCCACGTGATCAGGTTTGGGTACTGATCTCTTTACGTGCATGGAGAGTTTTAAGTCTCTTGTTTAAGAATTAAATTCTTTGGTAGGGTTAAACCCTAATTTTATTTAGAGGAATTTAAATTCCTATGTATTTGGAAGAATTAAATTCTTTAAACCCAACTCTCCTTCTAAGTTTTGGATCTGCATGGCAGAATCTCCCCGATGAGAATTAAATTCTCAACTTATAGGGAGATCTGCTTCTGCAGATCTTCAACCATGAAGAAGAACTAAGTTTTTGTTTTAAGGGTTAAACCCAGTCTTTGTTGGAGGAATTAAATTCCTAAGTATTTAGAGGAATTAAATTCCCTAAACTCAATTCTCCCTCTAAGTTTTGGATCTGCATGGCAGAATCTCCCCGATGAGAATTATATTTTCAACTTATGGGGAGATCTGCTTCTGCAGATCTTCAACCAATGAAAGAACTAAGTTCTTATTCAGAAGTGTTAAACTCTTAGTTTGAGAATTAAATTATCCTTTTGTTTTGTAGAGCTTATATTCTCTTTCCCTTTCTCACCTAGGGTTTCTTTCTCTTCTGAGGAAATCTTCTTTTCTCTCTGGAGAATTAAATTCTCCTCTTTTTTCTCTCTGTTGTTGTTATATCCTCATTTTTATTCTCTCTATCTCTTTTTTCTTCCCTCTTGGCTCTTATTTATAGGAGAAAGAAAAGAATCAGTTTGTTTAGTCAATCTTTCATTGAAAGATTTTACTTGATTTTGTAACCAACATGATCTTTTAGATCACTCAGTGAATTTTATTCACCATTGGATTTTTAATCCAAAAGATATTCTGTCTGTTATTCTTGGCAAATTTCAGGAAAATCTTTCCTTGTGTAGAATCTTTCTATAAATTGGTGATTTTTAATTACCATTGGATTTTTAATCCAACGGTGCTCCGCTTTACAGAGCGCAATCTTTTTGTTTTGGAAAGATCTAAGGAAATATTTTTTCAACTAGGGTGCTTGATTTCCCTTAATTAGAATTTAATTCTATTAGTTCAGAAGGTTTAAGAACATGTCACGTGTTAGCACGTGACTCCACTGATTGACCATTTAATTAGAATTTAATTCTATTATTTCAGAGATCTTAGGAACCCATCACGTGTTGGCACGTGACCCCATCAATTAGGCTTTCAGGTGCGGATAAACTCTGATCATAAAAGGTCACGTGTCTGCACGTGAGTCCCGGTCACGTGTGAGCACGTGATGTCTTTTTTTTTAGGATTCTCCCCCTTTTTCGCAAGGGGACAAGTAGCTCTTGGCCGAAAATTTTGGCGGGAACAAATGCCCCCCACTACTTTGCCCACGTAAGCATGTACGTGGATGAAGTAGTGCAGAGTTATGCATGGCCATAGAATTGAGGGCTTAGGAGACAAATTTAGGGTCATTGTAGCCTAAAACTTTTTCATCTTCATGAGCCGTAAGGGTCTCAAGAAGGTTTTTTCTCCCTACGAGTCATGAGGATCTCGTAGGTGTATTTTCTCCTTAGAAATCGTGAAGATTCCTAAGTGTGTTTTCTCCTGAGAGTCGTAAGGATCTCGCAAGAGAATTTTCTCCCTTACAAGTCGAGCGGACTCGTAAGTGATTGTTTCTCTCCTTGTCGATGTTCGACTTTGGAGAATATGGACCGTAGATAGTCTATCTTGACCTCCCTGCAGGGCAATGATGACTTAGGAGACAGAGTTAGGATCTGCCACCTAAGACTTTTCAACTTTATGAGCCGTGAGGGTCTCATAAAGATTTTTCTCTTTACGAGTCAAGAGGATCTCATAGGTGTATTTTCTCCTTAGGAATCATGAAGATTCCTAAGTGTGTTTTTCTCTTGAGAGTCGTAAGGATCTCACAAGAGAATTTTCTTTCTTACAAGTCGAGAGGACTCGTAAGTGATTGATGAGTTGACCTACTCCTGAATCAAAGCGTTGCATTGACGGGAAGGTCGAGGGTTGACTTTAGCCATACGGGGTCAGGATTGACTTTGGCCATACGGGGTCAGGGGTTGACTCTCGGTTATCTGTGCACCGCCGAGTCCTGGAACTGGGAACTTTGCCGCGGCTCCGCTTTGCTGACTTTGCGCCTGTTGTAACGAGACGAATGTCGAGGTAGTCTCTAGCTTATCTGTGAACCGTCTAGATCTGGAACTGGGGACTTTGCCATGGCTCCGTTGGTTGATGTCGCGTCCGTATCCTGCTGGAATGAGGAGGAACGTTGTTGATGATCTCTAGGCTGTAGATGTCACCGTTGAAATCTGGAACTAGGGGATTTGCCATGGCTCCGTTTTGCTAACGTTGTATATTCCTGCAGAGACACTGATTTCTCTGCGGGTCGGCGCGAATCGAGATGTTCTCGTCAAGGACACTGATTTCCCTGAATCGAAGTATTTGCCAAGGGCGCTGATTTCCTTGGGGTTGAGATGAATCGAGGTATTCCTGCAAAGACACTGATTTCCTTGCGGGTCGACGCGAATCGAGATGCTCTCGTCAAGGACGTTGATTTCCCTGAATCGAGGTATTTTCCAAGGACACTGATTTCCCTGGGGTTGAGATGAATCGAGGTATTCCTGCAAAGACACTTATTTCTCTGCGGGTCGACGCGAATCGAGATGCTCTCGTCAAGGATGCTGATTTCCCGGAATCGAGGTTTTTGCCAAGGACACTGATTTCCTCGGAGTTGAGACGAATCGAGAAGTTCTCGCAAGGATGTCCTAACGTCACAGTTAACCTCTTCTCTATACGACAGAGGTCCGTTAGGGTCTATGGTACTAGGGTTGTGTCCGTCGTACCGTCACGTTGGCTGATGTATTCCTCGATAGGCAATTTTGCTATTCGAGTAGCCTTGCAACTGTCGTGTCTCTGATCCCTTCAGGGGCTGGACAAGACGTCTTCAAGCAATCTTCCAGGAAGTATTACCGTCGAAAGAACAAGCGTTAGGGATATTCCATGTCGCTTTTTACTTGAGGTTAGGCTCAGTTTGGGAGCCTCGATGAGTCATGACCACTCCGCGCTAGTGTGGGATGATCTCCGATAGTCTTTCAGGTTTTATATGAGTTGCCGTCAAGACCCTGAAGCTAGGAATATTTCCTTCGCTTCGTTTGCTGGCACTGCGTCTGCTGTATCGAGACGAACATCGTGGTTGTCTCTAGGTTGTTGGTGAACCATCGAGATTTGGAACTAGGGACTTTGCCGTGGCTTCGTTGTTTGATTGTCCCGTCTGAATCCTGCTGGAGGAAGAACGCTGCGGTGACATCTCGTCTACTGTATCGGGACGAACGTCAAGGTGGTGACCACTCCGTGCTATTGTGGGATGATCTCCAATAGTCTTTCAGGTTTTATATGAGTTGCCGTCAAGACCCTAAAGTTAGGAATATTGCCTTTGCTTCGTTTGCTGGCATTGTGTCTGCTGTATCGAGACGAATGTCGCGGTGGTGATCACTCCGTGCTAGTGTAGGATGATCTTCAATAGTCTTTCAGGTTTTATATGAGTTTTCGTCAAGACCCTGAAGCTAGGAATATTGTCTTTGCTTCGTTTGCTGGCATTGCGTCTGCTGTATCGAGACGAATGTCGCGGTAGTGATCACTCTGCGCTGGTGTGGGATGATTTCCAATAGTCTTTTAGGTTCTATATGAGTTGCCGTCAAGACCCTGAAGCTAGGAATACTGCCTTCGCTTCGTTGTTTTGGCGCGTCCGAATCCTGTTGGAGGAAGAACGCTATGGTGACATCTCGTTTGCTGTGTCGAGACGAATATCAAGGTGGTCTCTAGATTGCTGATTAACCGTTGAGACTTGGAACTAGGGACTTTGTCGTGGCTCCGTTGTTGGTGTCGCGTCTGCATCTTGTTGGAGGAAGAACGCTGGGGTGACATCACGTCTACTGTATCGAGACGAACGTCGAGGTCGTCTCTAGGTTGTTGGTGAACCGTCGAGACCAGGAACTAGGGGCTTTGTCGTAGCTCCGTTGTTTTGTGTCGTGTCTGAATCCTGCTGGAATGAGGAGGAATGCCGTTGACGATCTCTAGGCTGTAGATATCGCCGTTGAAATTTGAGTCTTCGTTTGAATGGGCTTGGTGGGATGATATGATCCCCTTTTTGTTTGTGCCCCTGGATTGTATACAGGGATCGATGTGATCTCATCTAAAGGGCAAAAAGTTTTTCATTTCACTTTTTATTTCTTTCCGCCATGCTCTATCATTTCAGCATTTTATATCGCGAAAGTCGCGATTGCCCAATCATTTCGGCTATTTTTCGCGGTGTCCGATCATTTCGGCTATTTTTGTATGCATATATATTCTTACTTGCTGATTTTGTTACAAGTTGCCCCATCATTACGGCTATTTCATATGCATTTTCGGCTCGCTGATTTTTGTCACGAGTATGGAACTTGGAACCCGGTGCCAATCTTATCATCAGCATCGCTGCGACTGGAATATTGCAAGGAGCGAATCATCATTTTCCGTGAAAGGACTTGGGATTTGAAACCGATTCAGGCATCAGCATCGCTACCACTGGAACATTGCCAGGAGCGAATCATCATTTGCCTCTGTCGATATCGAACAAAGGTGGCTTAGCAAACAGGATTAGGATCCTGTTGACTAAAGCTTTTTGACTTTACGAGCCATAAGGTTCTCATAAAGGTATTTCTCCCTACGAGTCGTGAAGATCTCGTAGGTGTATTTTCTCCTTAAGAATCGTGAGGATTCCTAAGTGTGTGTTCTCTTATAAGTCGTAAGGATCTTACAATAGTGTTTTCTCCTTATAAGTCGAGAGGACTTACAAGTGTCGTTCGCCGTGTGAGCATATCCCTAGTCGCTGGTGGGACTCTGTTAGAGAAATGTTTATTCGTGCCCGTGGATTGTATACAAGGGTCGATATTGAAACGCTTGTAGGGCAGTCTGTGGGTTGTGATGGCTTAAGAACAGGTTCAGATCCCTGTAACTTAAGGCTTTTGAATCGTATGAGCCGTGAGGATCTCAAAAGGGAATTCTCCTTACGAGTCGTGAGGATCTCGTAAGTGTGTTTTCTCCTTAGGAATCGTGGGGATTCCTAAGTGTGTTGCTCCCTTGTGAGTCGTAAGGATCTCACGCAGGTCTTTTCTCCCTACAAGTTCGAGAGGACCTTGCAAGTGTCTTTTAACGAGATTGCGCCCTTTCGAGTTTTCACAAACTCGCCGGTAGCCCTGCTGTTTTTACTCACGGAGCCCTTTCGGGTTTTCATCCGTGCCCATCTCGCTTATGGACGTACCGTTTTTTTGTCAGCCTTGGGATGCTGCGGTCCGTAGTAGTTTATAGACGTCTCGGACAGCTGCAAGTTTTAGGACATTGTCGTCTATCGTTAGTTTAGAGACGTTTCGGTCCGCTGTAGCCTTGAGGCGAAGTTTCGCTGGATGCTTTATGAACAAGTAGGTTTCTCCTTTATAGACCTTGTCACATAATCTAAGGGTTTTGGCACTGCTCCTGCCCCTATCTCCTCTACGTTATCTCCTAACGCCGAGTGAGCTGCTTTGTTACTTAGCGACAAATGAGCGATCATGTGGCAACTTGCCACATAATCTTCGGATTCTTCTGACAAGTCGTCTCCCTCATCATTGTCGTTATTTTCATTCTCAAGGATGTGATTGAGGAACTCTTGAAGCGTGACTAGGGTTCGCGCCCTCTAGTTGTATTCTTCCAGCGCGTCAATATGCTTTTGCAGATCCGTACGCTTGTCGTTAGACTGCACGGGCTTTTTGGTCTTCTTCTTTTTCTTCGAAGACTGTGACGGTTGTGCCTGGTTGTTTTGCCCATTGCTATTAATTCCCGATGTTGGGCGTGGTTTCAGCATCCCATCGATGATCTCCGGCTCTTGCGGGCTTTTCCACCTGATCGCCGGACATGTTTGAAGATCTTTCAGCATTCTTTTAGTTTTTGCCGAAAGAACAACTTCCCATGGAGCTTCCTTTATAAATGAGCATGATGCCCCCGGCATGTCCATCTTTTTTGGAGAATGTGGTTGTGGCGGATTTACCTTCCAGTTTTCGGACAGCGTGAAATTACCCTGTTATTACTGGTCTTCAACCCAATTTTTAAAGACGTAGCAGTCTTCGATCGGATGTCCCGATGCTCGGTGGTTGATCGCACGCTTTTGGCGTGTCGGATGTTCAAAGTTCTAAAGTATAACCGCGATCAGGACGGTGTCGCTATGCAGCTAGCCGGTTGAGCACGGGTCGATCCACAGGGAGATGGTTGTATGTCCTTTCTTGTCTTAGACGAGTCAATAAAGAATCTGTATGAGTTTGTTCAGTCTAACCTATGTGTATTATTTGCAAGTATAAAGTTGTTAAGAAAGGATACGATAATGTAAGCTAAAGAAATCCGTACTCAAAGCCTTTGAGCCGAGTCTTGACCAATTGAAGCTAGAGCAATCGGCAACAACGTGGATTAGGGGATTTAAGCGCGGTATTCGTAGAATCCGGCTTATTTACCCTTGTCCGTCCGTTCTTGTCTCTTGCTTTCGCCTCCGGATAAACCGAACGCAACCGGTCGCGGTTAGGAATCACCGTTACCTTGTTAGGGTAGGGTGCCTAACGGAGCGCTTGCGTATGGTTTGGGCGGAGTTCAATGGAAAATAACGGGAAAAGAAAATGAGCAAAGAAATGTTAACCTACAATATCATATGGATTCTTAACAACAACAATAAATACAACATTCACAAAATGAACAAAAGAGAGCAAAAGAAAAGAACAAAGAAAAGAAAAGATTACAAGTAATTAAGTGCATGAATTAAATTGCAAGAAAGTAAAGCAAGATAATAATAAGCAAGTAATAAAAAGCGATAAAAAGAACAAGAAACTAGAACTCAAGACAAGCATGTGATCAATAGCCAACCCTTAAACTTGCAAGCTCAATCAAGAGGTTGCAAGATCAAGGGAAGGGTAGAGAACGCATGTGAAATGAAGCGCTAATTCCATAAGAAAATACGACCCTTGAGATCAATAACTAACCCTTAACCATTCAAGCTCAATGAAGAGGTTGAATGATCAAGAGAAAGCAAGAATCTCAAGGGGAAGAAGAAACAAAAGAGAATGATACAAAAAGCCCTCATCTTCATTGATCTCCCACTCAAAAAGCTCTCACTACAATTTTCATGGAAAAAGAATGAAGAAGAAGAAGAAGAAGAAAAAGACTAAATCCTAACAAAAAGAAGAACAAAGAATGAACATGAAAATTGGACCCTTGGCTTGGCTCAGATCTGCTGTATTTATAGGCAGGGAAATGAAACCCTAAGGGCAAATTCTGACATAAAATGAAGTACCCAAAGTGCCCATGAAAAACGACAGAATGAAGACCCCACATGGCCGCGGATCCGCGGCCAATACCCCCTATTGGCCGCGGATCCGCGGCCCTTTAGTGGTGTTGGGCTGTGGGCTTTGGTCGGGGTCCCTAGTTTGTTGTCCTCTTCAGTGTGGTATATGACTTTTCTCAGAATCTCTTCACAATATTTCCAGAATTCTAGCACAACAAAAAGGTGATGTGATGTGGATATTTTGCCATGATTTTCTCGAGCTCCGTGTAGATTTCTTGGATCTTGTGTTGACCTAGAGCTTTGTGCATAACATGACAATCGATTTGCCATTTTGTCCCTTAACTGGTATGTGGCAACACACGGATAGAGAGCGGAGACCGTGTTTTATCTGTTGTTGGCAGTAATCCGGAATTTGTCGTACTTTTCATGGATTTTCACTGTTCAGAGCCGAGAACCTGTATTCTGCAATTATGTAGCAAACACTGATTAAAAGCACCTACCTATAAACACACGAGCATAAGAATGGGCGGTATAAAATGCAATATTCTGGTATGAACAAATACCCCCAAACTTAACTTTTGCTCGTCCCGAGCAAAACCAATTATTCACAAAAATAAAATCCTAACCGCACTTTCGCAGGGAACGCGATTGCACTGAGCTCGTGCAACAAGCCGTTAAACCTCTAGGTGTCCCTAGTAGGAGGAGTGTTGTCTCCTGAGGGTTTTCAGCGGATACTACCCACAAAATCCCGTCAAACTAGTTTCATAAGTTAACATAGATTCTACTCCTACAGTTCAGTATTTACGTTAGAAATTCTATCATCCTAAGTTGGAAATATCCAACCCTAATGCTTCACACCTCCTATCTATTTAACTTTAGATCATATACGTTCCAAAAAAGTTCAGAAAGATGTTGGTATCTCCTGAGTTTTCCTTCTAAAAGTGTGGCCTTAAATCAGGGATTTTTATCAACTTTACAGAAAACATAAGTCTTATTCTTTATTTCTATCTTTTATTCAAACATCGATTGTATACCCCTACGTGTGTGTATATTTGCACCCCTACACTCAAGAATTCAATTCAAGCTATAATACCCTTGCCCTAATACCTAATTCTACTTCTTTTCATTAAGGATGGACGGATTTGCTCACACACCTTTCATGCGATTATTAATGCTTCTTGAGGCACTAACGGCCGATTACTGAATGTGTGAACTTTAAAGCGTAAATAGCAGTTTCCAGGTCTTGACTTTATTCTATTTCTCTTTTTCTTTTTCTTTTTCTTTTTCTTTTTCAAGACCGGAAATATTTTTCAACATGCTCTTTTGGTGTTTAGCTTTAAATACCGTTTTTTCTTTCATACTAGGCTTTCAGGCAAGAGTATTTCAAGGTATCCTCTACTATCCCAAGTTTCAAGGTGCGTGTAAGTGCAGTTTGTAGGGTATATACTTTCTAATTTTGAACTCGAGAAAAGAAACTATTTTTCAGACTTATCCTTCAGTAAAGCATCAATACTTTCCTTTCATCTTGACTTAACTCAAGAACTGAACTCAAGATTACCTATTTCTCAAAAAAAAACTGTAAGGACGTATACTTACCAAAGTTAGACAGAATGAGGGTTATTTTTAGGGTTTTCAATCCCTAAGCCTAGAATTTAGTTATTTCTATCATATCAACTAAACTTTCAGAATAAAAATCTAAGTTACCCTATTAGCTAACTTGACGACAAAGTTTTTATATTTTTTTGGAAAATTTTTAATTTTTGTGGGTTTTTAATAAGGTATGCAAATGCAAAATATACAAATGAATGCGAAGGAAGAAAGCTTACCGAGCACACCCCCAAACTTAAACTTGACAGTGCCCTCACTGTCAGGCTATACTAAGAGGGTCAAAATTGCCGGCGCTCCCTAAAAACAAATTATGTACAAAACAAAAAAGGAAAACAAAAAATATATACAAAAAAGGTGTCCTCCCAAACTTAAGTAAAACAGTGTTTCCACTGTTAAGCGTTGAAATTCAGGATTAGGGGGGAAAGAGAACAGTATCAAGCTATACAAGGCCTTACACAGGCCAAAAGTTAGTACCAACCATTCAAAGATTTTATCTCTATAATGTGCTGGTTGGTGAAAGAAGGCGTAGAGAAAAGAGATGGAGAATACGCGAGACCGTATGCGAAGAGAAGCGGGATACGGTCTTGGTATATGAGAGGAAGAAGAATGGCGGAAGGGAAAAAGAAGTGGAATACGAACTTGAGGGTGCAAATGGAGTAAATAGATTAGCACAATTTGTGATGAGCGATGTGTAAAAAGCGAATGTGCTAATATATTTACCCGTCGAGAAATGGGGTCAAATCCCTCAAGATTCGTGAGAAACCATGGGTACGCCGAACTTGGTAAACCAGACACAGTAAATGAAAGTGAGACGGGTTCTTGCAAGGTCGGAACGATGGAAAGGATGGAGGGAAGTGGTTGAGGAAGGGTATCGGTTAAAGGTTCAGGAGGGTGTACACAGTCAGTGGAAGGAACAGGATGAATTGGAAAATCCGACTCATCAAGCAAAACTGGTTCATCCTCAAAACTATCCTCAATATTCTCCTCAAAATTTAGTACATCCATGCTCTTCTCTTCAAAGTCCAGACGCATATGGGGTTCGGGAAAAACATTTAATGACTCGGGATGATGATTTGAAGAGACAAACTCAGCCAAATCTACGGGTTCATCATCCAAAATATCCCCAGCGTCAATATCCTCAATCAAGTGAAAATCAAAATTCTCTGACACCTCATCAAAAGCATGGATATTAATCGATTCTGGTTCTAAGATATAGGTGTAGAGGTCAAAAGGATTAGGTATGGTTTCACTTGGAAGGGACCCTTCACAATTGGGCAAATCAAACACTACGAAGTCGCACAACTCATTCATCATTCTATCTTCAATTGATAAATCATGTGGGATACTCGATAGACTTTCAAAACAGGAGTTGTGGGATTCAATTTGGGACGGGTAGGTTTGATTTGGAAGGGGGTACATCTCACTCTCTCCACTCAAATTCACAGCCTGTCCTGCCGCCTCATCATACATTGAAAAAGTTGGAGCTAGTTGAAAACTAGCTACCGGGTCACTAGGTTGCATGAGGGCGGCCATGGACGCATTCAAATCCATCATCTGTTGGCTTGACGCTACCCTAAAGTCTTCCAACGACTGTTCTAGACTAGACATTGGTTGTGAAGGGGTTTCAGTAAAAGATTCAAAGTTGTTTGGATACTGAAACTCCCAAATGGCTGTTCTGATGCAATGTCTAGGGAAGGTGCAAAAGTAGGGTAGGATTGGTAGGAGTTGAATGACTGGACAGGAGCAGGATCAACATCTGGACAGGAAGGTGAATGGAATTGCTGATCCCAAGAATTTGAAGTGGTGAAAGGAGTGAAAGATCGGCTATGGGATTGTTCAATACGTTCTGCAATAGACATAGGTCTTGGAGTTGCAACATGACTCGAAGAAGGGGTATCAACGTAAGAAGGGGTGAATGTTTGAAATGGTTGATACGAAGTGGATTGCGGGGTCCAGTTGTTCGTCCTAGACGCGTCTATCCGATCTTTCAAAGAAATTTTGGGCATGGAGGGGTCGTTCGAAGTTCGACCAAAACAAGAACCGTAGGATGTAATGTCTGGTTGTGGGTACCAAAGTTCGGCAAGAGTTTTGCGAGGTGGAGTACCCATGATATGAAGAGAGAAAGAGAGAAAGGCAGAGAAAAGGAAGGGAAAAAGAATGTGATAATTTTTTTTTTATAGTTTAAATATTAACAGAAGAATGAAATATACACACAAAAAGAATATGGACAAAAACAATCACGACGTAAAAATACCACACACCTAATCGTTCTAGGGTTCACCTAGGTCAACTAGACCTGCTCCAGAACTTGATTGTCGAAGTAAAACTGTGTCGAGAAACGGGCTCAAGATACACTGATCACGAGGCCAGGTAAGTGCAGAGATAAGGGGAGGTTTTCCAACGCTTTCGCGAAGTTCCTTAATTAAATAACCCTTTCTCTTTTGGCGGTTGCGCCGTTAACACTTTCCTAGACACCCCGTAAACAATATACCGTTAAGCAAGGTTCTAAACACAGTTAACTTCTCCTAATGAGCGCGAAGTCCTTAAGGCTTAAAGTCTAGTTTCTTTTAATTTTTGTGCGGGTAAACGTTATGCTCAAGTTCGTGATTTGTGGGCCACGGAAAAGGTGATGAAATCCTTTACCGTATATTGTGGGGTTCGCTTGCCCTTAAGTCCGTATTAATGTATGCAATGCGCAATTCAAAAAAAATTCTATAAAGAATCAAACAATCGTTTTTTAGTTTAAGCACGGCACTGCAACAAATACGGGTTAGTCAATTTTTAGCGTTTGCTAGCGAACTTGCAAAGAATCCTGCAAAGAATAGAATATTGGATGCGTCGGATTTGAGAAGAAGGTGTTTAAGAAATACGTACCGTTACGTTTTTGGGTTAGGAAACCCCCGTTGAATCAAATCCGGTAAGCTTGGAAAGTTCGCTTGCGCGGGTCAAACTACCCGGATCTTTGGCACTGTACTTTGTAATCACCTTAGCCTTGAATGCACACTTTGCTCCCACAATCGCAGTTTGCAAATACGCAAAAATCTGCACACTTGCCCACAAAAATGATCAAAAAAAAAAAAAGAAATTTTTTTTTTTATAAATGTATACAAAAAGAATATTAACCCGAATAACAAGAAAGAAAATACGCTACCGTCTCCCCGGCAACGGCGCCATTTGATCGCACGCTTTTGGCGTGTCGGATGTTCAAAGTTCTAAAGTATAACCGCGATCAGGACGGTGTCGCTATGCAGCTAGCCGGTTGAGCACGGGTCGATCCACAGGGAGATGGTTGTATGTCCTTTCTTGTCTTAGACGAGTCAATAAAGAATCTGTATGAGTTTGTTCAGTCTAACCTATGTGTATTATTTGCAAGTATAAAGTTGTTAAGAAAGGATACGATAATGTAAGCTAAAGAAATCCGTACTCAAAGCCTTTGAGCCGAGTCTTGACCAATTGAAGCTAGAGCAATCGGCAACAACGTGGATTAGGGGATTTAAGCGCGGTATTCGTAGAATCCGGCTTATTTACCCTTGTCCGTCCGTTCTTGTCTCTTGCTTTCGCCTCCGGCTAAACCGAACGCAACCGGTCGCGGTTAGGAATCACCGTTACCTTGTTAGGGTAGGGTGCCTAACGGAGCGCTTGCGTATGGTTTGGGCGGAGTTCAATGGAAAATAACGGGAAAAGGAAATGAGCAAAGAAATGTTAACTTACAATATCATATGGATTCTTAACAACAACAATAAATACAACATTCACAAAATGAACAAAAGAGAGCAAAAGAAAAGAACAAAGAAAAGAAAAGATTACAAGTAATTAAGTGCATGAATTAAATTGCAAGAAAGTAAAGCAAGATAATAATAAGCAAGTAATAAAAAGCGATAAAAAGAACAAGAAACTAGAACTCAAGACAAGCATGTGATCAATAGCCAACCCTTAAACTTGCAAGCTCAATCAAGAGGTTGCAAGATCAAGGGAAGGGTAGAGAACGCATGTGAAATGAAGCGCTAATTCCATAAGAAAATACGACCCTTGAGATCAATAACTAACCCTTAACCATTCAAGCTCAATGAAGAGGTTGAATGATCAAGAGAAAGCAAGAATCTCAAGGGGAAGAAGAAACAAAAGAGAATGATACAAAAAGCCCTCATCTTCATTGATCTCCCACTCAAAAAGCTCTCACTACAATTTTCATGGAAAAAGAATGAAGAAGAAGAAGAAAAAGACTAAATCCTAACAAAAAGAAGAACAAAGAATGAACATGAAAATTGGACCCTTGGCTTGGCTCAGATCTGCTGTATTTATAGGCAGGGAAATGAAACCCTAGGGGAAAATTCTGACATAAAATGAAGTACCCAAAGTGCCCATGAAAAACGACAGAATGAAGACCCCACATGGCCGCGGATCCGCGGCCAATACCCCCTATTGGCCGCGGATCCACGGCCCTTTAGTGGTGTTGGGCTGTGGGCTTTGGTCGGGGTCCCTGGTTTGTTGTCCTCTTCAGTGTGGTATATGACTTTTCTCAGAATCTCTTCACAATATTTCCAGAATTCTAGCACAACAAAAAGGTGATGTGATGTGGATCTTTTTCCATGATTTCCTCGAGCTCCGCGTAGATTTCTTGGATCTTGTGTTGACCCAGAGCTTTGTGCATGACATGACAATCGATTTGCCATTTTGTCCCTTAACTGGTATGTGGCAACACATGGATAGAGAGCGGAGACCGTGTTTTATCTGTTGTTGGCAGTAATCCGGAATTTGTCGTACTTTTCATGGATTTTCACTGTTCAGAGCCGAGAACCTGTATTCTGCAATTATGTAGCAAACACTGATTAAAAGCACCTACCTATAAACACACGAGCATAAGAATGGGCGGTATAAAATGCAATATTCTGGTATGAACAGTGGTAGGGGCAGTAATTGGGATCGTTGACGTCGTTCGGCTGCGGTGGGTGTCTCGACTCCGGTAGAGTAATGAGCCCATTACACACTGCCAGTTCAAACAGTTTCCTTGTTTTATCCCGGGGAAATGAATAAGGACGTCTCAACTTCTCATCGAGAGACTGCTGCTTGTTGCTTTGGTGAACAACCAGTCTCGGGACACTCGGTTGTTATTGAGTGTTGGTGAAGAAGATTTCTTTCCCTTTGCCCTTTTCATTCCGAGGCTCCGACTTTGAAGAGGAAGGTCTATGGCCCATCTGGTCCATTTGGGCTAGCTTGTCAATCAAATCCTGGAAGGTAGTCGGCTTGAAAAACATCATGAATTGGGATATGGTCGCCTGCGGATCGAGGGTTCCCACAAACATACCTACCGCAGGCGTTTCTTCGATACGCTGCTCGCACTTCGACCATAGATTCTTCCACCGTATTGCATACTGCACCCATGTTTCACCTGTCTTCACTATGGCGTTAATTAACGCGGTGATCGGGGTGCGCTCGCTAGCGCTGGCGAAACGTTGGGTGAACAGAAATTCCATCTCCGTAAAAGTTTTGACGGAGTCGTTGGGAAGCTCTGAGTACCATTCGAACGCCGTCTCCGCCAAGCTGCCGACGAATTGGCGAAGCAGTAGCTTATCATCCCCTCCAGTGTTGCCGCAGAGAGCCCTGAACTGAGCAACATGTTGATGGGGATTGCCTGTCCCCTTATACACATGGAACTTCAGAATCGTGTATCCTGGCGGGTACTTTATTTGATCGTACCAACCCGGATAAGGTCGTCCAGTCTTAACAATCTAACCGGCCGCTTCATTCACCTAGTGAACTCGTATTTGTTGAGCGATGTAATCGTCCAGGACGGCTTTGGAGATGGTCTCCTCTTTGGCTGCTGAACAAGCTGGAAGAAGGTTTGATGTCTCTCCTCTATCATCTTCAATTATTACTGGAGGATCTTCGGCTGGAGGGTCTGGCTGGATCATCATGCCCACCATATCTTGGAATAGAAGGGCCATTTTTTTTATATTGGCCGCTTGTTCCGCGGCTTCTTTGTCCTTCTTCTCAAGCAGTCTCCGAAGGAATTCGGCATCAGTTTCCTTCTCACGACGCTGCTCCGAGGATGTCTCCGGGCTTGCTTTCGTTCCCGTGAGTGCAGCCATAGCTGTTAACATCTCTTGGAGCTTTTGTTGTTGTTGCTCCTGAGCCTTAGTCACTGATCGCGTAAGCGGTCGATGACCTGTGGAGATACGGCTATCCTCTTTTCCGGATGCCATATAGATGGTGTGCACCACCATGCCTCCAGACTTGGGGAGTTTAAATTCAGTGTCTTTGCAATTTGCCAAAGACGCAGGGATCTTCTCCGACCTCCTTCTTTTGTGAGCGGTCGAAGTTGAGAGAGCCGTTGCAGTGGGAACCCAAGTAGCTGTCGCTTTCTGTGGTTTGACAGGGTGGTCCTCTTCTTGCCGAACCTTCATCTTTTTCTATCGGCGGGGATAGTTTTGATCTACCACGGAGTTCTGGACCTGTCGCCAAACTTTATAAATTTTAGAGGACAGCCGCTGAGGGGGCTGCTCCAGCTTCGCCTTTGGGGCATTCTCCATAGGTGGAGGAGATCTTTTCAGCACAGCAGTTGGCGAATTCTTGCGCACCCTGTTAAGTAGTTTAAAGTTGTTCCCAGTTGGAACAGCAGCATCAACTTCCACCATTGGAGCTGGCGGAGTCAGTCCAGAAGGGGAATTGTGATCATTCGAAAATACTTCATCTTTAAACCGGCAATTTCCCTATCATTTGCACTCATCTAGAAGTGTTCGGCATTCATATAGTACATAATAGCAAAACAGTCGTAAAATATCAGTTTGCATGTGTTAGTCTTTAAAACCGGCACTATAAGGGAAATTGACTGTATTTCATAGCAAGACATCATTCCTATATTGCGCAACTTGTGTTTCAAAGTCTGTGCAGGAAAATCCAGAAGAATGATCAAATTTACAAAACAAAGACTGTTAAAAAGACGCCAACTCAAGGATTTGGAATCTGGCAATGATCTAAAAAGCATTCAGAGATTCAACATATCATAAAGTACATCTGAAGTCAGAAGAAGCCATCACATGAGGTTTGAAGCCCTAAGGCAGCCAAGTGCCGCGGAACCGCGGCCGGAGCCGCCTTGCGCCGCGGTTCCGTGGCGGCTTGGCCACGTCATCACCTCATTTCAGCACCAGAACTCCTCCCTCAGTGTGTACACTTCATCAAGCTACTGCAATCTCCAGATTACTCCAGAACATTCTGCCAGATCATCAACCCTAGGGTTCTAAACTAAACACCCCAAGCTTCCACAACAAGCTTCACCCTAACTCCATTAAGAGCCTAGAACCTTCTCCCTAACCTCCTAGCTTAAGGTAGAAGCTAAGCCCCTAACTAACTACTTCTAGAAGCCTCTCCCTATAACTAACTTTTGGAGGGAAATTCAAAATTCAAAATCCTAGACCTAGGGTTTGGGAAACCTATAAAAAGACCCTAGGCCTCTCTTGAAATGGCTAATCTTGAGTAGTAAAATCTTTAGTTGTTGAAAGCTAATCACTCTCTAGTTCTTCAACCCAACACCTACCACCTCCAAACCCTAACCCTAATCCAATCAAGAAACCTCAAATTCAAGATCCTTTGAGTGCAAGCAAAGCAAGTCTTCAACGATCCTTTAGAAGCGAAACCGGACTTCAACGGGGCACGAGATCCAAGCCGATCTACAACTCAAGGAGCCGAGCGACGCTAGATTCGACGATCAAAGTTCCTTCCTCTTGTAGTTCTTGAGAGTTGTAACTAATTGTTGATATAATAAAGGTGAAGATTCTTTAAACTTGCTTATATTTCAATTCGAGCATTATGATTCGTATTCAATTCTTGAATGTATTCTTCGTGATGATGCTTGAGTAAAACTCCGCTCGTGGAGGAATCGAAACGATTGTAGAATGATGATGTTGACGAATCTTTAAACGTTTTCTTAAGTCCTATAACAATTGTAAATTCTTGAAAATTGAATGATCAATGATCTAGATCGATGTGAAATGCATTCTTGATTCTTTTCGCACGATCTAGAGATCAACGATCGATCATTCGATTTCCTAGAAGCTATCTATTGAATGTGATTCATCGAAAGGACAAAGGATAGGAAGAGGAACCCTAATTCTTCGCAAGGTCCTTAAACCTCGATGAATCTACATCGATTTAGCATCAATTTGTTAATGGATAAGAAATCGTAATTTCGAATCTTTTTCACATCTACGATCTAATCGATTCCTACGAGCTTTACTTCAAATCTTGAAACCTAAATCGATTGGAATTCTATCAATACTTGATTCTTGATGTTTATCGTTTTCTTGATTCTTGATTAGACTAGTTGATTCTTGAAATTCATCGATATAAATCTTGAATCGTTTTTGCATTTCTTTTCTATTAAATTTTCGATTCAAACAAAACAAAATACGAACGAATCGCGCAATCCCTGTGGACGATCCGCACTCACTAATGCGCTACAAACCGACACTGTTATTGATTGCGGTCAAATATTTTTGGTTGTGATTTCATATAAGTTTCTAAATACTGACACATCCTAAAAAAGAATCAATCAAATGGCGCCGTTGCCGGGGATCGCGCGCTAATTCGTTCTTTATTTGAAATTTGAATTGAAAGATTTATTCCATTACAATTTTGTGATCAAAATTCGCACAAAACACTAAATTTTGGTACAGAGAACATCACCTACGGACGCGTACCCGTGGTCTAAGCCTCCTTTTGCGACGGTTCCGCGCCTTGGTGGGGTCTTCTCTGCATAAGGTTTTCACAGTGAGCTTCTATCTTTCTCATCTCCTTCCTAAATCTGCTCCAATTAACAAATTTCTGCAGGCTTCTTTGCAAAAATCGCAGCGCCGCAAAAAGCAAAATTAAATTGTGCGTGTTTTTGATTTTTATGGTTATTTGCATATTAATACGGACATTAAGGGGCAAAGACCAAATCCAGATTAGGTAGGGAGTTCATTACCCTTCCTAAGCCCTGAAAATCGCAAAATTTGCATCTGCATTTACCCTAATTAACTAAAAAATATCTAGAGATAACTCTAAGGACCGTCGCGCTCACTTAGGATAGAAGAAGGCCGTGGGTAATTCATTGCTTATCCGTGTTTCTCTTGTGGTGTCTAAGGCAAGTGTGTCGAAGGCTAGTGGTTACTTAATTAGGCCCACTACTTACGTAGTGGAGAACCTCCCACTTACCTGGCACTTACCTGGCCACAGGAGAGACAAAGAGGCAGTGGAGGATTTATCCTGCGACTTGTCTTTTGGCAGTTAGGAGCGGTCTAGAGATTTGACATAGGTGACCCCTAGAATTAGGGTTTTGCTTGTTGCATTTTGTGATTTGCATCATTTTTTCAAAAATCCGTATCAATTTTCAAAACAAACACCGCATTCATTCATCATTCCCCTAATTATAAGTCAACGCTGCCACTTGTACTAACCCATTTTAGTGCAAGATAGGCTGGACACGGGATTCTAGTGCCCGTTTAGTCCGCGCACCCCCGATCGACTCCGAAGTCGGTATTTCTCCATTTACTTCTTCTTTACCCACCACCACACCCACATCGATGGATCCGTCTCCATCGAATTTCTTTAACACTAATCCGCCGCCGTCTGTTGGTGCGCAGAATCCACCCCGCATCTCTCTCCAAGAGAGGTGCTATCCTTTGTGAGGTCCTCTTTCGACTTGCTTATCCATTCCACCAGCCAACGGGGATAATTTTGAAATTAAACCCCGATACATCAACCTTTTACCCAAATTCCACGGACTCGAGACTGAAGACGCTTACGTTTTCATCACCAAATTTGAAAACGTATGCGCAATGATGGGTACGTCACAACTTTCAGTGGATGCTATGCGTCTACGACTTCTTCCATTTACCTTGTGCGATATGGCCGAGAAGTGGCTATATAACACTACCGCACACTCCATTACGAATTGGGAAGAATTCGTTGCGGCATTCCTTAAGAAATTTTACCCAATGCAAAAGACAGCTCGAATCCGTAGCGAACTGAATCAATTTACCCAACTTCCTACTGAACCATTTTCAAAATGCTTTGAACGTTTCAAGAATCTTTTAGTTCAATGTCCTCATCACAGCATCCCGAGATGGGATCTTTGCCGAATCATATATGAGGGCATCAACCCAAACACTAAACAGAACCTTGAAAACATGTGTCAAGGCACCTTTATGACCAAGGATAATGGGGAAGCTTGGAAATTTTTAGAAGAGTTCGCTGAAAAATCACTACAGTGGGAGAGTGGAACCCAACCATTGAATAAGGGTGGCGTACACCAAATTGATGTGTCCATAGGTGTTCGAGCTGAGATGGCAGCAATGCAAAAGAATCTCGAAGCTATGGAACATAAATTTTTAGCAGCCTCCCTAAACCCAATGTCGCTCCCCAAAACTGTATGTGGGTGCTGTTCTGATCCGTCTCACTTAACGGAAGAATGTCCATTAAACTCTGCGTTTCAAGGTCACGAGCATACTAATGCCGCATTTCAAAGACCTAGAAACGATCCATATTCTTCCACGTACAATCAGGGTTGGAAGAATCACCCGAATTTTGCTTGGAACCAATAGCAACAATCTCAAAACACGGTTCCAAGCCAAAATAATTTCCAAAGGGCTCTTCCACCACAACAGCAACCACTTCAACTCACTCAGCACCCCTACCAGTCACAAAATTTCCAAAACCAGGTCAACACTCCTGCACAGTCTAATCCTATGCATACGACCGGTTCTAATGAATTCTCTCAATTCACTCAAACCATGAAATCACTCTTGTCAAATTTCATAGGGTATCGGCTGAGGTTAGATCTTCCGTCGGTGAGATAAAGAAAAACTCAGCATCCCAAGCTGAGAGTATCAGATCGATGGAAGCTGAAATCGCACGACTTAAAGCCGAAATGAGTGCGAGAGAAAAAGGGAAACTTCCGTCTCAACCCCTACGAATCCTGGGCATTACAATGTAAATGCCGTCACAACGTTGAGATCAGGAAGAGTGCTGAACAACCATGTCGGGGAAGGAATTGATGATATTGAAAATCCTATCAATAACACCCCGGCTGAGACCTTTCATCACACACACACTTCTACTTCTGATCCTTGTTCTTCTACCCCACCGCCTTCTCGCGAGCCTATTCTCCATTTCCCACTAGGCTCGACACCACAGTATAGCCCTTCTAGTTCTCCACAAACGATCCCCACTCCTCTTTTGGGATCACGTCTACCCCCACTTCCTTCTCCTATGATGGACCCAGCGCTTATTACGAAAGCTCCTTACCCGAATCGGTTAAGGGGTAACAAAGCGAGTCTACATATGGAGAAAATTATGGAAATGTTCAAACAGGTTAACATCAACATCTCTCTCCTAGATGCTATTCAACAAGTCCCCGCGTATGCGAAAATTCTTAAGGACTTGTGCACTAGGAAGAGGAAGACTCAAGTGCCGAAAAAGGTCTTCATGTCTAATAACATTAGCACTGCTTTTATCCCCCAGCTACCAAAGAAACGTAAGGACCCAGGATGTCCTACGATATCGATTTCTATTGAGGGTAAAAACATAAATCGTGCTCTTTTAGACCTTGGCGCAAGTGTTAACCTACTTCCATATTCTGTCTACGAGCAGCTAGGGATTGGAGAGTTGAAACCAGCTCACTGCACTCTCCAAATGGCAGACCGTTCAATCACCTAACCAAGGGGTGAACTAGAGGATGTGTTGATAAAGGTCGGGGAATTTGTATTCCCTGTAGACTTCATTGTACTTGATACACAACCTGTAGCAAACCCCCGGGGCCAAATTCCGGTGATTTTGGGTCGACCTTTCCTCGCCACTTCCAACGTTGTTATTAACTGTAGAAATGGTTCAATGAACTTATCATTTGGAAATATGACCATTGAACTAAACATCTACAAAATTGAAAGTCAGCTATCAGAACCCTCTGCTCATATTCTTGATGTGTGCTCTGTCCACGAGATCGCTCCCGAAAGTTGCGGAGTTGAGGAACTTTGCTTTACAGATCTCGACGACACTACCACATCACTGTTTGATCTTGCACATGATCTTAGTGAGGACACTTTTCCCACTCTTGAGTCCGACACTCCTGACCTATCACCACCCGAGTCTGTATCTTTCACAGGCTATGAGCTTCTTTGTGACTCCAAAAATCACTCGATGATCCCACCTTCTATTATTTCTCCGCCCGAATTAGATCTCAAAATTTTACCTTCTCATCTTAAATATACTTATTTAGGTGAGAATGAGTTTTTACCGGTTATCATATCCGCTTCTCTAGCATCAGAGCAAGAGAATGCACTTTTATCGGTATTGAGATCTAACAGAGAGGCGTTTGGTTGGACTATGGCGGACATCAAAGGGATTAGTCCCTTGATTGTAGAACATCATATACATGTGATGGATGATGCCAGACCAACCCGAGAACCACAGAGACGGTTGAATCCCGTCATGAAGGAAGCGGTGATGAAAGAGATCGTCAAATGCCTTGATAATGGGATTATATACCCAATCTCCGATAGCCAATGGGTGAGTCCTATACATGTCGTCCCTAAGAAATCCGGCATCACTGTTATTACCAATTAGGCTAATGAGTTGATTCAGACACGCGCCCAAACTGGGTAGCGTGTATGTATTGATTATAGAAAACTCAATGCCGCCACGAGGAAAGACCACTTTCCTCTACCATTCATTGATCAAATGCTGGAACGCTTAGCTGGACGAGAGTATTATTGCTTTATGGACGGATACTCAGGCTATAATCAGGTCCCCATCGCCAAAAAGGATCAAGATAAAACCACTTTTACTTATCCTTTTGGTACCTTTGCTTATAGACGCATGCCCTTTGGGTTATGCAATGCTCCCGCTACCTTTCAGCGGTGTATGATGGGGATATTCTCTGACATGGTCGAGAATTTTCTGGAGATCTTTATGGACGATTTCTCGATTTTTGGAGACTCTTTTTCTGATTGCCTATCGAATCTTGACGCAGTTCTTACTCGTTGCAAAGAGAAGAACTTAACCATGAATTGGGAAAAATTTCATTTCATGGTCCAAGAAGGAATTGTACTTGGACATGTTATTTCACAGAAAGGCATTGAGGTTGACAGATCTAAGATAGATGTCATTCAAAACCTTCCTCATCCCAAAAGCGTCAAAGACATTCGATCTTTTCTTGGCCATGCGGGCTTTTATAGGAAATTCATTAAGGATTTTAGCAAAATTGCTAGACCCTTAACTCTTCTCTTGGCCAAGGATACGACCTTCCACTTTGACTCGGATTGTGAGGCAGCTTTCGACTCACTCAAACACTCCCTCACTACAGCCCCCGTTCTATCATCTCCAAATTGGGACTACCCCTTTGAGCTGATATGTGATGCATCCGACTTTGCAGTAGGTGCAGTCTTAGGAAAGCACATTGAAAAGATCCCACACGTGATATACTATGCGAGTAAGACCCTGAATGATGCTCAAATCAATTATACAACTACCGAAAAAGAACTTTTGGCGGTTGTATTTGCATTAGAAAAATTCAGGCCTTACTTAATTGGCTCACCTATAGTTGTGTACACTGACCATTCCGCCTTAAAACATCTTCTGGCGAAGAAAGATGCAAAAGGTCGGCTAATACGTTGGATCCTTCTATTACAAGAATTTAATCTTGTTATCAAAGATAAGAAAGGATGTGAAAACGTAGGAGCCGACCATCTTTCACGCATCTCTTCTTCCCCTGTGACCCTGCCGATCAATGATTCGTTTCCAAGCGAACAACTCTTGAGCGTATCCAATGAACCTTGGTTCAGGGATATTATGAACTATCTAGTCACGGGACTTATACCCAGCGATTGGTCAAAACAGGACAAATACCGTTTTCTATCCCAAGTAAAACACTTTTACTGGGATGATCCATATTTATTTAAGTATTGTCCTGATCAGATCATTCGCCGGTGTGTCCCGAAAGAAGAGTTCAAGAGTGTTCTTTCTTTTTGTCATGATCAGGCCTGTGGGGGTCATTTCGGTCCTAAAAAGACGGCGGAGAAGGTTTTGCAATGTGGATTTTATTGGCCGACCTTGTTCAAGGACGCATTTGACTATTGCAAAACCTGTACACAATGTCAGTACACGGGTAGAATTTCCTGGAGAAATGAAATGCCTCAGCAACCCATCCTAGTGGTTGAAATTTTCGATGTTTGGGGCATTGACTTTATGGGTCCCTTTCCCAACTCCTTTGGGAATTTGTGCATACTGCTGGCGGTTGATTATGTCTCAAAGTGGGTTGAAGCCATTCCATGTCGCACTAATGACAAGAAAGTTGTCATTAAGTTTTTAAAAGAGAATATCTTTTCGCGATTTGGACACCCACGCGCTATCATTAGCGATAATGGGACACATTTCTGCAACAGGTCTTTCGAGACTCTAATGCGGAAATACGCAATCAACCACAGACTTTCTACACCCTATCATCCCCAAACGAGCGGGCAGGCTGAGATTTCAAATAGACAGATCAAACTAATCCTGGAGAAGACTGTTGCCAAGAATAGAAAAGATTGGTCGACCAAACTGACGGATGCTCTTTGGGCATTCCGAACTGCATTTAAAACCGACCTAGGGATGTCTCCATATAGGATAGTGTTTGGGAAGGCATGTCACTTACCTGTCGAGATTGAGCATAAAGCATTGTGGGCTATTAAGGAAATCAACTTTGACCTAAACCAAGTCTGCAACTTTCGGAAGCTGCAAATAAATGAGCTTAGCGAACTCCGCGATGAAGCTTATGATAACGCTGTAATCGTAAAGAATAGGACTAAGGTTTTTCATGATAAAAACATTTTGAGGAAAACATTTTCACCAGGTCAGCATGTCCTTCTTTATGATTCACGACTACACCTTCACGTGGGTAAGCTTCGATCTCGGTGGAAGGGACCTTTTGTTGTGCGGTCTGTATACCCGCACAGGGCAGTAGAAGTAGAAAATGTTAAAAACGGCACATTTTTCAAAGTGAATGGACATAGACTAAAGCCGTATTTTTCCACTGACCCCACGGAGGAGCTCCTGTTCTTACAGGAGCCATTTTATCTTGATTAAAAATTCCTCCGTCTCACCCCATGTCATGTATATCGCTGCATCATCTTTTTGAATGGAGGTGAGTGAAAAGAGTAAGTTTGGGGGAGGTTCTTCACTTGTATATTTTGCCCCCACTAATAAATTCCTCCCATGCTTACAGGTTTTGTAGATATAGCTGTTGGCAACAGTGAGGACACTGTTGAAAACAAGTTTGGGAGAGGTTTGTGCTTATTTTTGCATCATTTGCATATCATTTGCATAAGCACAAAACATTTCTTTTAAAACCTATAAAAATTTAAAAAATTTCAAATCCATAAAAATTAAAAAAATTCAAAATATAAAAATATTTTAATATTTAACAATTTTTGTACATAAATAAAATAATGAAAGATTAGATAGTGAAAATTACATCCATGAGATTAGAAAAAATTTTAAGAAAACCAAGAAAATTAGAAGTTTTCTTATACGAACTAGTAATAAGTAGTTATGAGCCGTTGTCCCAAGGGTTAGTAAGATGAAAGAAGTCACTAATCTGAGGATAAAAATAAGTCTGAAAAATAGTTTCTATTCTGGAAGCCAAAAATTTTGAACGTTGATATCCTGCTATTCGCACTTACACACGTCTTGAAACTCGGGATAGTAGAGGATACCTTGAAATGCTCTTGTCTTAAAGCCAATGTATGAAGGAAATAAAAAAATGAAGAAAATATAAAACTGGTGAGAAAAATGGACACTAGTTTTATTATCGCCAAGGCAGCAATAAAAAAATATTGCGAGGGTGCCTCTTCACCTAGTGCCCTAAGGCCAACTGGTCTGGGAGTCACTGCTAAGCCTTAGGTGGTGCAAGACGAGGAAAATACACCAAATAAGCAAGCACATAAGTAATCGTTCGGTTAGTACCTCAAGAAGTATTAACGGTCGCATGAAAGTGTGTGAGCAATCTCATCTAAATATTCATTAATTAAAAAGTACCGAGGCTGATGGGCAAGAGTATGATAGCTTGAATTGAATTCTCCGGGTGTAGGGATGTCTTTATACACACGTAGGGTGATATGATCGATGTTTGGAAGAAAGATAGGAATGAAGAATAAGACGATGTTTTATTGAGGGAGGACGTGATTCCTGACATCTTTTCATGACTATTAAGATAGGGCTCATGACAACCGAAAAGCTAGCTTAGTTGGAAACCCTAATTTTCAAAGCTTTTCTTTTACAATTCTTTTCTTTAAATGTAATATTCATGATCTTCCTTTTATTATTGGATTTTGTGGATGCAAACCGCTGAAAACCCTCAGGAGACAACACTCCTCCTACTAGGGACATCTAGAGGTTTAAAGGCTTGTTGCACGTGCTCAGTGCAATCGTGTTGCCTACGAAAGTGTGCTAGTTAGTTTTTCTCTTTCTTTATTTTCTCCTTCTCTTTTTAATAAAACAGTTCGCTCGAGACGATCGAAAATAAGTTTGGGGGAATTTGATCAGTCGAAAATACAGCATCTTTAAACCGGCAATTTCCCTATCATTTTGCACTCATCTAGAAGTGTTCGGCATTCATATAGCACATAATAGCAAAACAGTCGTAAAATATCAGTTTGCATGTGTTAGTCTTTAAAACCGGCACGATAAGGGAAATTGATTGTATTTCATAGCAAGGTATCATTCCTATATTGCGCAACTTGTGTTTCGAAGTCTGTACAGGAAAATCCAGAAGAATGATCAAATTTACAAAACAAAGACTGTTAAAAAGATACCAACTCAAGAATTTGGAATCTGGCAATGATCTAAAAAGCATTCAGAGATTCAACATATCATAAAGTACATCTGAAGTCAGAAGAAGCCATCACATGAAGTTTGAAGCCCTAAGGCAACCAAGTGGTCGCGGAACCGCGGCCGAAGCCGCCGTGCGCCGCGGTTCCGCGGCAGCTTGGCCACGTCATCACCTCATTTCAGCACCAGAACTCCTCCCTCGGTGTGTACACTTCATCAAGCTACTACAATCTTCAGATTACTCCAGAACATTCTGCCAGATCAGCAACCCTAGGGTTCTAAAATAAACACCCCAAGCTTCCACAACAAGCTTCACCCTAACTCCATTAAGAGCCTAGAACCTTCTCCCTAACCTCCTAGCTTAAGGTAGAAGCTAAGCCCCTAACTAACTACTTCTAGAAGCCTCTCCCTATAACTAACTTTTGGAGGGAAATTCAAAATTCAAAATCCTAGACCTAGGGTTTGGGAAACCTATAAAAAGACCCTAGGCCTCTCTTGAAATGGCTAATCTTGAGTAGTAAAATCTTTAGTTGTTGAAAGCTAATCACTCTCTAGTTCTTCAACCCAACACCTACCACCTCCAAACCCTAACCCTAATCCAATCAAGAAACCTCAAATTCAAGATCCTTTAAGTGCAAGCAAAGCAAGTCTTCAACGATCCTTTAGAAGCGAAGTCGGACTTCAACGGAGCACGAGATCCAAGCCGATCTACGACTCAAGGAGCCGAGCGACGCTAGATTCGACGATCAAAGTTCCTTCCTCTTGTAGTTCTTGAGAGTTGTAACTAATTGTTGATATAATAAAGGTGAAGATTCTTTAAACTTGCTTATATTTCAATTCGAGCATTATGATTCGTATTCAATTCTTGAATGTATTCTTCGTGATGATGCTTGAGTAAAACTCCGCTCATGGAGGAATCGAAACGATTGTAGAATGATGATGTTAACGAATCTTTAAACGTTTTCTTAAGTCCTATAACAATTGTAAATTCTTGAAAATTGAATGATCAATGATCTAGATCGATGTGAAATGCATTCTTGATTCTTTTCGCACGATCTAGAGATCAACGATCGATCATTCGATTTCCTAGAAGCTATCTAGTGAATGTGATTCATCGAAAGGACAAAGGATAGGATGGGGAACCCTAATTCTTCGCAAGATCCTTAAACCTCGATGAATCTACATCGATTTAGCATCAATTTGTTAATGGATAAGAAATCATAATTTCGAATCTTCTTCACATCTACGATCTAATCGATTCCTATGAGCTTTACTTCAAATCTTGAAATCTAAATCGATTGGAATTCTATCAATACTTGATTCTTGATGTTTATCGTTTTCTTGATTCTTGATTAGACTAGTTGATTCTTGAAATTCATCGATATAAATCTTGAATCGTTTTTGCTTTTCTTTTCTATTAAATTTTCGATTCAAACAAAACAAAATACGAACGAATTGCGCAATCCCTGTGGACGATCCACACTCACTAATGCGCTACAAACCGACACTGTTATTGATTGCGGTCAAATATTTTTTGTTGTGGTTTCATATAAGTTTCTAAATACCGACACATCCTAAAAAAGAATCAATCAAATTGCCCCCAGCTTTCCTCACTCGGCGCCAGTGGCGACGTCGAGCATGTCGTACAACCGGGATCACCTCCGCTGTTGGATCAGCTTTTCCATGCCCTCTGTTCTGATGAGAGTCTTTTGTTGGCGCCAGCCTGTCAAAGACAGATGCTCACTGAGAGGGAATGGCCAATCTTGAAAAGGCCGATTTTCATGTAAGGGAAACGACCTTGGTTACTTCACCCGGAGTGGGAGCTGAAACGGCCAGTCTTGTGAAGACCGACCCCTTAGCAGGAGAAGCCGCCTTGGTGACTTCAGGAGTAAGAATGGTTATCCGCTTCGGGATAATGCCTTCTGGTATTGCGGGCTTCTTCACGGGCCCGTTGGAGCTTTAGCCCAGTCTGCTGAAAACTGAGGCGCTTGGTTTGGGCGACCCGTTAAGAGGGGTCACAGTAGTGGTAAGCCGATCAAAGACCGACTTCTTCTGAGCTTCTTGCAATTGTACAGGGGCGTTTAAGCTCATCGGTGGGAGCATG
Organism: Agapanthus africanus; assembly: GCA_030015575.1. Lineage (NCBI taxonomy): Eukaryota > Viridiplantae > Streptophyta > Magnoliopsida > Asparagales > Amaryllidaceae > Agapanthus > Agapanthus africanus. The sequence continues at coordinate 817,973,315 of CM057337.1, forward strand.
GTCCCAAAGAATAGCCCAGTGGTGGCCTGAGTTACCTGCTCCACTAGCATCTGTAAGGTTTACCTAGCACCCTATGAGAGGTTTGGAAGCATCACATGTCACAAATATCAAATTTTGGTGGTGCTAAGTAAGCATACAAAGGATCTATCCTAGAAAATTAGGGTTTCACAAACTTTAACTAACATCATATGTTACATAGGCTAGGGTTTTGAGAGTACAACCTTTGTAGCTCCCTTTAGTAGACTCCTTGGCCACTTGAGAGTTGGAAACCGATTAGCTTGAAGTCCTCTAACGTCCACGACGATCCACCCGAAGCTCCTTTGTCCAAGCTATCAACTTCACTTTAACAAGAAGATGAAATGAAGCTAACACTCTAAACAAGTGGGCTAGACTTGTGTAGAATGGTGTTGTGGTTCTCTTTCTCACTTCAAAATCCTATCTTTTTGAGTATTTTGCTCACTTGAAAAGTCTAGAGAGCAAGAGCTCAAGGTTGAAGAAGATGATGGCTATTTTTAAGAAGAAGAGAAGATAAACTCTAATGAGAAAAATGAAAAATATAAGTATATATGTTTTCCACTTCTCATTGCAAACCATGGTTAATGATAAAAATATTATTGACTTTGAGTTTAAAACACCAAAGGAAAAATAACCAAGGGTTAATAAGTAGGTGAGTATGGTAAGATGAAGAAGAGTGTAGAAACATTCTATGAATTAACCCTTTTTCTTTTTCCTTTTGTTTTAACACAAATGCAATAATAATCCATATAAAAATCCATGGTGTGAGTCTTATATTGCCACCATTCTCTATGTATAAACAACCATGATAGAATGATGTATGTATGCATGTGTGCATGCACGTCCATATGTGCATGATCAATAATGAATGCATACATCCAAAAGTAACAAGATAGAATTTCTAGTGAGAAGCTAATGGTTAAATGGTAAATCAACACTTGATTTATCAACCCGGTCATATCACATATGACCCAACCAAAAGCAAGCCGCCCAATCAATATACGGTATCTCATACGCGCATTTTAACCGGGTCCATGCGCATATCGCATACGCGCACCACAACGTTTCGCCTGGACTAGGTAACTTCTTTGTGGGACTCTAAGACTCGTCAATACGCCGGCAGTGGGTGATGATCATATCAAGCACCCCCAAGCCGCAAGCGGTCAGCTAAACGTAACGGCCACCCGGGTATTGAGCGATCAGAAGAAAACAAACGAACCTACTACAACTCCCGTCGAGCCAACCTGCAACACTACCGTACAGTCCGGTCTCTTCGTCAGATATGCTGCATATCGAGTCTGGGGATGGTAATGTCGACCCCAATAACTCAATAAGTCATGCCAGTGAATGGTCTATAACAGATCGAGAAACTACTGATAACACTTATCAGTAAATCTCAGCAGCCCTGGCCAGGGACTTACTGATATAACCAGTCGAGCACAGCACAGCATCAACTCCCAATACCGGGAGAGACGAAACCCCTTCTATCGCTCATCGCCTTCGTGTGTCTCGGGACTGTACCCAATGGTCACCTGTTTGCACGACTCAGTAGAGCCGTGGTAGGGTGGTAATCAAAGTACAGTGGGAGAGCACACAAGACTCTATGACGATCTCGGGTCTACAGACTAACCTGTACCAGTGTCACCTGAGAACTGCTATCCGACGATAGATATAATTCCATATAGGAGTTCTCGGTGAGTCCGTCCAGTGTACCCAGTCACCACTGAGCACCCGTATATGATCTTGATGTCAAACATCGATGAATGTGGGAACATCCATCGCCCATCATATGGGTCTAGTATCATATACGCTAGTCTACTCTGGTATATCGATGCCCCGTCTCGATACACCTCCGACTAGGGACATTTCAGGATATGCTTATAAACTACAGATGTCCCACTAGTATGATCTCTATCATAATCACTGTAGTCAAGCCGATATCCTCAGGGCTTTATCAGCATGTATGAATGAATAAAAGCATGATCAAATCAACATGTCAGATAAAGTAGAACCAGATAGCATACTATCATGTCGAGCAAGAATGTACACTGAATATATATATATATACATGTACTGATACATCCACTATAATATAATGGCCTCTAGGGCATACATATATCCAACAGCATCTTGAACAGGGAGGTCACTTGGGGCCCGTAGGTTACTCCTCCAGATGAGGCAGAATGGGAGTTGCAATTGCAGCTGGAGCAGTTAGAGGCCATTGATGTTCTTTTTTTTTGCACGAGAGAAAAACCAAATCTTAGTACCTCGAACCCAAGGGCAACCATATCAAACTGTGATTCGTTCGCGAAACATGACACACGAAGTGTGGAGTGGAAAGAGGAAGAGGTCCCACCGGGCGTGCCAGAATCTATTTACCGCTGAAAGACGCGATCGGGACGTTGCGACGTCTGGCCTGAATTTTGGGGGCAGATGCTATTTGGTTATATCCGTTCACCTCTCCAAAGATGCCAAGTTGATTTATGGCACCGTGTATCGGAGGTTTGGACGGATGCGGTCGTTGTAGCAGATTTCGTCAGATTCCCCCTCGTTTGTGAGGGGTTTTTGATTGTGGGGACGCTCTTCCTTGCAGATGCAAGCCCCTGCAGTTAATTACGCTACCGCATCGCGGTAACAACTTTCTCCTTCTCCAGATGGTCACTTCATGTCGTGTGTGTTTGTTTTATTTTTGGTTGCCCGTGGATTGTATACGGAACCTAATTTATGTTGTCGCCCGTAGGGCGTGGATTAGTCCAAATCCGTATTTTCTTAGATTTGGGTTTTGGGTTAGGTTTAAGGATCGTTAATCTCATTTGAGACTAAGCTCAACTTAAATGTTTGTTGAGGATACGTTAATCTAATTTTAGACTAATATCAACTTAACAATTTGTTAAGGATACGTTATTCTAATTTTAGACTAAGATCTACTTAACAGGATCATTTAGATCCAACAAAAGAGCATTTGGGCTCTATTGTTTTAGCTTAGGGACTTTGCAGTCCATAATTAGTTTAAGGACATTACGGTCAAGGGTTAGTTTAAGGACATTACGGTCCAGTTTAAACACATCATAGTCTGTAAAGGTTAAGGACCTCATAGTCCATGGGCTTAAGGACCCCACGGTCCGTAGTTTAAAGGCGTCATAGTCTATAAAGTTTAAGGACATCATAGTCCATGAGTTTAAGTACCCCACAGTCCATGGAATAATTGGTTATTGGGACCCGTCACCTCTCTGAAGACGTTGAAGGATTACAACGACAAATATCAAAGGAGTAAAGAGATGTACCCTTGAACAAATGTTGATTGGGAAATCTGTAGTCCAATTTGGGACTAAGATCAATTAATTATGAGCACATGGGCTCAGTTAAATCTGAGTTGAGGACTTATGGCCGACTTGGGCTAATTCCAATTAAGTTTAAAATGTTGGACCTTTGTTTGGACTGTTGAACATTTGTCTGGGTTCAGCCCCCTATTATTTAGCAATGCTAAGCATGGGTCTAGGTTCTGACCATATTTTTATCTCTTATTGAGTGCTGAGCACTCATATGCCATATAAGATGATCAATCTTGGAAGGCAAGGATGTATTTGAGGTTCAGTCTAAAGGGGAGTCTTGCCTCTTGAAGATTTAGCCAATTTAGGCTAAGACTGGTTTGAAAATAGTGTTAAACACTAACACGTATCTGGCGGTCACGTGTTCCCACGTGATGCCTTTAAAATAGTGTTAAACACTGGGATGAAATGCTCAAAATAGTGTTAAACACTAAAAAGATGAAGCGCTCACGTGAGGACACGTGAGGCGCCTTAGGATTGGGCTAAGGTTCCTTTATTTTATTCTCAGAATATTCAAATAAGTGTTAAACACTTACGTCTTCACGGCCATCACGTGTGGGCACGTGATGGGTATCCATGCACTGGATATTAAAAGGATTTGCTAGGGGTCACGTGGGGACACGTGAGGGCGCCCATGCATTGGATTTTAATCTTTCAGTTCTTTCCATCTTCTCTTTTTTAAAGAGGCGTTTGTCATGGGTCGCGTGGGGACACGTGAGGGTGCCTAAAGTCTATTCTGCCTTGGCTTTGTTCTTTTTATTTTAAGGAATTTATCCAAGGGTCACGTGGGAGCACGTGACCTAATCTCATCCGTTCTCTTTTGATCACTGAGGAGGGGAGTCACGTGTTGCCACGTGATCAGGTTTGGGTACTGATCTCTTTACGTGCATGGAGAGTTTTAAGTCTCTTGTTTAAGAATTAAATTCTTTGGTAGGGTTAAACCCTAATTTTATTTAGAGGAATTTAAATTCCTATGTATTTGGAAGAATTAAATTCTTTAAACCCAACTCTCCTTCTAAGTTTTGGATCTGCATGGCAGAATCTCCCCGATGAAAATTAAATTCTCAACTTATGAGTAGATCTGCTTCTGCAGATCTTCAACCATGAAGAAGAATTAAGTTCTTGTTTTAAAGGTTAAACCCTATCTCTGTTGGAGGAATTAAATTCCTAAGTATCTGGAGGAATTAAATTTCCTAAACTCAATTCTCCCTCTAAGTTTTGGATCTGCATGGCAGAATCTCCCCGATGAAAATTAAATTCTCAACTTATGGGGAGATCTGCTTCTACAGATCTTCAACCTGTCACGTCCCGTTTTCCAGAGTACGCTAGAATGGGCACGTGACATAGCCAACCATGCTACCTGTAGGTAGGAAGTATCCATCCACAGTCACATTACGGCTGTAGAGATATCAAGAACAAAATAAAACTATCTAAACATGTCCATAATCCAAGATAAATCATGAGTCAAGAATAATAAAATGCGGAAGCGAAAGATCCAATACAAACAACTGGAATGTATGTCCCATAATGCGGGCTCACATCAGGAATAACAATGCAGGAAAGAAAACTAACTACTGCCAACACTCACAGCTCAGCATGTCGGCTGAAGTACTCCTGCTCGGACTGCGACAGCGGTACAGAATCTGGGCCATGCAAAACCCAGACGTCAGCGCGTCAAGTCATCAAGTAATAACATAATAAACAGCCAATGCGAATATAAACATGAATAAAGTAAGGGTAACAATAATATGAATCAGAGCAGTGCAGGGTAGTGTGCAGTGGGTAAACTAAACTGTGCTATCAGGTTCTCTGTTCTAAGTCTTTGAAACCAAATTGATGAATCATCGATGTAACTCAATAGTATCCCGTACATACCCGGGACCACGGCCACAATATTCTCGGGCTGAAACCGAGACATGCCACTAGGCACCAAACAGGAATGTGTACACTCAAAACAGGTAGTGAACTGTTGAGTTACAAGTCAGGTTTCACCTTTGATTTCCTCATACCCCCAAGTTATATGTGTATGTTAAGTCAGGTATCCCATAGTCAAGAAACTAATGCCAATACAGGATCAGGTAAACAGGTTTGTCTGGATAGACAACAGGAACTAAGTTCTTATTCAGAAGAGTTAAACTCTTAGTTTGAGAATTAAATTCTCTTTTTGTTTTGTGGAGCTTATGATCTCTTTCCCTTTCTCACCAAGGGTTTCTTTCTCTTCTGAGGAAATATTCTTTTCTCTCTGGAGAATTAAATTCTCCTCTTTTTTCTCTCTGGTGTTGTTATATCCTCCTTTTTGTTCTCTCTATCCCTTTTTCCTTCCCTCTTGGCTCTTATTTATAGGAGAAAGAAAAGAATCAGTTTGTTTAGTCAATCTTTCATTGAAAGATTTTACTTGATTTTGTAACCAACATGATCTTTTAGATCACTCAGTGAATTTTATTCTGTCACGACCCGAAAAGTACCGAACATGACCGGCAATTAAATTACGAAACGTCTTGAGGCGTACGTAATCTAAGTAAGCCAAAACCCAGAAATCAAAACCAAGAAGCAGTAGAGTGAAGGAAAACCCAATTTAAAGCAAGTAGTTTTAACAACATAGGCCAAAACATGTATTTTTAAAATCTCAAGTATTTTCTGAAAATTTCGGCAGAGTCTCCTTTGTAAATACTGGTCCCAAACGGGATACAACATGAATAGTATACGAAATAAATAAAAAGGTATCCCCAAACGGGAGCTAGCTTTTCGTCAATCGACGGTCATAACCACGCAAGCAATATAATATACGACGCCGAAGGGCGAGGATCAAAACTTAAAAGAAAACCCAAAATCAGCATGAAAACCATAATGATACAACGCGTGACTCTAAGATCGAAATAAAAACAAGTCCGGTCTTCTATATTTATCAAATATACAATCTGTTTGATGGAGTTTCTAGATACAACTGAAATAATAAATAAACAATAGTGGTACTGATGCAAAGAACCCACCTACCAAAGCAATCACCCGGAAGGAACAGTGTGCCAGCAAAGTCGCAATGAAACCTGTACGGCAAAACCTGCAAGGAACTGTGGCACAACGGGGGTGAGTTGCCAACTCGTTAGTAGAAAACATCAACGAGTAGAAATCGCATGATAACGTTATCCTAGGTCATATCAAGTAATATCCTCAAAAAAATATCCTGATCCATCTACATATACGTGCAATACCACATACTCGTGTCAGTGCCTCAGATAGCAACAATTCAGATATATGATGTATGAATGCATTACGAATGGAAACAGAATATATCATGAGTGAGACAACTGTTTTCTTTAATCAATGAGATTTCTATATGTATATAAATCAAGTATCATCAATGAATGCGACAGAGAAATCAATGTCAAGCATCGACACAAAACATAAGTCTCGGTATCTCAATATCAAATCTCAATATCTCAAATCTCAAATCTCAAATATCAATATCTCAGGCATCCGTATCATCCGCGGGATCGTCCTGCGGGCTCCGGCAGAACGGATCAGCCTATAACTATCTCATAACTCCGGCCGGTATCCTCCGGATAACCGACGAGTCCAAATAATATCACCGGTAGGTAGTGTTCCCCTGCCAGGCTCATCGAATACAACTCGAGCTTCTTGCCCCGGGGTACCATACCGGGTCCACCATGTACCCAAGACGGTTCATCCAACTCCTCGAATCGGGTATCGAAATCCAACAGAAATCCTGAAAACTCATGGTGGACGACTCACACATCACGGGAAAACTGCAACTTGCATTTTCAAAAGGATAATAAGTTTATAAATCCTTGCGGTTTTCCCCCAAATCCAGAAATCTCAAGAAGGATCCGAAATCATCAATATCATGATATCAATAAACAATGAAAACCGGCATAAATCTCCATAATACTGCATAACCAATGAATATATGGATGCATCTGATATCATGCAATAAATTAACTAGCATATGAAAGCTAAAACATGTAGCAACTATCAGTTAGCAAGCTATGTCAATGAAATAGTGTTTTCTAAAGTGTACGTGACATGGCAATTACCGATGATGATGTGTGTAAGCCGGCAAGTAAGTGTATGTGGAACATACGCATCATCGGTAATGGTGCTGGTGTCCTGACAGCATGGTTCATAATCACTAAGTACACAATAAACATGCAATGAGACGATAATAACATGATAAATGGCAATGAATAGTAATTGCAACAATAATATGCGGAACATGAATAATAACGTAACAATAAGAATATACATCGCTAAACCTGTGTTATATTGTTGGGCCGTTTGAAATAGTACGAATCGTGGTGTTTTGAAAATAAGGGCTACGGTGTTTTTATGAAAAGGTACGTCTTTTGAAATATCCGTAGTATCCCTTGACATGTCTTTAAAATCCTCACGATTCGTTAGTTTTGGAAATAGGTATGACTCGGGTCCAGTCTAACATCTACTATGTAACTACTGGTCTAACTAACAACCAATCGGAAGGGGTATAGAAACTACCTAAATCTGAGCTGATATATATGTGTGTGTGTGTGTGTGTAATAGTCGGTGATCCCGCCTCAATAGTATCCCATACGATACCCTATATATTATGACATGCTCGAGTCAGGAGTGCGGATCTATCATCAATATATAGCTCGTACGGTAAATCCGCCGTACAGCCTCCCAAATCTGGGTACGGGTCAAAAGTCACATCTATCACATTATTCATCTGGTATGCTCTTTATCAAATATCATGATCGGGGTACTGATCTACGTCTAGTACAAAACTGGTACCATCTATGTATGCATGCGTGTGTATGAAAACACTACGCCTAAAGGACCCGCTAAACATATCACGTCGTAACTCGAATACGAACCCTGTCAAATCACCGATCTCACGGCCTCAAGCCCAATCTCATCGACTCATCTCCAATCCCAAGTACTATCCTCATAAACCGTGTATACGTATACGTATATATATATATACACACACACATAGTCCCATACCCATGTGTGTGTGTGTACATATCCCCATATATGCACATGTAAAATAGATGTATGCAAATGCGTGTGTGCATGTGGGTGTGAACCTATTCTAAGGTTCGCGACTAAGAAGCTATGCTAGTTTACTTCTAATTACCCTAAACTAAACCATGAACACAATAATCATCTCTTGATAAACATCTAAGTATCATGAATCACATATATAAACATCTATATATCATAACTATACTATGAACTGCGGGGGTGCTATACGCCATCCACCCGACTTCTCCCGTAGAAATAATCTACTCACCTGATCTTCGCTCGCCGGTGCCGACGTCGCCACGCGCTTGCTTGTCATCTCGAAGTCCACATGGGGGTACCTACATGTCACAACGTATCGTCTCGCATAAAAACCCAATTCGAAATTGAAACGGCATACGAAAACCAAATCGGCACGCGTATCACGCATAGGTCAAAACCTATCGCCTACGCATGCAAGAATAGCCAAACCAACCCTCGATGTCGATGTACAAACGTCAAACCATCGAGAAAAACCCAAACACCCCAATCGTGTTTTCACAAATCACTAATTATATATGAAATAAGGTTTAAATCATCAAAACATTAAAATTAATCAAATCGTTTTATTCCCCAAAAACCTAGTTATCACAAATTCTCATTTCGGTTCAAAACTTGATATTTTAACCAATATAAATATTTTAACGATTCTAATGGCCAAAATGCTCACTTAATATCATAATTAGGTCACACAAATATTCACTACTGATTTATCTCACCAAAATATATACATTTTAAAAACCAAGTTTGCAATTTGGCTTAATTAGTATACATTTAAATTTACAATTTGCAACTAGATACTAGATTTGGTTTTTATATGCTTTGATGTGTTAAACTACAATTTATAATTTTAATGATATGATGAAACCATAACTAGATTTTAATTCTCAATTTTGAATTAAATTCTAAAAGCCTAGTTTACTAGAAATCTTAATTAGAACAATTTACATGCAACAATTAGTAATATAGCAAGTAGCTTAGCTTTAGCATGCCTAAAAATTTTAAACTTCACCTTGCAAACCTTTTCAAATGATACAAACCCTAACTTACTCTCAATTCCCTTTTCTTTAAATTTCAAACTTGAAATTTAGAACCCTAATTAAACACATAATAGCTAGATTCAAGTAATTAAACAATAACTTAAGCAAAATGTTAAGATTATACCTCACAAAATTAGAGATCTAGCATGAAAATCTTGGCCTCCAAATTGCTCTCTTTTTACCACAATACATGCTTGATAGGCTAAGGAAAAATGGGTAGGAGTTGGATTTGGATTTTACTTTGAATTTTTGTGGATTTTGAAGCATTTTTTGATGAATTTTTGAAGAGAAAAGAGAAGTGACAAAGGGAGGCTGCTGCTGAATTGGGGGGAAGAGGGGCTCGGCCAGCATGTTTAGGGAGTGAGGAGAGAGAGTGGGGTGTTGAAAATGAGGCAAAAACAAAACCTATACCTCATTTGACTTCTTTCAATATTAATATATCATTTTCCCTTTCTCTTTCAATGATGTGAAGCAAATTGGGGGGGTTTCCTGCTAGTCTCAGCCTTTAAGGGGTGGGTTTAGGTGTGTATGGGAGTGTGGGTGAGGGAAAAAAAGATAACACCAAAACCCCCAAGTCAAACTAGCACCACACCTCAATTACCTAATTAATTTTCACAAAATAAGCCTTTTCTAGTTTATATTTTCTAAAACCATTTGACAATTTCATTTCATTTCAGAAACAATATTTTACATGTTAGTTTAATATGTCATGATGCAAAAAATTTGTATCAACCCATTTCAATTTGTAATTATCCCTAATTAAATGTATTAGTGACGGCTTAAAATAATATTAAAATAATTAATTTCGGGAAAAAAATCAGTAAACTAGAAATTTTACAAGTGGCTCAATAAACACCAAATACTAGCAATTACATAGCTAAAATATGTATATTTAATTTTATATTAAAAGATATTTATATCTTGATTTTTACGGAAAACACCCGTTATTTTATAGATTTTTCCGAAATTTTACCTAAACGATTTTCAAATCGTTACATATTCACCATTGGATTTTTAATCCAAAAGATATTTGTCTGTTATTCTTAGCAAATTTTAGGGAAATTTTTCCTTGTGTAGAATCTTTCTATAAATTGATGATTTTTAATCACCATTGGATTTTTAATCCAACGGTGCTCCGCTTTACAGAGCGCAATCTTTTTGTTTTGGCAAGATCTAAGGAAATATTTTTTCAACTAGGGTGTTTGATTTCCCTTAATAAGAATTTAATTCTATTAGTTCAGAAGATTTAAGAACCCGTCACGTGTTAGCACGTGACCCCACTGATTGACCATTTAATTAGAATTTAATTCTATTATTTCAGAGATCTTAGGAACCCATCACGTGTTGGCACGTGACCCCATCAATTAGGCTTTCAGGTGCGGATAAACTCTGATCATAAAAGGTCACGTGTCTGCACGTGAGGCCCGGTCACGTATAAGCACGTGATGCCTGCTTTTTTGAGGATTCTCCCCCTTTTTCGCAAGGGGACAAGTAGTTCTTGGCCGAAAATTTTAGCGGGAACAAGTCCTTTACTCAGCCCCTGCTCCGGTGCGTCGACCCCCACGAAGCTGACTATGTCCTCCATGAGATCCACGAAGGGATCGGTGGCGCGCACCAAGGGGCCAACACCTTAATCCAGAATGCACTGCTCCAGGGGTACTACTGGCCAACGGTTCATCAGGACGCCCAAAAGCTCGTCAGGAGATGCAAGAGCTACCAACTCCATGGAAGTATACCTCGCCTTCCGGCTACCGAGCTAACCGCCTTAACCTCTACATGGCCATTTTCCCAGTAGGGAATGGACATGATAGGCCAGTTCCCTACTGGTACAGGCGGGCACAAGTATGTCCTCGTCTCTGTGGACTACATCACGAAGTGGATCGAGACCATTCCTATCAAGAAACCGGACGCCACCACGACTATCAAGTTCCTGTAGAAAAACGTGATACTCCGGTTCGGCATCCTGAGGTGTATCATCACCGACCATGGGACAAATTTCGAAAACGAAAAAGTGAAGGAATTCTGCAGTGAATATCGTATCCTCATGAAGTTTGCAGCGGTCACACATCCCCAATGCAACGGCAAGCTGAGGTCGCAAACCGCGACATCCTCCGAGGTCTTCGGACACGCCTAGAAGGACGCTAAGGCAGTTAGGTCGAGGAATTACCCCGGGTCTTATGGGCCCTACGCACGTCAAAGAAAACCACTACCGGGGAGACCGCTTTCACCCTCTGCTGCGCTACCGAGGCAATAGTCCCAGCGGAGATCGGGCTCCCCAGTCACCGGGTCGAGCACTTCGACGATGAAGCGAACACCTCGGCCTTCCGAACTAACCTGGACATATTGTTAGAGAAACAGGACCGGACTCAGATCAGAGCTGCCGCCTATCAACAGCAAACCGCTCGTTACTACAACGCGTGAGTCAAGCGTCGCTTCTTCAAGACCGGAGATTTAGTCCTAAGGCGAGTCAAGCTCTGTTCAAAATTCAAATTTTTAAATGAAGCAACACTGTAACAACCTAGTTCATTTATACCAATTCCAGTTCTCGTATTTCCATAATTGTGGTATTTTCCTGATTTATTGTGTTTTGGGTGCGAATAGTGTATTTGACAATTGTATTTGCATCCGACCCCACCCGCATGCTTGAAACCAGTCTTAATTCATGTTTATGATTTATCCTGACCTGTTACATGGACTCGTGCACTTTCATTTTAATTTATACATCTTGAATACTGGCATTTTATCTGGCATTTGCATTTTTACAATATAACATTTTAAGTCACATAAAATATTTTAAAAATACATTACATGGCCTGCATGATACCTCTAGCCCCGTGGTAGCATCTGCGCATCTTGTTCTCGTCCCGTTCAGTGAAACGGATTTGTTTGGATGGCTACGCGCACGTGCGTGCATCCGTTCTTAGGGGTATGCATTTTTCATTATCCGGACATTCATTTTTTATTTTGGTCGACATTTATATTTTTCGTATTTTAAAACTGAATTTTAGACCCGACCCGGGCATGTTTTGGACTATGTTTGTATTTATCAGAATATCAAATTTTATTTATATAATATTAATTTTATAAATTGATACAAATTAAAATTTAGTTAACTAATAAAATATTTTTTAAATTTAAATCTAAACTAATTTCCTAACAAACTAACAACTCCTTTCTCGCTCTCTCTCCTCTGCATAAATATATTTATATATTTTTTATTTATTTAATTTTTCTTTCCTTATTTAATACATAGCCTCTTCTTCTTACTTCTTCTTCTTTCTTCTTTCTTCTTTCTTTTTCTTGATCTTGTTTCTTAATTCCGGTGATCACCGCCGGAGCCATGCTCGTCGCTGACGATCCGAGTGATCCAGTGAACTACCTGACTTGCGTGATCACCCTCGTGCGTTGTTTGGAACCGTTCCGTGTACCCTGTGCGCGTCGCGACATTTCGCCGACGAAGGACGTTCCGTACACATCCGTTCTTGTTCCGTCTAGGCAAGTTAATCTTGCTGCATGCTATATAACTCATTATATACCTATTTAAATAAATATCACACCTGTATTTTAAATCAAGCATCGCATGTTTCATATTACAGCCTTTCGATGTTCCGTTTACATTTGTATAGTGCATTTCAGATTTAGGGCATGCAAACCAATCTTAATTACATGCTACATTACTTTAGACACATCTATTTTAACAATGGAATACCTGTATTTAAAATCATGCACCCCATATTTAGTTTTATAACTTTTCGATGTTCCGTTTGCATCCATTCATATCATTTCAGATCTAGGTCATGAAAACTTATCTTGTTACATACTATACTATCATATACTGCATCAAATTGAATAGTTACATTTCATATTGCTTAGTCATATGTTCTGCACTTGTTAGTTTATCATTTTACGATTATGTGATACCCGTTTGCATCCATATCATTTAAAATATATATCGTCGTAATATTTCTTATTATTATCTTTAATTAGTTTATAATCTGCATTTATAATGTTATACATTTGAAAATATTATAGTTTACGCATGAAACGTCGTCGCAAAGCGGATACGACAAATCTGAAATTTACTGTACACCTTACCTTATAAAATTCATTATAAATCATAGAAAAATCATTAGTATACGTTCTTTAGTTCGTTATGAACATAACCCAGAATACTATAACTTTATGAAATATTTACTTGCAAAATAAATTGTTTAAATAACGTAAAATGCAAATAAAAATATCTCTAAACTATTGTCCATGGAAATTCCAGCAGTAAACTTTCAACTTCGAATGTTCATAGCTTTTTGTAGGAGCAACCTGAGATGCTTATACTTATAAAAATGAAAACCTTATTGACTTATATTTGTTTTGGTATAAGACACGTCCCTTTTGGAGAATGTTTGTTATTTTTAAGCTATTTTACAAATCAGGGCGACGCTGAATTTCTGAACGGAACTTTCTTGTCAATGGTTAATCAATACCACTTTTATAGTTATTAATCGGTTTGAATATATTATCCATGTTAATATTATTATATCGATATCTATTTAATAAATAATAGTGCTTGTGTTTTAATATTCAGCAAATTTTACCGATTTACAGTTTTATAGTATCCGTCTGTATCCGTACGGTTTATTACATATCTAGTTGCACGCCGAGACCATATTATTTCATGTTACTGTTGTATTAGTGCACCATGCTTTATAATTGTGCATCCTACATATTCATGATGTAACCCCTGACAAAATATTTGTGCATCCATGCTTTACCGTGCATCCATACTTGCTACAGTTTTAGTTTTAGTTTGAGCATTCGCTTGACACGTGTGCACTACCTGTCATGACCTGATATACTACTACTTGACTTGATACCTGATACACCACTACTTGACATGACTTGATACATGTACACTACCTGACATGACCTGATATATCACTACTTGACATGTTACCTGATCCTGTTTCTAATGCCGACAATCCTGACATGTTGTCCCGATGGACATATCCTATTGTCTGTACAGACAAACCGTTCCTGCTTGATCCTGTGTTGGCATTAGTCTCAGATTTATAAATACCTGACTTACACACATAATTTAGGGGTATGGGGAAATCAAGAATGTAGCTGAACGTAACTCAAATGGCTATTATATCATTTTACCGTGGTCCCGTGGGGAATGAACGGGACATAGACTCACAGTCTATTACATCATTTTACCGTGGTCCCGTGGGGAATGGATGGGGCATAGACCGATGGGTTACGATGAGGATTACATTCATTGATTTCGAATAACTTTATAGTAGATCACCCTATAGCACAGTTTAGATTACTCACTGCACTTCACCTGTTTATATTCTGATCACTGATTTATATTCATGTTATTGTTACTTGTTATTGATGACTTGTCACTGTTCATACTCATGCCTGCATGACTTGTTACCCCCTGATTATATTATTGTTGATATTATGACGCACTGACGTCTGGGTTTTGCATGGCCCAGATCCTCTACCTTTGTCGCAGGCTGATCAAGAGTATTTCCGTCGTCAGGCCGAGCAGTGAGGATCATGTTAGTATCCAGTTAGTTATTTCCTTACTTTCCAGATGTTATTGTTACTTGGATTTATTGCTTCCGCATATTATTTCTTGACTCGTTTATTCTAGCTCATGGACATGTACTAGATAGTTTATTTACTTTCCTGTTCTTGATATCTCTACAGCCGTAATATGACTGTGGAGGGATTTTTCCTATCCACAGGTAGCATGGTTGGCTCTGTCACGTGCCTATCTTAGCGCACTCTGGAAAGCAGGGCATGACAGAGTTTGTTTGTATCAGAGCCATAGGATTTAGGTTAATCGGGTTTGATTCTTTTGTAATTGGGTATTGGACCCAATACACGAATCAGAAAATCCGTGATTAGGAACCTGTCCTGCCACATTGTTATCATGATTCTTGAATCATATCTTTCTCTTGACCCATGTCCTGACGATATGCAAACAACTTTGCATCTCGAGTTGAAATTCTTTTGGTTCCCTATTGTTTCTTCCGTCCTATTCCTTTGATTCTGATACTAGGATTTGGGCGACTTGAACGGAGTTATGTGATTGTAACTATGAACTGCAGCATGGTTACAATGCAGTACTCTATTTAAGTAACTTGGAGTCCTGGTCTTGTTTCATTTCCTTGTTTCATGGTCGTTCTATTACCTTGGTTCTCTCCGTTTCATTGCTTACCAGTTTATGTTTTGCAGATTTCTTGGTGACCGATACCGGCAGTTATGAAGTTGTCTTGGAAATTGATGGTCTCACTTTCCACGCTCACATTGATTGTAGGGCAAAGAAAGTGATTTTCCAGATTCCCGGACATCCGGAGTTTGTTTTGCTAGAGGTAGCAGTTCTGTCAGGCTAGTCGAGTTTAGGGCTAGGCCGACAAGCAATGTTCTTTCGTCAATAGAAGTTGATAAGGAGGAAGCGCCAGCTGTAGTTTGAGAGTTCATGGACGTGTTCGATGACATCTCGGGTTTACCACCAAAACGAGATGTGGAGTTTGTGATCGATCTTGTTCCTGGTGCAGCGCCAATCTCAAAGGCGTACTATCCGATGGCACCAGTGGAGTTGGAAGAAGTAAAGAAGCAGGTTACCGAATTGCTAGAGAAGGGTTGAATTCGCAGCAGCAATTCACCTTGGGGAGCTCCAGTTCCTCTAGTAAAGAAGAAAGATGGCACAAGGAGAATGTGCATCGATTATCGAGAATTAAACCGGGTGACTATTAAGAACAAGTACCCGATCCCTCGCATTGGCGAATTGTTCGAGCAGCTTAGTGGCGCGAGGGTATTCTCGAAGCTGGATTTGCGGTCCAGATATCATCAGGTCCGAGTTAAATCAGAAGATATTTGCAAGACCGCGTTCCGAACTCGGTATGGACATTACAAGTATTTAGTGATGCCATTCGGAGTCACAAATGCACCGGCGATATTTATGGACATGATGAACCGAATCTTTTCACCGTTCTTGGACCATTTTATAGTGGTGTTCATCGATGATATTCTGGTCTACTCGAGGAGCATTGAAGAGCATGCGGAACACTTGAAGGTCGCACTGCAGATATTGAGGCACGAAAGATTATATACAAAGATGAGAAAGTGCAAGTTTTGGCTTGAAGAAGTGAAGTTTTTGGGGCACGTCGTATCCGGAGATGGAATCGCCGTTGATCCCGAGAAGATTGCAGCAGTTCAAAATTGGGTGATTCCGAAAAACGTAGTAGAGATCAGAAGTTTTCTTGGACTTGCCGGCTATTACAGAAGGTTCATGGAGAATTTTGCTCGTTTGGCTGAGCCTTTGACCAAGCCTACGCGCAAGGAAGTACCATTTGTGTGGACGGATAAGTGTGCGTCAGCTTTTGAGGCGTTGAAGCAGAGATTGATAACCGCTCTTATTTTGACCGCACCAGACAGTTCCGGAGGATTGGTGATTCACAGCGACGCATCTGGGAAAGGATTGGGATGTGTTTTGATGCAGCATGGGAATGTTATAGCCTACCCATCGAGACAGTTGAAGACCCATGAGAAGAATTACCCAACTCATGATTTGGAGCTGGCAGCTGTGATTTTTTCTTTAAAGATTTGGAGACACTACTTATTGGGCGAAAGGGTCGAAGTATTCACCGATCACAAAAGCCTGAAGTATGTGTTCACACAGAAGGAGCTTAATATGAGGCAACGTAAATGGTTGGAGCTGATAGCTGACTACGATCTTGATCTTAAGTACCATCCGGGGAAAGTTAATGTTGTGCCGGATGCGCTTAGTCGGTTGTCAGCAATTCAGATGTTGACTGCACAGAAGGAGCTTATGGAAGACTTTCGAAGATTCAAGTTGGAGATCGTGCTACCGCATTCTTCAGGACAGTTGATGCAGCTGCAAGTACAGTCGTCATTGATCGAGAGTATTAAAGCAGCGTAGTCGAAGGACCCAAGATTGCAAAGGTTTCGAGAACAGGTTGAAGCTGGACTTCGAACGGACTTGTTAATTCATGAAGATGGTTCGTTGTGATATGGTAGCCGTTTGTGTGTGCCAAAAAGAGATATTCGCGAAGAAGTTATGAAGGAGGCACACAGTTCCGCGTATTCCGTACATCGAGGAGGCACGAAGATGTACCGTGATCTACGACAGCATTTCTGGTGGGGAGGCATGAAAAGGGAGATTGCTCGCTTTGTAGCAAAGTGCTTTGTGTGTCAGCAAGTTAAGGCTGAACATCAAAGGGTTGCTGGTTTATTGCAACCACTTCCGATTCCTTAATAGAAGTGGGAACATATAACCATGGATTTCGTGACAGCTTTACCGTGGAGTCCAAAGGGCAACAATGCAGTTTGGGTGATTGTTGATCGATTGACCAAGGCAGCTCACTTCATACCGTTTCGAGTTGGTCAGTCAACGGAAGCGTTAGCAGAACGGTACATGCAGGAGATTGTACGATTGCATGGAGTACCGGTGAGCATCGTGTCCGACCGTGACACCCGTTTCTTATCACACTTCTGGAGGAGCTTACAGGAAAGTTTGGGGACTCGATTGAAGTTTAGCACAGCTTATCATCCTCAAACAGATGGCCAGTCGGAGAGAACGATCCAAACTCTTGAAGACATGTTGAGAGCTTGCATGTTAGACTTCAAGGGTTCATGGGAGGATCATCTATACTTGGTGGAGTTTTCTTACAATAACAGTTTTCAGGCGACTATTCAGATGGCTCCATTCGAAGTATTGTATGGTCGCAAGTGTCGCTCACATGTTTGTTGGGACGATATTGGAGAACAAAGATTGTTGGGACTGGATTTGATCGTGCAAACCGTAGAGAAAATTAAAACTATCCGGAATCATATGAAGACAGCGCAAGATCGGCAGAAGAGTTGGGCCGATACATCGAGAAGACCTCTAGAGTTCGCTGTTGGTGATCTAGTATTCTTGAAGATATCACTGACTAGAGGAGTGATTCGTTTTGGGAGTCGAGAAAAGCTTAGTCCTCGATTCGTTGGGCCTTTCGAGAATTTGGAGCGTGTTGGAGAAGTGGCTTATCGATTGGCGTTACCACAATCTTTGGCAAATGTTCATGACGTGTTTCATGTATCTCAACTTCGTAAGTATGTTCGAGATGAAGCACACGTGCTAGATCATTCGGAGCTGACTGTACGAGAAGATTTAACCTTTGAGAAATGACCGATGTCGATTGTGGATCGAAGGGAAAAGGTTCTTAAGAACAAAGTTATCCCTCTCGTACTTGTTTCTTGGGGAAATCGCTCGCATGGAGAATTAACTTGGGAACGAGAAGATGAAATCCGGCAGAAGTTCCATATCTATTCTTGCAGTTTCTTGATTGTCTATCCTTTCTTGTTCTTGGAATTTCGAGGACGAAATTCTTTTGTAGTTGGGTATAATGTAACAACCTAGTTCATTTATACCAATTCCATTCTCGTATTTCCTTCATTATGGTATTTTCCTGATTTATTGTGTTTTGGGTGCGAATAGCGTATTTGACATTTGTATTTGCATCCGACCCGACCCGCATACTTGAAACCAGTCTTGATTCATGTTTATGATTTATCCTGACCCGTTACATGGACTCGTGCACTTTCATTTTAATTTATACATCTTGAATACTGGCATTTGCATTTTTACAATATAACATTTTAAGTCGCATAAAATATTTTAAAAATACATTGCATGGCATGCATGATACCCCTAGCCCCGTGGTAGCATCCGCGTGTCTTGTTCTCGTCCCGTCCAGTGAAACGGACTTGTTTGGATGGCTACGCGCACGTGAGTACATCCATTCTTGGGGGTATGTATTTTTCGTTATCCGGACATTCATTTTTTATTTTGGTCAACATGTATATTTTTCGTATTTTAAAACTGAATTTTAAACCCGACCCGGGCATGTTTTGGACTATGTTTGTATTTACCAGAATATCAAATTTTATTTATATAATATTAATTTTATAAATTGATACAAATTAAAATTTAGTTAACTAATAAAAGATTTTTTAAATTTAAATCTAAACTAATTTCCTAACAAACTAACAACCATTTTCTCTCTCACTCTCTCCTCTGCATATATATATTTATATATATTTTATTTATTTAATTTTTCTTTCCTTATTTAATACATAGCCTCTTCTTCTTACTTCTTCTTTCTTCTTTCTTTTTGTTGATCTTGTTTCTTGATTCCGGTGATCACCGCCGGAGCCGTGCTCGTCGCTGACGATCCGAGTGATCCAGTGAACGTACCTGACTTGCGTGATCACCCTCGTGCGTTGTTTGGAACCGTTCCGTGTACCGTGCGGGCGTCGCGACATTTCGCCGACGAAGGACGTTCCGTACACATCCGTTCTTGTTCCGTCTAGGCAAGTTAATCTTGCTACATGCTATATAACTCATTATATACCTATTTAAATAAATATCACACCTGTATTTTAAATCAAGCATCGCATGTTTCATATTACAGCCTTTCGATGTTCCGTTTACATTTGTATAGTGCATTTCAGATTTAGGGCACGCAAACCAATCTTAATTACATGCTACATTACTTTAGACACATCTATTTTAACAATGGAATACCTGTATTTAAAATCATGCACCCCATATTTAGTTTTATAACTTTTCGATGTTCCGTTTGCATCCATTCATATCATTTCAGATCTAGGTCATGAAAACTTATCTTGTTACATACTATACTATCATATACTGCATCAAATTGAATAGTTACATTTCATATTGCTTAGTTATATGTTCCGCACTTGTTAGTTTATCATTTTACGATTATTTGATACCCGTTTGCATCCATATCATTTAAAATATATGTCGTCGTAATATTTCTTATTATTATCTTTAATTAGTTTATAATCTGCATTTATAATGTTATACATTTGAAAATATTATAGTTTACGCATAAAACGTTGTTGCAAAGCGGATACGACAAATCTGAAATTTACTGTACACCTTATCTTATAAAATTCATTATAAATCATAGAAAAATCATTAGTGTATGTTCCTTAGTTCGTTATGAAGCTAACTCAGAGTACTATAACTCTATGAAATATTTACTTGCAAAATAAATTGTTTAAATAACGTAAAATGCAAATAAAAATATCTTTAAACTGCTGTCCAGGGAAATTCCAGCAGTAAACTTTCAATTTCGAATGTTCATAACTTTTTGTAGGAGCAACCTGAGATGCTTATACTTATAAAAATGAAAACCTTGTTGAATTATATTTGTTTTGGTATAATACATGTCCCTTTTGGAGAACGTTTGTTATTTTAAAGCTATTTTACAAATCAAGGCGACGCTGAATTTCTGAACGGAACTTTCTTGTGCATGGTTAATCAATACCACTTTTATAGTTATTAATCGGTTTGAATATGTTATCCATGTTAATATTATTATATCAATATTTATTTAATAAATAATAGTGTTTGTGTTTTAATATTCAGCAAATTTTACCGATTTACAGTTTTATAGTATCCGTCTGTATCCGTACGGTTTATTATATGTCTAGTTGCACGCCGAGACCATATTATTTCATGTTACTGTTGTATTAGTGCACTATGCTTGCTAATTGTGCATCCTACATAGTCATGATGTAACCCCTGACAAAATATTTGTGCATCCATGCTTTACCGTGCATCCGTACTTGCTACAGTTTTAGTTTGAGCATTCGCTTGACACATGTGCACTACCTGTCATGACCTGATATACTACTACTTGACTTGATACCTGATACACCACTACTTGACATGACTTGATACATGTACACTACCTGACATGACCTGATATATCACTACTTGACATGTTACCTGATCCTGTTTCTAATGCCGACAATCCTGACATGTTGTCCCGATGGACATATCCTGTTGTCTGTACAGACAAACCTGTTCCTGCTTGATCCTGTGTTGGCATTAGTCTCAGATTTATAAATACCTGATTTACACACATAATTTGGGGGTATGGGGAAATCAAGAATGTAGCAGAACGTAACTCAAATGGCTATTATATCATTTTACCGTGGTCCCGTGGGGAATGAACGGAACATAGACTCGCGGTCTATTACATCATTTTACCGTGGTCCCGTGGTGAATGAACGGGGCATAGACCGATGGGTTACGATGAGGATTACATTCATTGATTTCGAATAACTTTATAGTAGATCACCCTATAGCACAGTTTAGACTACTCACTGCACTTCACCTGTTTATATCATGTTCACTGATTTATACTCATGTTACTGTTACTTGTTATTGATGAATTGTTACTGTTCATACTCATGCCCGCATGACTTGTACCCCCTGATTATATTATTGTTGTTATTATGACGCACTGACGTCTGGGTTTTGCATGGCCCAGATTCTCTACCTTTGTCGCAGGCTGATCAAGAGTATTTCCGCCGTCAGGCCAAGCAGTGAGGATCATGTTAATATCCAGTTAGTTATTTCCTTACTTTCCAGATGTTATTGTTACTTGGATTTATTGCTTCCGCATATTATTTCTTGACTCGTTTATTCTGGCTAATGAACATGTACTAGATAGTTTATTTACTTTCCTGTTCTTGATATCTCTACAGCCGTAATGTGACTGTGGAGGGATTTTTCCTATCCACGGGTAGCATGGTTGGCTCTGTCACGTGCTTATCTTAGCGCACTCTGGGAAGCGGGGCGTGACAAATGCTTCAGAAGCAGCGCCAAGTGCGCTGCACCCTAAGCAGCGCACCACGTGCAAAGCACGTGTGCGCTAGCGCTAGGTGCGCTGCGCTCTAAGCAGCGCACCACGTGCAAAGCACGGGTGCGCTAGCGCTAGAACTAAAAGCTCCCCACCGTCAGATCAAAGATCTAATAATAATGATAAATCGTTAATTAATCAAAAACAAAATTCTGTTAAGGAAAGATTCTTCAAAATCTTTCCAAAGAACAAGATTGTGCTCTTTAAATCAGAACGTCGTTGGATCAATGATCCAATGGTGATTAAAAATCACCAAAAGTACAGAATAAATTCTGTATGGAAAGATTTCCCAATCTTGTTAAAAACAAGAAGATTGCCTTCTGTAAATCAGAAGCCCTTGGATCAAAGATCCAATGGTGGGGAATTCCCAAATCAATTGGAGAAAAGATCTCCTTAACTGATTAAACAAATCAGCTCACCCTATATAAAGGCCTTAAGACTTCAAGTCTCGGGGGAGAAGGAAAAAAAAAGAGAGGAACCTCCCCATAAGCTTTGAGAGATCTCAGAAAGAAGAGCCAAGCTCTCAGAAAAAGAAGAGTTTCTTCAAGATAAAAAAAATGAACAGAGAGATGAAATCATCTCATAATTAAAAAGAAGAATTCACTTCTTTAAAGATCATAGATCTACAAGACCAAGGTCTTTCACAAAGAGATCAAAGGATCTCATCATAAAATAAAAAGAAGAACATAATTCTTCTCATAGATCATAGATCTACAAGACGAAGGTTTTTTATACAAAGAGATCATGAACATCTCATTATAAAAGGGGGGGAGAATAATTCAATTCTCTTAAAGATCATAGATCGATAAAGGCAAAGCCTTTCATCAATACAAGAGATTGAAGCATCTCCTATAAAGTAAGAACTTTGTTTCTTGGAACCTTGAGACAAACTCTCTTCTAAAACGAGAATTTATTTCTCAGATCATAAAATTGATCAAATGCGCTTCTGCGCTCTTGGACTGGCGCTCAGCGCCAAGCGCACCACGTGCTCCTCATGTGTGCGCCATTGAACAAATAACGCAATGCGCTCATGAACTAGCGCTTCTGCACTCTTGATCTGGCGCTCAGCGCCAAGCGCACGTGTTCCTCACGTGTGCGCTACCCAACAGAAGCGCTCTGCTCTCTTTTGACTGGCGCAAAGCGCCAAGCGCACCATGTGCTGCGCTGATAGAACATAAATTGTTCTTTAATAAGCCCCAGAGCTATGATGAATGCTCAGCATTCAATAAAAGACAAAAATATTGTCAGAATCCAAATCAATGCTCAGCATTCTTAAAAGGGCTAAGCCCAAATAAATGCTCAACAGCCCAAAATAAATGTTAAACATTTCAACTTGATTGGACTTAGCCCAAGATTGGCCATAAGTCCTCAATTCAGATTAATTGAGCCCATATGCTCATAAATCTCAGATCTTAGTCCCAATTGGACTACAGATCTCCCAACCAAAATTGGTTCAAGGGTATATCTCTTCACTCCTCTGATATTTGTTGTTGTAATCCTTCAACGTCTTCAGAGAGGTGACGGGTCCCGACAACCATACATTTCATAGACTATGACATCTTTAAACTGGACTGTGGGGTCCTTAAACCCATGGACTATGATGTCCTTAACCTTGGACTGTGGAGTCTTTAAACCCATGGACTATGATGTCCTTAAGCTTGGACTGTGGGGTCCTTAAGCCCATGGACTATGATGTCCTTAACCTTGGACCGTAACGTCCTTAAACTAATTATGGACCGCAAAGTCCTTCAACTAAAACAATCGAGCCCAAATGCTCTTTTGTTGGATCTAAACGATCCCGTTAAGTTGATCTTAGTTTAAAATTAGACTAACGTATCCTTAACAAACGTTTAAGTTGATCTTAGTCTCAAATGAGACTAACATATCCTTAAACCCAACCCCCAAACCCAAATCTAAGAAGATACGGATTTGGACTAATCCACGCCCTACGGGCGACAACATAAATTAGTCTCCGTATACAATCCACGGGAAACCAAAAAACAAAATAAACACCCACGACACAAAGTGACCATCTGGAGAAGGAGAAAGTGGTTACCGCGATACGGTAGCGTAATTAACTGCAGGGGCTTGCGCCTGCAGGGAAGAGCGTCCCCACAATCAAAAACCCTTCAAATGAAGGTAAATCTGACGAAGTCTACTACATCGGCCGCATCCATCTAAACCTTCGATACACGGTGCCATAAATCAACTTGGCATCTTCGAAGAGGTGGACGGATAGCACCAAATAGCATCTGCCCTCTAAATTCAGGCAAGACAGACCTACGCGGTCGCGTCCCGGGTCTTTCGGCGGAGAACAGATTCTGGCACGCCCGGTGGGACCTTTTCCTATTTCCTCTCCACACTTCATGTGTCGTGTTCGCGAACGAATCGCGGTTTAATATGGTTGCCCTTGGGTTCGAGGTACTAAGATTTAGTTTTGATCTCGTGCAGAAGGACATCATTGGCCTCTAACTACTCCAGCTGCAACTGCAACTCCCGTTCCGTCTCATCTAGAGGTGTAACCTATGGGCCCCAACCGGGCTCCCTTTTCAAGATGCCAGTGGAGCAAGTAACTCAGACTACCACTGGGTTGTTCTTTGGGACTATGATCCTACCGATGAGCTTCAATGCCCCGCTGTTGTCGCAAGAAGCCCCAAAGAAGTCGGTCTTTGATCGACTTACCACTGTCGCGGCCCCTCTCAACGGGTCGCCCAACTTCAATGCCTCAATTTTCAACAGATTGGGCCAGAACGCCAACAAGCCCGCGATACCTGAAGCATCCATCCCAAAGCGGATAACCATCCCGGCTCAAGCGGACGAAATCACCGGAGAGGGTTCTTCTGCCAAGACGTCAGTCTTCACAAGGCCGGCTATTCCGGCTCCCGCTCCAGGCGAAGTCCTCAAAGCTGCTTCCCCTGCCCAGAGGTCTTTCTTTGACAGATTAGTCATTGCTTCTCAACGGACATCGGTCTTTAAGAGGCTAACGCCGACGACAACCCTTCGCCAAAATAGGGGGCATGATGAAGTCACCCCTACAGCTAAGACAATCCCATCCACACGACATGCTCGCCATCGTCACTGGCGTCGAGTAAAGAAGGCTGGGGGCAACTCCCCTTCTGGACTGACTCCGCCAGCTCCCATGGTGGAAATCGATGTTGCTGTTCCGACTGGGAACAGCTTCGAACGACTTAGGAGGGTTCGCAAGAACTCTCCAACTGCCATACTGAAAAGATCTCCTCCACCTGTGGAGAATGCTACAGAAAAGAAGCCGGAGCAGCCCCCTCAGCGGCTGTCCTCCAAAATTTACAAAGTCTGGTGACAGGTCCAGAAATCGGTGATTGACCAGGACTACTCTCGCCGACCAAAGAAGATTAAAGCTCGGCAAGAAAAGAGCCATCCCGTGGTACCATAGAAGATGTCATCCGTCTGGGTGCCCACTGTAACGGCTCCCTCAACTTCAACCGCTCACAAGAGAAGGAGGCCGGAGAAAGCCCCTGTGACTGCGGCGAACCGCAAGGACGCTGAATCTAAACGCCCGAAGTCTGGGGGCATGGTAACACATACCGTTTATATGGCTTCCGGAAAAGAGGAAAGTCGTGCTTCTACGAGTCATCGACCGCTTACCCGATCAATAACAAAGGCTCAGGAGCAACAGCAGCAAAAACTTCAGGAGATGCTGACTGCAATGGCCGCACTCACGGGACCGAAAGAAAATCTAGAGATCTCAGAGCAGCGTCAGGAACAAGAAACTGATGCTGAATTCCTCAGAAGAATGCTCGAGAGGAAAGAAAAAGAGGCTGCGGAACAGGCGGCCAAAATAAAACAAATGGCCCTTCTATTCCAAGACATGGCCGGGATGATGTTACAGCCAGAACCTCCAGCTGAAGACCCCCCGATTATCATTGAAGACCACAGAGGGGAGACATCGAATCTTCCTCCGGCTCTTTCAGCAACCAAGGAAGAGACCATCTCTAAAGCTATGCTCGATGATTATATATCTCAACAAATAAGAGCTCATCAAGCGAATGAAGCGGCTGGCCAAGTCGTAAAAATTGGACGACCCTATCCGGGTTGGTACGACCAAATAAAGTACCCGCCGGGATACACGATCCCCAAATTCCATGTATATAAGGGGACGGGAAATCCGCATCAGCACGTCGCTCAATTCAAAGCCTTGTGCGGCAACACCGGAGGTGACGATAAGCTACTGCTTTGCCAGTTTGTTGGCAGCTTGTTGGAGACGGCGTTCGAGTGCTATTCGGAACTCCCGAATGACTCTATCAAGACATTTGCAGAGATGGAGCTGCTATTCACCCAGTGTTTCGTGAGTGCTAGTGAACGCACCCCAATCACGGCATTGATCAAAGCCAGGGTGAAGCCTGGAGAAACATGGGTGCAATACGCGATACGGTGGCGGAATTTATGGTCGAAGTGCGAGCAGCGCATTGAAGAGGCTCCTGCGGTAGGCATGTTCGTGGGTACTCTCGACCCTCAGGCGACCATATCTCAGTTCATGATGTTTTTCAAGCCGACCACTTTTCAGGCCTTGATCGACAAGCTGACCCAAATGGACCAGATGGGCCATAGACCGTCCTCCTTAAAGACGGATCCTCGGAATGAAAAGAGGAAAGGAAAAGCAACTTTCGTCGCCAATACACAACAACAGCCGAGCAACTTAAAGCCAGTTATTTGCCAAAACAACGTGCGTCTACGCCCATCCCTCGAGGAGAGACTGGGACGTCCTTACTAGTTCCCCCGGGATAAAACGAAGAGACTGTTCGAGCTGGCAGTGCGCAACAGACTCATCAATCTGCCGGATCCAAAACGTCCGTTGCAGCCAGGTGATGTCAACAATCCTAATTACTGCCCTTACCACCAAGCAGTAAGCTATCCAATCGAAGATTGCTTCGTCTTCAAAAGCTGGATTGAGGACCAATACCAATTAGGCAAATTCACACTGTCTGAAAACTGGAAAATGAACCCGCCACAACCACATGATCCAAAAAAGATGGACATGCCAGGGGCATCATGCTCATTCATAGAGAAAGCCCCATGGACCGAAAAGTCCGTAAACTAGAAACTCGCCTCAAATATGGCAACGGCGGACCGAAACGTCGTTAAACTAACAATGGACCACTATGTCCTAAAACTGGCTGTTGACCGAGACGTTGATAAACTACTACGGATCGCAGCATCCCAAGGCTGACACAAAAAAAAAAGAAGAAGAAGAAAACGGTATGTCCATAAGAAAAATGGGCACGGATGAAAACCCGAAAGGGCTCCGTGAGTAAAAACAGCAGGGCTACCGGCGAGTTTTGTGAAAACCCGAAAGGGCGCAATCTCGTTAAAAGACACTTGCAAGGCCCTCTCGTCCTTGTGAGGAGAAACCACCTGCATGAGATCCTTACGACTCACAAAGGAGAAATACACTTAGGGATCCCCACGATTCCTAAGGAGGACTTACACTTACGAGATTTTCACGACTCGTAAGGAGAATTCCCCTTTGAGAACCTCACGGCTCATAGGGTTCAAAAGCCTTAAGCTACAGGGATCTGAACCTGTTCTTAAGAAGTTGTACCCCCCCACCCGATTTTGCCCTACAAGCGTCTCAATATCGACCCTTGTATACAATCCATGGGCGCGAATAAACATTCCCCTAACAAAGTCCCACCAGAGACAGGGGATATGCTCATATGGCAAAAGACACTTGTAGGTCCTCTCGACTTATAAGGAGAAAGCACTCTTGTAAGATCCTTACGACTTATAAGAGACCATACACTTAGGAAGCCTCACAATTCCTAAGGAGAAAACGCACCTACGAGATCCTCACGACTTGTAGGGAGAAATACCTTTATGAGACCCTTACGGCTCATGAAGTCAAAAGCCTTAATCGACAGGATTTTAACCTTGTTTGCTAAGCCACCTTTGTTCGACATCGACAAAGGCAAATGATGATTCGCTCCTGGCAATATCCCAATTGTAGCGATGCTGATGCCGAAATCAGTATCCAATCTAAAACTCGCAGCGAAAAGTCAGCGAGCCACAAATGCATATGAAATAGCCGAAATGATGGGGCAACTTGCGACAAAATCAGCAAGTAAAAATGTATGCATACAAAATATCTGGAATGATTGGGCAACTCGCAATAAAAAGCAGCGAGTAAATAAAACAAATAGCCGAAATGATTGGGCACCACAAAAAATAGCCGAAATGATTGGGTAATCATGCCTTTCGCGATATAAAAGCTGAAATGATAGAGCATCGTTGGAAGAAAAATATATACAATGAAACTTTTTGCCCTACAGGTGAGATCACATCGATCCCTGTATACAATCCAGGGGCGCAAACAAAGAGAGAACCATATCATCCCACCAGGCTCCATCAGAAAAAGCGCCAAGTCTCGATGGCCACATCTACAGCCGGGAGACCCACAACAGCGTTCCTCCTCATTCAGCAGGACTCAGACGCAACATCACCAAACGGAGCCACGGCATAGTCCTTAGTTCCAAATCTTGACGGTTCACAGACAACCTAGAGACCACCTTGACATTCGTCTCATTACAGCAGACGCAACGTCAGCAAAGCGGAGTGATGGCAAAATCCCAGCTCCACCTCAGCATTCGTCTCGTTACACCAGACGCAATGTCAACAACGGCGTTTCTTCGCAGTCTAGCAGGATGCAGATGCAACGTCAACGAAAGACCTCACGGTCGAAACAAAGCAGAGTGATGGCAAAATCCCAGCTCCACCTCAGCATTCATCTCGTTACAGCAGACGCGATGTCACCCCAGCGTTCTTCCTCCAACAGGATTCGGACACGCCAAAAAATTGAAGCGAAGGCAATATTCCTAGCTTCAGGGTCTTGACGGCAACTCATATAAAACCTGAAAGACTATCGGAGATCATCCCATACCAGCACGGAATGGTCACCACCTTGACATTCGTCTTGATACAGCAGACGAGATGTCACTACAGCGTCCTTCCTCCAACAGGATTCGGACACGCCAAAACAACGAAGAGAAGGCAATATTCCTAGCTTCAGGGTCTTGACGGAAACTCATATAAAATCTGAAAGACTATCGGAGATCATCCCACACCAGCACGGAGTGGTCACCACCTCGACGTTCGTCTCGATACAGCAGACGAGATGTCACTACAGCGTCCTTCCTCCAACAGGATTCGGACACGCCAAAGCAAACGAAGCAAAGGCCAAATTCCTAGCTTCAGGGTCTTGACGGCAACTCATATAAAACCTGAAAGACTATCGGAGATCATCCCACACCGGCGCGGAGTGGTTATGACTCATCAGGGCTCCCCAAAATGAGCCTAACCTCAAGTAAAAAGCGGCATGGCAAAATTCCTAACGCTTGCTCTTCCGACGGTCAAACTGCCTAGGAAGATTGCTTGAAGACGTCTTGTACAGCCCCCGAAAGGATCAGAGACACGACAGTCGCAAGGCTACTCGAACAGCAAGATTGCCTATCGAGAGATACATCAGCCAACACGACGGCATGACAGGCAAAACCCTAGTACCACAGACCCTAACGGACCTCTGTCGTAAAGAGTGGAGGTTAACTGTGACGTTAGGACATCCTTGCGAGAACTTCTCGATTCGTCTCGACTCGTAGGAAAAAGCCTTAGGCAATGGGGATTAAAAAACATGTTTCCTAAGCACTGGGGCCCTGCAAATCGGTCCAAAATGGACTCTTGCATACTATTCACGGACCATACTCTCCAAAGTCGAATCTCGACAAGGAGGGAAACAACCACTTACGAGTCCTCTCGACTTGTAAGAGGGGAAATTCTCTTATGAGATCCTTATGACTCTCAAGAGAAAGCACACTTAGGAATCCTCACGATTCCTAAGGAGCAAATACACCTACGAGATCCTCTCGACTCGTAGGGAGAAAACCCTTTATGAGACCCTCACGGCTCATAAAGTTGAAAATTCTTAGGCAAGAAGACCTGAACCTGCTTCCTAAGCCATCACTACCTTTCGAAGAGTCTAAGATGGACTATCCACTTACTATCTACAGACCACACTCGCTAAAATCACATGGCAACGACACAGCAAAGAGAAGAAAGCGACGGTAGAACAAATAAAAAATGTGTATCTTTTATTCATGAATTCAATCAAATACAAGTTGAATCATATGAAAGAATAAAAAAATGGATACATGTTATTCAAAGATTACAAGTGCTCAATCTATACAAAACAGCTACTGAGAAGGAAGCGTTTTCATTAAGTTAGCAAATTGCTCGTGCGCTCCTTTCAGTGCCTTCTCGTGATCAGCCGTCGCGGCCCGCTCCGCTTCAATTCGAGCCCTTTGCTGCAAGCATGATGAAATCTTCTCGTCGATTTCCCGTTGGGCGGTTTCGCGACTCTGCGTAACTCGCTCAATAGAGTCGAGCTTCCGCCTCAATACAAGCCCGTCCGAGATACATTGCTGTAAGGTGTCAAAAGCAGCTCTCAGTTGCGTGGCGTTCGCTTTAACTTGGGCATGCAGCCGGGCAGATTCACCCGAAGCCTCCTCGCGTTCCTTCCGCCTCAAGATCGCTTCTTGTCCGAAATGGCGGAGAAATGACACGCTCTGCTCAACCCACGCAGCCCGCTGGGAGTTCAAAGCCCGAATCTCAGGAGCAGGACGCATAAGCTCAAGCTCATGCAAACAGACCTCAATTTTCCTACAGTGATTAACCCAAGACTCAACGACGCCCTCACTATGAAAGTTCACGAGCGTCGCCAGCATGGGATTAACCTCGGCAGCAAAATCTGCAGCAAGTGCAGGGATCTCCGCGTCAAGCTCTTCAATGGATTCACTCAACATACGAAGGCTGGTCGCAGCGCCCTTAGAAGATGGACGTCTAGCAAATGGTCATGCTGGCATTAATATGCCAGATTTGAAGGGAGCAGGAATCGGTGCGACTGCTGAAAAATGAATCGCGGTTAAAAGCCAACTCGTAAAATAAATAAATCACATGAGTGATGAAGTATACTATACCGGCTGCGGTAGGTGGCAAGGCCAGGAGTACCGGTGGCGTAACTATTCTTTCATCTCCTCCTTTAATCTGTAACGCTGCAGTCAAAACAAAGAAGAATTAGCAACGACTTGGCTGCCTGTAAAAGAAAAGAGAAGACATTAGTTAGAGGCTGTACTCACCAACGCCACTGGATGAAGCAATCTCCGTCTGGAAAGAGAAATGTGGATGCAGCACCTGATATAGATGATCAAAAAGAACTCCTGCAAGGGTGTGATAATGCAATGTCAGTACATAAAGTATATTTCCTATAATGAAACCGGTAAGTCACAAACCTGTACCTTCCAGCGTTTGGGAGGACACGGGAGAAGGCAAAGGGGCGGCCACCGTCAAACCAGCAACTGGTGATGTTTTCTCAGGTGGCACAACCTCAACGCTCATCACACCTGCATTAGAAATGAGAGAAATACTGTCAGAAGAGATTGAAAGGGATTGCAGAATAAAAAGGAAAGCAATGACCCAAAATCTACTTGGTGAGTCGCCGGTCGGAACCGCTACAAGGGCGTCACTGAGTGCAGCGATTGCTTCACCCTCCTCCATCGGAATGGTTTCGTCTCCCGTAGCTTCATCCCCCGACTCCACGAGAATCGTCGTAATACTCGCAGTGCCTGGCAACGGCAAGGAACCGCAAGGGGAAAGAGTGGCAATTAGGGCAGTTCCAGACTCTTGAGAAAGAGTGGCTACTTCAAGCTCGGTGGTTGCCGCCATCTCACCTACCACTTCCTCATCAAGACTCGGCCCTGCAGGATAGGATATATGAGAATCTGAAGATTAAAACTTTGACAAAAGGACTTAATGTTATGTTACCTTGAGATGGCCTTTCAGCCGCATCCCGAGGCGTGCGTATCGCCTGTTTATGAGCGATAGACAGGGCAACTGGAGCACCCTCTGAAGAAGCAGGGACAGGAGAAGCAGCGCTCGAGCCTGCACCTACGACCAAGGAGGCGTACGTTCTCTTGCCGCACGCCTCCTGCGCTTCCTTTCCTCCTGGGTCGTAAGGGCCAATCTTCTCAGGACCTCCGTCAAGGGGACGTCATCGTCCATGCCAGGAGCTACCTCTGGAGTCGTTATGGCATCCGTCATCGGTTGCTTAAGTAAAGCCTCTGTTGGAAATGCTGAGGAGGTCGGGACTTCGATAGCTAGCCCTGGAAGCATCTCCGCAGCACCCTGTGAAATTGGTACCACACCTGGGGTAACCCGAGTAGAGGTAGTCCCTGCGATAAGATGAAAAAGGGGGGGTCAGATTACCCATAAGAAAGGCGAATGAAGGCACAATGAGACAAAATATACCAACGTCCAGCGAAGCGCGAAGCCTCTCTTCCTCCTCAAAAGTCTTGAGGGAAGCCGCGAGAGCCTCTTCGGTGGAAATTCCTGTTGAAGGAAAAGTGTTAGTCAAAACATGATAATGAAAATGTAATGCAATGACAAAAGATACAGCTGAGGTTTACTCGACTGTGCAAGGATGACCAGTCCTGCTTTGTAGCTAGCAAGTCGCTCGGAGGCTGCGATGGCGGCCGCCAGGTCAGTATCATCCGGCGCCATAAATAGACCCTCATTGGTCCCATATTCGCTCAGGCCCTCGCTATAAGGAGCATGAGGCTCCTGCCCGAGTACAACGTCTGCAAAAAGAATCGACTTTTTCTTCTTCTTCTGCGAACGAGCACTGGTCGCCGCTATCACAAGCTTACGCTTGGTGGGCACCTTGGGACGACGAGTCCCGATATCTGAACCCACGCCAGACTCGGGAGATGCTACAGTCACCTCTTTCACAGGAGCACGGGGTATCGTTAGCTCAGACCTATCATGCAGTACCACAGCCGCAGCAGCTTCCCTCAAGGGAGGATGAACGATGGTCCGTCGCTTCAGAGGAACATCTGGATTACTCGCCGGGGCGGCGCCTTTACGATCGAGCAATAATCGCTTCTCTTCTCTGATAACGGCGCCCATTGAATGCCGGTACCACGCCACATACATTCAGGGCTTTTGGAACGCAACCCGGCTCACTAATAAAGAAATTGGAGCCGGTGTTCAATCGCATAAAATAGTGCATTGCATTCCGAATACCCTCTTCGGTAGCAACAGGTTCTGCTAAGAAAGCCTCAAGCGGGACGCCCTGATTATAGCTTAGCTGCTGGGCGAAACGATGCGGGTTGTATCTCATGAACAACGCCGCATCATTCTGCCTAAATAAGAGAAAGCCCGGCCTGATGGAGTACAGATGAAGAATCTCCCGAGCTTTCAAGACAGAGGCCCCGTCTTTAAAAATGTCCCGCAGTGGCTGCACCGTTGTTGCGGACTCTTTGCCGATAGTTAGAACCTTGTCGGTAAAGGTCATGCCATCTCCAACCGTGCACGGACGAAGGAGCAAACCCCTAGCTTCCCGCGGTGTCGGATTTACAATGGATGTGTCAACTAGCCACATGATCCGGGGGAAGCCACACCTGTCGTAGAAGGAAGGCCTTTTATGGATACCGAAAACACCAAGTACATGTAGCTCGAGCTATGACATAAAGTAATGCATCGAGAAGTTCACATGTTGCACTCCTGGTTCAGTAGTATCCGCCGCTTGACTGAGACCGTAATACAAATGAGCTAAACCAGTGACCCTGACAGTCACTTTCACCCCAATAACCATTCGGTGAGCGGGGTAGAAGACAGACGGGCTCATACGACGAAGGTGCGTCGGAAGCACAAACCAGCTCAGCCATAACCCGAGAAACCCTAAAAAGAACTTTTCCTCGTCGATCCCAGGAACTGCAAGCTCTGCAAAAGAGACAACCGGGGTGTTGGGGAGGAAGAAACTCTTCTGATCTGCCTCCGCCGTTGGCAGGTTGCCCAAACCTAACCGAAAGGATCGTCAAGTTTGGCAAATTTAGCGGCCTCCTTCAAAAGGACTTCCGGGTGGAGAAAATAAGCGATGAAATCCGTGAAATTAACCCCACAGCTCCCAGATGCGAGGAAAAGGCCCTCATAAATATTCAGCACTTTAATCAAACTAGGAAATTGGTGTTGAATGGCGTTCTCTGGGGTAAGGCCTGTCATCACTGACTTGGCACCAAAAACGTATTCATCCATAGGAAGCAGTTCCTCATAATGCTCCCCTATAACCGGTAAGCCAGAAACTTCTGCAAACTCCTCTAAAGAGATTGATACTTCTCGATCCAACAAAAGGAAGGTGTGAGTCGAAATATTCCACTGCTCCAGAAAGGCCGTAACCCACCAGGAAGGAAGCGTAAAATACTGAAAAAGAGAAGCATAAATTGCGGGATACAACCCAAGTCTCAGCAGCTGCGACTTCTTCGCTGACAGCATATAGCGGGCCCATTGCAGATACCCAGCTGGATGACGAGGAGTTAGGCCAATCATATATGGTTGTCCCCACGGGCATGACTCGCCTTGACAAATACGTCGCCCCAGGGTATCCAAAGCCATTGGAGGCTGAATGGGTATCGAAGCCATAGCAGGCTGAAGAAGACCTCCCAAAGTCCAGTTGACTTCTTCCACGGTATAGTTCACCGGGGGTGAGTCGGCGCAGTGGATCGCCATGATGGGCTCTGAGGGTACCGCGCACTAAAATCTCTGTCGACCCTTAACGATTTGATTGTACCATGTTCCCCATAGACGAAGATTCTTATGTTCCGGGTCATGATCTCTGATCAATGCTAAGACTTCCCTGTCTACAGGCGCTCCAGGGAATCCTCGCTCTGAACAAACAAATGGGAAAGAACTATCGAAAGACATGTCACCTGTGTGAAAAGGAACAAAAGTCAACCATCAGTGCTATAATTTAAATTCTGACACTTGGTACTTTAAAATTCGTACCGCACTGCAATGCAGTAGAAAGGGACCAAAGGGGACCCACAAAATTCTGTTAAGGAAAGATTCTTCAAAATCTTTCCAAAGAACAAGATTGTGCTCTTTAAATCAGAACGTCGTTGGATCAATGATCCAATGGTGATTAAAAATCACCAAAAGTACAGAATAAATTCTGTATGGAAAGATTTCCCAATCTTGTTAAAAACAAGAAGATTGCCTTCTGTAAATCAAAAGCCCTTGGATCAAAGATCCAATGGTGGGGAATTCCCAAATCAATTGGAGAAAAGATCTTCTTGACTGATTAAACAAATCAGCTCACCCTATATAAAGGCCTTAAGACTTCAAGTCTCGGGGGAGAAGGAAAAGAAAAAGAGAGGAACCTCTCCATAAGCTTTGAGAGATTTCAGAAAGAAGAGCCAAGTTCTCAGAAAAAGAAGAGTTTATTCAAGGTAAAAAAAATGAACAAAGAGATGAAATCATCTCATAATTAAAAAAAGAATTCACTTCTTTAAAGATCATAGATCTACAAGACCAAGGTCTTTCACAAAGAGATCAAAGGATCTCATCATAAAATAAAAAGAAGAACATAATTCTTCTCACAGATCATAAATCTACAAGACGAAGGTCTTTTATAGAAAAAGATCATGAACATCTCATTATAAAAAGGGGGGAGAATAATTCAATTCTCTTAAGGATCATAGATCCATAAAGGCAAAGCCTTTCATCAATACAAGAGATTGAAGTATCTCCTATAAAGTAAGAACTTTGTTTCTTGGAACCTTGAGACAAAGTCTCTTCTAAAATGAGAATTTATTTCTCAGATCATAAAATTGATCAGATGCGCTTCTACGCTCTTGGACTGGCGCTCAGCGCCAAGCGCGCCACGTGCTCCTCAGCCAGGGATTGGTCATACACGGAGACGTTGTCAAAGGTGATGATCTCTTCGATCGAATACATGCGCCCAGTCATCTCAAAAAGCGATGCCGAAGAAGTTGTCGTCTCCTTCTCTATTTATAACCTCGAAAAGAATCCTTAAGGACCCAGATTCGCGCGCGCATGGGCGTGAATCCTGGGATCCACCAAGATTACTCTAATACCACGCCGCCACGTGGAAGAACTAACGCGGCTCCCCGAAATGTTACACCTCCCCCAAGCATTCCTGACATGTGCCGCCTGCGAAGGTCGCTCCTCCCAATGTTCATGAACCAAGGAAGGTTGGACTAAACCTCCGGATCCACCGAGCAGCTACCCTGCTTGGTCCATCCTTAGCAGACTACTACTTAGGTTCTTCAACAAAGCGATGTAAATTCTTCTAAGTTCTTTTTTAAATAATAAGAAGGAAATGATAGAGCATTGCAAAAGGGAGAATTTTATTCATTCAAAAGGTATTGTAGGCTCCTTATCCTTACATTACATTAAAAAATATTACAGCGGTGGGGGAAGGGGGTGCAAGAAGCATTCCTCGTGATACTCCGAGGAAATTTCCGCCAGCCGAGCCCTTGCCGCCTCAGACCTCTGCCTCTGATGCTGTCCGCGAACCCTCGTAGCCATGGACGGGCCAGGAAGCCCCTCGAGCAGGCACCCATCGGCAAGATGCCTTAATTGGTAACACTCGAGGACGAGTACCACAGAGCGATCCCGCCGACTCTTCGAGATCAGGCCGAGATGTCACAACGACCTCGACTTGCCAACCGCCTCGTCCTTCAGTTGTTCGGACAAGGGGTTGTGCAGCCCCAGCAATGTCCTCCAGATCGAGTACATCAGCGGCTAGAGAAGGGGTGATCGCCAGGGGAGCAGGCGGCCAATATGATCCTCAACCCGTCGGATCACTGCCTGCACCGTCTCCTTGGAGCACAGCTGGTCGTACAGATATACGTCCTCGAAATTTATGATCTCAGGGATGGAGAAAGGGAATTCATCCATTCTTGCGTTTTGGGGATGGAGAAAGGAGTGATCAACACGCCTTCCGTTTTATAGCCCCACAGCACCCCCAAGAGTCCAACAGTCGCTCGTTTCTTCCACTATTGTACCGTCACGCGGCGGGTATCCCGTCTTTCTCGGCGATCCGAAGTCGGAGCGACGCGGCTCTTCTAAACGCTTCGCCTCCCCCCATGCGTTCATGACACATGTCGCCCGCGACGGTTACTCTTCCTGATGTTCACACACCAGGATAGGTCGGACAGAACCTCGACAAACCGAGCAGCTACCCTGCTCGGTCCATCCTTAGCAGGCCTCTCCATGCTCTCCCGCGCTAAGGATCCAAGCACTCATTAAGAGGCCACCAAGCAGCTACCCTGCTCGGTCAATCCTTAGAAGGCCTCTCCATGCCCTCCCGCGCTAAGGATCAAAGCCTTCACCAAGAGGCCACCAGGAAGAAACCCTGCTCGGTCCATCCATGGCTGGTAGTTCACTACCCACCGATGCCAAGGATCAAAGCCCTCACCAAGAGGCCACCGGGCAGCAACCCTACTCGGTCCATCCATGGTTGGTAGTTCACTACCTACCGACGCCAAGGATCAAAGCCCTCACCAAGAGGCCACCAGGCAGCAACCCTGCTCGATCCATCCATAGCTGGTAGTTCACTACCCACCGATGCCAAGGATCAAAGCCCTCATCAAGAGGCCACCGAGCAGCTTCACTGCTCGGTCCATCCTTGGCTGGTAATTTCTTACCCACCGACGCCAAGGATCAAAGCCCTCACCAAGATTCCATCGAGCAACTATCCTGCTCGGTCCATCCTTGGCTGGTAATTTCTTACCCACCGACGCCAAGGATCAAAGCCCTCATCAAGAGGCCACCGAGCAGCTTCATTACTCGGTCCATCCTTGGCTGGTAATTTCTTACCCACCGATGCCAAGGATCAAAGCCATCATCAAGAGGCCACCGAGAAGCTACCCTGCTCGGTCCATCCTTGGCTGGTAATTTCTTATCCACCGACGCCAATGATCAAAGCCCTCATCAAGAGGCCACCGAGCAGCTACCCTGCTCGGTCCATCCTTGGCTGGTAATTTCTTACCCACCGACGCCAAGATCAAAGCCCTCATCAAGAGGCCACCGAGCAGCTACCTTGCTCGGTCAATCCTTAACAGG
Source organism: Agapanthus africanus (assembly GCA_030015575.1). NCBI lineage: Eukaryota > Viridiplantae > Streptophyta > Magnoliopsida > Asparagales > Amaryllidaceae > Agapanthus > Agapanthus africanus. Next base: position 818,011,454 of record CM057337.1, read on the forward strand.
CTTCTCAATGCCCTCCCGCGCTAAGGATCCAAACCCTCATCAAAAGGCCACTGAGCAGCTACCTGCTCGGTCCATCTTTAGCAGGCTTCCCCATGCCCTCCCATGCTAAGGATCAAAGCCCTCATCAAGAGGCTACCGGGCAGCAACCCTACTCGGTACATCCATGGCTGGCAGCCCACTACCCACCGACGCCAAGGTCCAAAGCCCTCACCAAGAGGCCACCAGGAAGCACCCCTACTCAGTCCATCTATGGCTGGTAGTCCACTACCCACTGACGCCAAGGATCAAAGCCCTAACCAAGAGGCCACCACACAGCAACCCTGCTCGGTCCATCCATGGCTGGTAGTCCACTACCCACCGACGCCAAGGTTCAAAGCCCTCATCAAGAGGCCACCGAGCAGCTACCCTGCTCGGTCCATCCTTGGCTGGTAATCTCTTACCCCACGACGCCAAGGATCAAAGCCCTCATCAAGAGGCCACCGAGCAGCTATCCTGCTAAGTCCATCCATGGCTGGTAATTCACTACCTACTAACGCCAAGGATCAAAGCCCTCGTCAAGAGGCCACCGAGCAGCTACCCTGCTCGGTCCATCCTTAGCAGAAAACTCCTTTCCCAACGACGCCAAGGATCAAAGCCCTCATCAAGAGGCCATCGAGCAGCTACTCTGCTCAACTTCCTACACGTCTTAACTAAGCGATCCCCACCTCGACTTCGGGGCCATGGAGATACCGACCTTTCGTCGGTCTTTGTACACTTGGTAAATGGTCGAATTCAACTCGACGTGCGATCGCTAGATGAAAAACCGACTTAACATGAAAGCAGTACCGTGCAAATGAAAATGTTTACCACAAACAAAGGGAAAATGTGCACGCAAAGAACACTGCAAAAAGATTTTTTTCATAAAATCGGAAGTCTTTACAGAGGTATTATGGGCTCCCCAGCCTTACAAAAACGCCCGGAGGCTTACAAAATTTTAGCGCAAAGAAAATAAGGTGGCGAGGAAGTTCAGGCCTCGGGGCCAGAGAGAACCTCGATGAGCTGTGCTTCCACTGCGACAACCGGGGTTGCGTCTTGAAGGTCAGCGCCTATCGCAGGAGCCTCGGCGCCGGGAGTCGGGGGGAACCGACTTCTCCCCAACGCTCCCACTAGGGGCCTCTCCCCCTGCAGCGCTTCCGGGGGCATTCCCCTGCGTGTCATCCCCGAGAGGGTACTCACCCCGGAGCTCGCCGTTAGGAAACTACGGCATCAGGGCCTTAACGGCGTCGAGGGCGTCGTGTCAAACGACGGCGTCAAGGGCATCGTGCCAAACGACGGCAGCGGCTCCAGCGAGATCAGTGTACTACCGGTCCGACTTCTTGTAGCTCTCCACCGCCTTCGACGCTCGGAGCTCGGCACGCCTCGTTCCCTCCTTCGCCGCCTCATTCTCCCTCCGGAGGGTGTTCACCGTCTTCTTCAGAGTGGCGACGAGCACCTTGGAATCTTCTAACTTGGCATCGGCGGTTTGGGCGGCCTCTCAGCATCTGGCAATCTCCCGATCCCCGGCCGCCACCCGGTCTTCGAGAGCGGTGACCCTCTCCATCACCGCTTGCAGGTCCAGCCTTGAGCTCTCCTCCCGCGAGGAGAACTCGCCCGCGACCTGCACCACCGGGGCAATTTCTTCATCCTCCATGTTGACGACGAAGGCGACGTGCTGGAGGACCTAAAGAAAACAAGGAGGGTTAAAAAGAAAAGGGGCACCCAATCTCGCGAACAAAAATACTGAATGAAGACCCGAGTGTGGTGCAAACACTAACCAGCACGGCCTCTTGGGCTATGGCCGCCATTTGGTCCCGGGGGGTCCCCCGAGGGATTTTGCCTCCGGCCGACCTTTCCATCTCCGAGAGCAGGCTGTCGGCGACGGAAATACCCGAGGGCACCTCGAAGCGAAGCTCCCCTTTGTCCACCATGATCGGGGAAGCTGGGGTACGAGGCACCGTCCTATGGTACCTCTTGAAGAGAGACGCAGGAGAGCCCGACTCGTCTCCCACCTCCAGAATCCGGGGCTCCTTCTCCTGAGCACGCTTTAGGCTCGGCGCTTGGCTGGACACCAGGGCCCGGGCGCGCTCGAGCGCCTGGCTGGGGCGGCCGTCGATGGAGCCGGAGCCGACGACGGGCGAGAAGGGCCGACACCTCCGGCCTTCTTCCCCTTCTTCTGTTCGACCAGGGCTGCCCGAAATTTCCCTAGGTCCATGGGTTCTGCATAAGACGAAAGTACAAAGGAGTCAGCAATGCCAGAAAAAGTGAAAGAATATACAAGTCTAAACAGGTCACCTGAAAACTTCTAACTTACCCGCGAACTGGGCGGGGCTGAGCCCGACCCAACTGAGGGCCCGCTCAAATAGCAACACATCAGCCAGGGGGAGGGGCTCCCACTCCGACACCGCCACCGTGTCGAGATCATTCGACCGCCCTACCCACGGGCAGTTGGCCCTGTGCCACTGGATGGGCACAGGCCAATCCTCACCCTCGGGCAGCCCAACAAACAAAAACTTTTTCTTTCATTCATGAATGGAAGAAGGTACAACGAAGACCCCCGACCCGGCAGCACCTCCCCAGTGTTTTCTAAAAAAGATGTATACCCAGCTCGGCACGCCCCTGCGAGTGCCGGGGTGGTTTTTGTAGCAGAGAGAAGAAACGAGAAGACTCCGGCTGAAAGGGATCAGACATAATTTCAACCAGACCAGGAACCCAAGGATAATCCTCCAAGAGTTCGGCACTAACTAGCCCGGGGCTAACTCAAAACAATTCAACGCCGCACTCACCTCAGGGGAGAAGGGCAGGCGCATCCCGGCCCAAAAGGCTTCCTGGTACAAGGCAATCTCCTTGCCCCGTACCTGGTCTGCCCTCCCCCCTTCTCGGCCAGACGAAGCGAGTAGCCGGAAGGAATGTGGAAACGAGTCCGGATGGTGGCGAGCTCATCCACATGCCTCAGCGTAGATGACGCGCTAAGAGCATCCATGACCTGCGCTCTGGGGACCGCCCCCGTTGCACGACCCCGGGAAGCATGACTAACCCTAACTTTCCGGGGGGACTCCGACTCAGACGAGGAAGAAGCAGAGAAAGAAGAAGAGGAGGAAGCTGCAGAAGACTCCCTGGACTCTACCCGGACTATTTCTACAGACTCCTCGGTAGAAGACATCTAACCTGATCAAATGGACGAGTTCTCGGAAGAGAAAACACAAGGAATCCGACCTGAAGAGAAGAGCGCCGAGCTAACATGACTAGGGATGAGGAAATTATGGTGAGGTATAGGCCCTGATGGGGATTCCACCTCTATTTATAGTTGCCGGTGTATACATCCTACGGCTTCGATCGCCTCCCGCCAAAACAACGCTTCGCAACCAACGGCCGACAACATTCCACCAGTCGCACTCACATTGGGCGTGTCCCATCGGGCGTGGGAACACCTGCGGCCCGTCTCGTCAGCCAACCAGCACCAGACATGTGGGCTAACGCTTCGACGAACGTACGCGCAAACCGGCGCTTTCTCTTTAATGCGAGATCTCTCCCCTAATCCGCTGACGTCATCAAGAAAATATGACTCTTTGCCCGGGAATACGCACCGACGATATCTTCAAGTGAGAGCTCACCCCGGATGACCGGTCAGACCACTCTCGACCCGACCCAGGAACAGGTCGAAACGAGAGTGGGGGGCTAATGATGATGCTCGATATCGGTGAATCCCCAGATAATGACACGTGGCAGTTGACGTGTCTCAGAGCTTACAAGAAAGAATCAAGAACGTTACGTTGGAATCACACCCCGGGCCTCCGACCCGAGGATGTTCCCAACCTTCGGTGGCCTTCCAGACCATCCCCCGGCTCGCCTCCGAGCTATCACAGAACCAAGATGCCTCGGCCTCCCGCTCGTTCCCAAGCCTCCCGCAGAGCTGATCTTCCTCGGTCTCACCGACCGACCCACAGCACCGATCACAGGCACCTCTGCCACTGCTCCGTGAATCTCGCCAGACGCGAAATATCCGCCACCCATGATCCCGCGTTCCACGCCATCACTATCCCCCATTAACGAGCATATCTCGTCATTAATTGGAAATCCCGTCTATCATGCGGCGCGTGACGCCAGAGGCGTAACGGCCGGCGTGAATCTCGCGCCCGCCTGCCCATTGCTGCCACTATTTAAACCCCTTTCCCAGACGACTCAGGTAAGCCAATTTTACCCCAATAGGCCGTTACTCTGCCAAAATAGCCCGTTTAACTTGATCGTCGGAGGGTCCTCGGTGGCATAACCATCCCAGAACTTCTTTGCAGGTAGCTCAGCCTCAACCACATAAAACCCATTGAGATCCACATGCTCCAGGAGACAACCCTCCAACTCACTCTCAGCCATCCATCAGCGCTCGTTGCAGATCAACGGAAGATAACATCTGAAGGAGATCCAGAGATCCATCAGGTGGGTTCTACTTCGCCTGAGAGATGGGATGTGTTGGGGATGGGACAAGGCATGGTTTTCTCTGTCAAGTTTTGATTTTATGGCTTGATTAGTGATTTTTTTATTAAAAAAATTGAATATTCTTATCCAAAATTATCTTAACATTCATTAAAATTGAAAAGCCCATACATTTTCACCCAAAAGGAACGCAAGTGCATTCTGGGATATTCTAATCCCAAATTAAATTTTACAAATTTTAATCCTAATTATCCAAACAAGGCCTAAAGATTTTGCAAATTCTTTATGGGAACAACTTGGGAAATATGTCTCATCAAGAATCTGGTTTTCCAAAAATACCCATGTTCATTCAAGACTAATGAATATTGTTATATTCAAATCTATAAAGACATTTTGAGAAACACTTGCCAAAAATAGTGTTTTGGCAAAATGATGTCATTCTATGCAAAAGATTTCTTTTCCATGACCCAACTTTATATTACTTAAATAATTGTTTCTCAATATGAAACCGAAAGAACCGGTTACTTGAAAAACCAACAGTCAAGATCTAATCAATTCTATCTATATTTTGTAAACCTGGAAGCATCAAAGAAGAACATGAAAAGAAAAATGAAGCGACCATGGCCCTTGGGGCTCTCCCACAAATTATGGGATATTACTCTTTGACAAACATTAGTACAAAGATGATTTATTCCTACGGTTCAGAAAAATCGTAGGGGCTATATTAGGTCGTCCCTACGATTACCACCGTATGGCATTTCTATAAAAAAAAAATAACTTTTGTGGCAAAGTTAAGTTGTTTCTATGGTGTCGGCAGAGAAACCCTTACTGTGGGAACGGTAGGGACAATATCAGGGTTTTAAAAAAATTTCCCTTAGCTGGCTCATTTTCCCCCTAAATCATCCAAAAAAACCCTAGCCTCCTCGATACGCCGACGCCTTTCTCCTTCCTGTCTCCTTCGCATCTCGCCGCCGACGCCTCCTCTCTTCTCTACATCTCGCCGTCACGGTCGTCTCTCTTAGCAACATCTCACCTCCTCCCTCTCTTCGTTGCGGCTCGAGCTCGAGCTTTCGCTGCATCTTCATCTCCTCCTCATCTCCTCCATCGACATCGAGTTCACCGTCTTCTAGAGTTCGCCTTCCTCGAATTCGGTGCCTCCTCCTCCTCTCTCCTCTGCATCTCGCCGCCGTCGCCTCCTCTCAGCCACATCTGGCCACCACTTCTAATCCTAATCGTAAGCGATTTCGCCTCCCTTTTGCATTGATTTTGATCGATTCGATCGATTTTTTGCGCTGATTTCTCGAATTCGCAACAGATCTAGTTGATTTCTTGTAGTTTTGGCGGCGTTGACGGGACGAAAATCAAAGACGAGCCCGTCGAAGGACAACATGTAAGTCTTTTTCTTATTTCTTATTAAGTTTTTGATCAATCTAAGGCTTGATCTAGGATTTTTGATTGATTGTTTGATTTGTTGAAGGCTTGCGGTGAAGAAAGGAGTAGCGACGAAGGCTGGGAAAGACCCGAACAAGCCGAAGAGGCCTCCTAGTGCTTTCTTCATCTTCATGTTTTTTTCATTTTCATGTTTCTTTTATCCGGATCTAATTTTTTTTTATTTTCCCACATTTTTAGTTCTCATGTGATTTTTGTGGGATTTTTGTTATTAGGGAGGGATTTAGAAAGGAGTTCATGGAGAAGGGCTGTAGGAACAGGTGTGTCGCCGCTGTAAACCCTAATTTTTTTGATCTCATATGTTTTTGTTGAAAGTATGCGGTGAAGAAAGGAGCAGTGACGAAGACTGAGAAGAAGAGGAAAACAGTATTTTTTAAAAAAATTAAAGTTTGCTCCTACGGTTAGCACCGTTAGGAACAGTGATCCTTATGGGTTTCGCCGTTGAGGCAAATTTATAACCGTAGGATCATTTATCATTCCGGTTTTTATCCCTGGATCATAATTTTGTCCAATGGTTTGCCTTTGTGGTTCCAACCGTAGGGAAAGCCATATTGCAATATTGGTAGTAGTGAAAGGCAAAAGGAAACTGCATGCACTGGAAAAGATGAGCCATGCAGTTTATTGCTGCAGGATTTTAACTGAATCATGCACCGCCCACAAACTTCTATTGTGCAGCAGTTAACGTCTCTCATTGATTTCTGTATAAAAATATTGCAAGTCAACAGAGAAGTACGCATGCATGTTCCTTAGAAAATATGAGACAAAGAATTTGTTGTTTTCTAGCAAAGGAGAGTTGGATGCAAAATGGGATCCCATGATGTCATGACTTTGAGTTTCAAAATGCTCTCTCGTGCTTGGTTTTTTCTCTCTCTAATAATTCTTGCTTCAAAGTTTCTAATGCTTGTAGTTTCTCTTTCAAGTTTCAAATCCTTGTTGCCGTCAAGCAACCAGCTTTCGTTTGCAAATTTATAAATTGCACCACGCATATGTATATTGTTTGTAACAGCCAATCTAGATAGGATGGCCACCTAGCCTAGACTCTATGTAGATCTGCCTCTGATTATCCTATCTCTCATTTTTATTATTTACAAAGTCTCCAAAGTGTCCCCGAACATTCCGTGTTGCCTTGAGTTGCAAATGCAATATTGATACCTAATTTTAAAACAGCCTCCCTAAAAAAATGAATATTATTTTAGGTACATAATTGAGAAAACAAATAGTTTTCATTTTTGATTCAACCACCATCACTATATATTATATATGTGTGTGTACACACACTTGAAACTAAATAAATATGGCTAAATGAAGACGAAATTGTTTTTGGTTTGACCATATCTATGTGCCAGGCTTTTCATCTTTAACCTTACATGGCTGGTCTCAGATATCGGATCTGCAACAACATTGCATTTTCATCTTTAATTAATATATAAAAGAAAAAGAAAAAGATATATATGTCATGGAAAGCTTTTAATTTCTAATAAAATATTTTCCGTGAAGTTTAAACTTTGAAGAAGAGGAAAAACATGATAGGGGCGATGGGTGGCGCCGACAATGATGGCACTAGCTCAATATCATTTGCGATGAATATTATGCTGATAAAGATACATGGCGCATAGCTATAGTAGAGACTACAAAAATAATTGTTTAATAAAAATGACGGTTAGGGCTTGAGTAGCGGTAATGGAAGAAAGACTCATGATGAAAGTGGTGTGATGGCAACGAAATAGACGACGGAGATGGTGGTAGTAACAACCGTCGGTTTCTTTCTTTGCTACACTCGAACAACATGAACAACCTATTCGTTCCGTTTCGCTTCACTCCTTTATCGTTCGCATGACATCAATAATGGAATGTCAACGGGAAGAAATGGTTCATAAGTAACGGTGGTGATGAAAGTGGTGGAATAGCGACAAGTATTACATAGAGATGGTCAAGGTAACTATGGATTCAATGATGGCAATATAAAGGATATGATCAGTAGGACACATTGCTTTACATTGATAGCGATATCGGTAGTGACGGTGGAGACATTGTCGACACCGAATAAAGATATTCTTTCTTCTGTTTAATTATATGTTGCAACACAATGCAAGTGAGATTTACAATGACAAAAGATTACTTTGTATTCCACGCTCCTTAGGAGGGTGTTTGGAAATGGGACGCCTCAAAATGCTCCTGCATAGAATCTAGCTTCTCTTGGCAACAAGGAAAAAATTTAAAGAAAATATTTTGCCTTATCAACAAACTCTAACAAAAAAATAATTATATAAATATCTCCGTACACTTGTTAATTAAATAATTAAGAAATAATACACATCTGTTATAGAGTCGTTCTCTGATTGGCTCTTAGCTTTTATCTCACTCTTGCTCGGATCGGATAACGACCCAATCCACATCTCCCTTGACATAAAAAAAAAAAGACCCTCCGTTTTTCCCAAATTTACCCTCGTCTATATACTCTGCACCTCTCTCTCTCTCTCTCTCTCATCTCGATCTCGCTCTCCTCTGTTACTCTCTCATCCGATCTCCGGCGATGGGGGCCGCTACCGAAGAATCTCGCCTCGATTTCGGAAAGATGGAGCTCGGGTACCTACAGTTCATTTTACAGCATTTTTGTTGATATTTTAGGTGTGATTTGGTGACTTTTGTGATTTTTGGCGATGGTTATCATCTCATTGTGATTTGTTTGTGATTTTTGATGATTTTTCCGTTCTTTTGATAATTTTTGGTGATTTTTATGATCTTGATGCGATTTTGTGTGTTTTGGTGATTTTTTGTTGGGGTTCCAGCACGATTCTCTGTGGCATCGTCTAGAATCTGTATAGATTTGGCTTTTTTGTGATCTTTCCGTTACGTGAACGATTTTTTTTCCCATGTGATTTAAGATGATTTTTTTAAAACTTTTAATATATAATTTTTATGTTTTTTTAAAACAGGTGCAAGCACTATATGAGGAGATGCAGGATCCGAGCTCCCTGCTGCAACGAGATCTTTGGCTGTCGCCACTGCCACAACGAATCCACTGTAATATTACTTTATTTTGATTTATTATATTGTTTTATTTGGTTGTTTGATTTTGGTCTGTTGTTCTTGTTCTTGATTGGATGGGATCGGAATTGGATCCAGATTGATCGGCACGAGCTCTGCCGGCAAAATGTGCAGAAAGTAAGATCTTGAATCTCGGCACCATTTGGATTCACTTTTATTGCCGTTTATTTACTTGATTTGATGATTTTGTAGGTGATTTGTTTGGTGTGCGACACTGAGCAGCCGGTAACGATTTATTTATTTTATTTTATTTTATTTATTTTATTTATTGATTTTGTTGTCAGGTGTAGTTTTGAATTGCGTTCAATTTTGAGTTGTTTTAGGTTGCACAAGTTTGTACAAACTGTGGGGTGAAAATGGGGGAGTTTTTCTGTGAAATTTGCAAGTTTTATGATGATGACACCGAGAAGGGGCAGTATCATTGCAATGATTGTGGTATTTGTCGAGTTGGTGGGAGGGAGAATTTCTTCCATTGCAAAAAATGTGGTATGCGATTTGATTTTATTTTACTTTTGTGGTAAATTCTCTTTACTCTGTTATTTCATCATGAAGTCTTGCAAAATATTTCGTTATTTGTACTGTTAGAAAGAAATGCGGTATATAATTTAATAGATTAGATAAACAGGAATGGTTTATGTCACATACACTACCACTAACAATGAAACCAAGGCTCTATTCAAACTTCAGGAACCAGGGTTGACAATATGAATTATTCAGCTCTCTTAGGGATTATGCCCTCAGATTATTTAACAGCTAACATATCCCTTAAATTCTCTCCATCCTTGTTGAAATAGGCCAACCTCTGGCTCAAATTCTCATGCCCTGTGCCTTGCAATAATTGACCTCTGTCGCACATGTTTAAGCCAATTCCACTTAATCGTCTATGGAAGCTACCTCTAGCTCCTTGCAAATGCATTCCTTAAGTTCTATAAGATCTGATTTCTCTAATCAGAACTTTTCTAGGAACACTCACTTACAAATCAAATATCCACAACGTTGCATGATTACAAAGAAATCCCATCTTAACTAAAAAGTTTATTTGGGGAACTCCTCTCACTTGTTTGGCGAAATCGGAGTTTAATGAGATTCGTGTTTTGAATATCTTCATACATTAGACAGCTGCTTGATATTTATTTGCTTCAAGCAACTTCAGTTAGTTAGGGTAAAACATTTTGTATATAATCTTTTACAGTAATAGTTAGCTGCCCTAAACTCATGAATGGTTAAATGTTAGTCTTCTAAGGGTCACTACATACTTCAACTGTTATGTTTTAATATGCCTTGTTACGGCCTAGTTGGTGTGAGGCCCCTCACACTAAGATATGAAAATATGGCATATATGTGTTGAAAATGGAGTAGTTTCTTACTAATCCATTGTTTGAAACAGCTTCGGCTCATAATCATCTCTGAATTCTTTTTGAATCCGGGTGCTTATACTCAGTATTGCAGCTCTATTTTATTTTCTGTAGTGTAGAATTCTCGCCATTTCTTTTTAGCCATTTCACCCCCTTTATTCCTTCTTCCCCTTTTTATTATATAATACCTAGGACATTTACCATTTCATGGTATCAAATTCGTGCTTTAATTAATGTGATTTGATGGCACTTTTAATATGCCCTTTTTCTGCATTTATCTTTTTTATCAGCCGATATGCAACTTATCATCATGGTTTCTGGTAGTAGGTAGAAAGACAAATTATCTTTTTGGCTTCAACACTGATTTATTCGTAAAGTTCAGGCATTTAGTTCTTTAGAATGCGGTTAAAAATTGATAAGCCCTTTAGAGACTCAAACACGACAGTCTAGTTTGGCAGTTACAGCATCCATCTTCTTCAGTGATGGCCAGATTTTGTTTTCTCATGCTTTACTTTTGCATTTGCTCTCACTCTGATTTGGAAATGGTACAATTCATCATCAGGACTTAGCTTACCGTAGTTTCATTTCCGCTTTACTTGTTGAACTCATTTTGTGTGCTTGCTTTAATAATAGGATGCATAATCTCCTGCTTTACTAATCCCCCCCCCCCGGGGTTGGCCTTGTCTTGGTGAGTTTCCCCCCCCCTTTCTTTACTCATCTTTTTGACTGCATACATTGTCAATAGTGTGTCAGTAATCTTCTCTTTGCAATTGACACGATCTCTTGGTTCGATTCCTCCAACTCTTGAACGTGATTGAAAAACTCTGCAGTTGCACCCCTTTCTTATTCACAAGTCTCCTGATTCATTCACCATCTTTGTGTATCTATCTACATCTTTTCTCCAAATTTCACTTAAACAGCAAGTGGACATCAGTGCTTAAGTATACTTGCCAACAGATCAATGTTGTCTATCTCCCGATGGATTAAGAATAAAGGCCGTCTCTTTTGCTACAATTAAATTTGGGTGATCGTGAACAGGAATTTCTGTGGTTATTTGGCTGAGCAACTCATATGTAGCATCACAGTATTCATTGCCACACCTGCATCTTTGTATGCCACAACTAAGCTAGTATCAATACTGGAGCATGTTTTTTTCTTTCACAATGGTCAAGCATGTTAAGCCATAGCACTGGCTCCTCAGTTGCTGTACTCTGTAATTTCGAGTTCTTTCTTTTCAACTATATATTGCTCGCTTCTTGTATATTGGCATACGCCCAGTGCGTTTTGACTCAACAAAGTGTAGATGCTATACTAAATCAGAAGCAGCACACACACACACACACACACACACACATTTAATTAAGTTTTAATTTTGTAGGCTTATATTTGTCAACACATTTAGTTTTTGGTAATCTCATTTCTAACCATTTGGTAAACACTATGTATATAATGTGTGACGTTACTTTTCTACCAGGAGTTTTTTTGCAAGTTTTATCACTACTTTAGCATGCAATGGTACATCTGTTACTTTTGTACCATTTTCTTTGTTTCTATCAAATTGGATTTCCATGATGTTTTAAAATAATGTGACCTATTATCTTTATTAATCAATTCCCCTAATTTATCTATTACTTCTTCAGATGCTTTATCAGCATAGCTCATGTGGTAAAACCTTCCTCTCTAAAATAATAGGTCGCCCTTTTTCTTTTATTTCCAAAGGTGTCACCAAGTTTTTTTTTTACATTACAATGTTATATTTCAGCCACACCCACATTAGTTTATTAGTATATTCAAATTTATAGTAATGCAACAAAAGTCTTGGTTTGAACTAGAATTCGGGGAAATCGTGTTCAGCTTTTCCCATTTTCCCTTAACTTGTTTTGGTTACAAGGTGATAGAACTCACCAGACAAGTTAAATGTACAAATAAAGTACTAGTATATGATTGAGATCTAGAATCTGTGTCTTTTGGGACAGTTAGATTCCTAATACTAAGAGGATTATCTGAGTGTCACCTAGTAGCTGGGTTCACATGCATGGATATCTTGGTTTGTGTCATGATCATAAGTCATAATGCTAGTATTCTTTTGCGAAATGAAGTACACTTGAACTGATGTTCCCACTAATTGAACAAAATTCAAGATTAGTGTCCTGCAAGTTTAAACCCATTGCAACAATATACTTTCTTTATTTAATACTTCTTACCCATTAAAGTTTTTGTGCATTGTGGTTAAGAAGAAGATTGTCTAGAAAATATATGTTGGCTTGTTCATTAATAACACTACAACTGTAGTTTGTGATAAAACATTTATTGTTGTTATCCTTCATCTATCTGTTATGTTTTTTTAATTTGTTAATTCTATTATGAAGTTCATTTCTTTCTGCAATTCAACATGTTTGCTTGCTCGACGAACGAAAGAAAAATTTACACACGCCCCCCCCCCCCCCCCCCGCCGGGATGATGGGGGGAAAACACAAGGAAATATTCCATCAAGTGTTTTATCTCGTACTATGAAATAGGTGTAGATGTCATGAAACGGATGTGACTTTAGATCTACATGTCATGATGCCATATGTTGGGTCACTATTTTCTGAGAATTTGATTTGCGTACTCTCTCATTTTGGAATTTTATCTCGCTGAATGTTCTCTCTATACATGACCAGGATCCTGCTACTCAAATGCACTGCTTGATAAGCATTCTTGTGTGGAGAACTCAATGAGACACCATTGCCCCATCTGCTATGAGGTATGTCTTCATCGTAACATGTATCTCTGTTATTCTGCTTCTTAAGTTTGGAATGTCACAATGTCGAAGTTTTGCTGCAGTATCTTTTTGACTCGTTGAAAGAGACAAGTGTTCTGAGATGTGGGCATACAATTCACGCTGAATGCTTTGATGAGATGGTGAATCATGCTCAGTAAGCCCCAATCCACACTAAACTGTTTTAATAGCGATTTCACCTTCAATTTCTCTCGTTGGTGTTTAAAAAGAATAATTATTTTATTAACACTCTCTTTGGTTTTCTTTATTTTTCTTAGTAGATACTCATGCCCAATATGCTCCAAGTCGGTAATCGATATGTCCAAGCACTGGAGAATGCTTGATGAGGAGGTAAAACTTTTCTATAACATTATGGAAGTTGCAATTATATACCATCTATATGCTAGTGACGTATTTAGCTAGAAGCATTGGTGTTATAAGTTATGTCTATTTGTAACATTTATTCTTCAAATACTTCTAAATGAGTTCTGGCCTTTCGGCAACATTTACACTTCCAATACTTCTTTATAGTTATGAAAGAGAGTTTCTTTTTACAAATAGGAAGGCCATCCCAACACTTGGTACCGAAACCAGCCAGTGACCCATCTTTGCAACGATCCATGAGATGGACTTGTATAGCTGCAACACGAAATAAATTAGTAGGAAAAAACATGCTTGTGAGACACTTGATGTAGTCAGCACTTAATCGGACAAGATAGCTCTGATTTCACTACCTAAGCTGTTATATTTACTAAGATGTTCTACTAAGCAAAAATGGGCAACTTAGAAGAGCTTTTAAAAATCTTGATCATGTGTATACCCTTGTTCTCATATACCATCTTACTTTTAGAAATGATCTCTTACTAAGGAATAACTAAGTTGCATATATCTTACATACCTGATGATTGAGTAAAGTCAAGCATGGGAGTGATGGGACAAAAAATTGTTCTCTTGCAATCATCTGAGGGACCCGCATGCAGCTGAAAGGATTTCGTTGGAATAGAGCTACAATATCCTGACGATAGGTATTGAAGGCTATAAAGAAAGAGGGCCAACTTTTGACCGAAAACGAAGGCAAAAATGCCCCGCGCTTCATTAAAAGAAAATTTTAACGAAAGAGGGAAGACTAACGGATACTTTTTTCATTTAATGTTTTTATCAGTGAGGCAATTTTTTATCCTTCTAAAGTTGGTTTAAATACTACTTTTCAATTTATCTCTGTTAAGGGCCATAATCTTCTTGCTTAATTAACAACTAACATATCTTTTCGAACTTCAGTGACAAAGTATCAGGGTAAATTTTTTAACTATCAAGTCATTGAGGAAATGATATTGTTGAGAAGATTTTCCAAACAGAAGTTCTGATGTTTTTGTAGATGCGTCGTTAAGAAACTGCCCTGTACAGAATGTACTGAAGCCAATTACAACAGGGTTAGAAAATTTTTAGAGGAAGTCATTACTTCTGTTCACTAAATCTAAATGATTAATCAATGAACTTGCCAGCATCTGGAAGAGTTTGAATTTGAATTCATTGGAGAGGCATATATTTAATAAAACTAAACAATATTAAATTCACTAGGTGAAAGTACTACAAATATGTAGAAAGGATACAATAAATGGTATCATAAGTGGATACAGCTATATTGCCTTTAACGTTGGCCGGCGTTTGCCTTATTCTTGCTTTCAATTAGATTTCGCTATTTTGCTTATTGTCATTGGCTGTTAGAGCTGTATAAGTTTATAACAGTTTGCCCTGGAGATTGATTGTTAATAATCTACATTTTCGATAGACAAGATGTGGACTATGAGGTCATAATATGTGCTTGCTTCATCTATTACACAAAAATAGGGTTGTTTTGTATGAATATATGAAAGTGTATTCATATTGATATCAGAACAGTTAAACATCCTCTGTTGTCTAAAGTTTTGCGCCCTTTCTGAACCAAGTATGAGCTAATTTATTTTTACGCTGTATACTCTCTGTTATCTGAAGTTTTGTGCCCTTTCTGAACGAAGTATCAGCTATTTGATTTTTACGTTTGAGTATGCTTTCTTTTTAATTTCTATTCCCCAAAAAAACACCTCATATCGTTAACAACTGAACCCTTATTTTTTTTCAGATACAAGCCACTGTGATGCCTCTGGACTACCGACACAAGGTCTGTGCTTCACTGTATATATAGTTTTTAAATCGGTTTAAGTACAATATCAGAGGAGGGGGAGGGAGGGGGGGATGGTTTAAAATGAAAACAAACACTTCAGGTGGCTTGATAGGATGCTGTTGAAAGAAGGGTTTTTTTTTTTTGGGGGGGGGGGGGGGGGTGGTTTAAAATGAAAACAAACACTTCAGGTGGCTTGATACGATGCAGTTTGAAATGCATTACAGTTTCAAGAAGTACTGTAGCACTGAACTTGCACTATATTGTTTGGTTAGCTTGCTATTCCAACTGCATGTTTTTGAGCAAGCATGTTATGTCTCTTGAAAAGGTTAGTTGGGAGCAGTTTTGGGTAATTCAAGTGCCGGAGAGTCTCAGTAGTGCTTCCAAGGGCTATACTTGGAGCTCGATGTAGTTTCAACTATACTATAATCTGGAATAGATGTATAGTATCAAGTAGGTTTTGTCCGAACATGTAGTTGAAATACAAGTTGACTTAGAAACCCACTTTAAACACAATTTGAGTGAAGCTTGCAACTGCTCAAATCTAATGCAAGTTTCAAGTGCAGTTACTGTTACAAAAGAACGGGGGAAAAGGTTAAGATTTTGCAAATACGACTAAGCAAAGACTTTCTTAAACCATGTAATTTGAAATTACACTCTTTTAAACAAAAAAATATACAGTTTGGGCTGTAGTAATTTATTACACGTTTAGTTAAAAATATTTTGCATTTTAAACTGGAAACAACCGAACACACCCTTTGTGAGGATGCAGTGGGCAACACATATGGCTATTGCACCATCCGAAGCCCATACTGAAATGGGAAAGAAAAAACAATGAGAAGTATGGGCAAAGCTGCCCAAGTTATGCTGCAGGAATTTGTCCAGAAAAATGAGCATCAGAAGTCATTGTTCAACCGACATCTGGTGAAAACCCAAAATTTCTGATGTTTTTTAACAATGAGAATACATCTGATGAACAAGTTTCTGATGCTTGATAACAATGAGTGTATATCAGGTGTATCTTTGTAAGAAAATTTCCAGTTACAGTTCGCAGGCCAGTTTGCTAATAAACTAACATAATTTTCTTTTGGAGTCAACACCTAACCTCTCTATATTGTGCAGGTTTGGATCCTATGCAATGACTGCAATAGCACCACAGAAGTATTGTTCCACATTATAGGGCACAAGTGCGGCAACTGTAATTCTTACAACACCCGCACAATTGCTCCACCCGCAGCTCTTCCTCAATAGGAAAAAGAAAAATATATCATTTATATGCATTCATTTCTGTGCTAGCTATAGAAATTCCCACACTCGGCAAATTTGAAGCCAAAGTGTATTTGTCTGAACCAGCTTTCTATTGTTATGATTCCTTACATAAAGTTTACTGAAACATTAGAACATTGGAACTGTTGTATTCAAGTGAAATTGAGCGTGGGAGAGATTAGTCAGAAAATTTACGATCGTTGTACTCTCTGTTGTAAGCTAACTGGAAGTGATTAGCCGATCAATCCAATGATTTCTTTGAAATTAAGTCATGGTATTGTACATTTATATCTTACTGTGATACAGGGCTTAATCAATCATTTGGATCATACCGAAGTACAAGAGTTTTTCAAGCAATTCTCAAATCATTATTTTCCTTCGGTTCACAATGTTCATAGGGGTTACAACTATAAAATCTTTTGAACATGTACTCAAGCAATTTCGAAAATCCTATCTTACACGGCCGTTAAAATTTTGTAAGAATCCAGTAAAACCTGGAGTCTTTCCTCACTCTTTGCTCTAGATTCTGCTTCCCACAACAGCAGCAAAGGAAACATTACGTGAAAGAAACAAACATCTAAATACATTATCTTATTAAGTTCGGATATCAAGTACATTTTGAATCAAGATCCTCAATGCTGCAACGTTAAACAAAGATTATGAATCAGTAGAGCTACTTTTTCCATCTCTGATCACTTCAAACCCAACACAACATTTCATGCAGAGATAATACAAAACAATCTTCAGGCTTGCTCAACAGATTTCACAATGTCTCAAACTGAACTTATATAGCTGTACCGCATTTACATTGATAATTTATGCACAAGCAGAATCGCAATACAAAGCAAAGGAATCGAACAAGTCAAGAAACTCAAAAGGTAAAGTCAAATAATTTATATATAGGATAACACAATATGACAATCATCCAGTACCGCTTTTCCCCCCACATACTCGAGTGCGCAACCCATTGCACCAAATCTCAATGTGCACATTCATGAAACTATGAATTCGACCATCAGAAAAACTCAAGTATCCCCGAGAGCATTAGAATATTGATCAAATAGAGCTCTTTCCAAGTACTACTCATTGGTGCCATCCAAGCTATCAAACTCATTTCTCTTCCTCTCCCTCGAGTTCTCTCCCCAAACCCTAGCTTCTGCAATCGCGCGCTCCCTCATGAGATCACGTTCGGTGCTTCTTGAACTTCGTGCATCCGAATCATCAAAATCCCATTTTCGTCCTGAGTCTCCTCCATTATCTCCAAGATTTAGTCCTTTGAAAGGGTCTTTTACTTTTGGTGACTGGGTTTTTCGATCTTCCCGTGATCTTGGGGTTGATGGGCCAGTTCTATTACTATGAGTTGTGTTTGGGTCATAGATTTGTGATGCTAAATAAGAAAGAGCGGTGACAACATCCCCTATGAGAGGCCGTGTAGTTGCTTGTTCTTGCAAACACATGGCTGCGACGGCTAAAGCTTGGTATAGACCCCGCATTGGATAATGTCCACGTAGCAAGGGATCGGCCATTTTGGAGAACTTTCTTCGATCTTTGAATAGAGGGCGTGCCTGCAAACCACAATGAGAAAAGAATTTGAGATAGTATTAGAAAATATAATATATGCATGTCCGTGAGATTTGAATCCCTGTGGCACTAATGAGAAAAGGCTCAAAGGATGACGGATTATGGTGATGATTAAGTAAAGATTGGAAATGTATATATCTATGTCTACTATTTTAACTCATGAGGCGAGGGGTCTGAAATGGAAATTCTGGTGTGAAGCTTACTGTGCCGCGCAAGAAATTCTCACATTATTTTGAAGAAAAAATTATAAACTAAAAATATTCTATCTATTCAAATCTTTTAATCTCTCTGCTAAAAATCAACGGTGAAAAAGTTGTAGAATCACATGAAATTTGGCGTACCCACATCTTAGACGATAACGATGAAGATGATGGGTGCCGATCGTCGGAAAAAATGAGGAAGGACGTGTTTTTTCGACCCCAGAGGAGGAAATTCCCTTCTATGGCACCTTTCCTCCATTATTCTCATATATATATATATATATATATATATATATATATATAGATGAGAATAATGGAGGAAAGGTGCCATAGAAGGGAATTTCCTCCTATGGCGTCGAAAAAACACGCCCTCCATCGTGTATTCCGACGATCGGCACCCATCATCTTCATCGTTATCGTCGAAGATGTGGGTACGCCAAATTTCATGTGATTCTACAACTTTTTCACCGTTGATTTAGCAATGTAAAAAGTTCTATTGTCGGTAAACCGTTATATATATATATATGGCTAAATTGCATGAAATACCCCTAATATTTATCCCAATAGCATGAAATACTCCTTTCTAAAAGTAGCGCTATGCCCCCGTTAACTTTCATTGGTTTCCGAAACACCCTTCATTTAAATATTTATATAAGGGTTTTTGAAATACCCCCCAAAATTCTATGCAAATTGATCTACCCCCATTATTCTTCGATATAACCTACACCTTCCAAAATTCTTTAAGTTTTTTTACGTTAGGATTTGCATAATTCTATGTTTCTTTTGGGTTAGAATTTTTCTAAAATTTGGGTTCTTTTATATTAGGGTTTATCAATTTGGAAGTAAATAGAGGCGAAGATGAGAATAAACAAAAAGCTTTCAAGTACAAAGAGGAAGAGAAGAAAATCAGAATGAATGGTACTAAGGGATGAGAAGAAAGAAGATGAACGTGGGGTTTTGTCGAGTTGTGATGACGACGACGATGAGAGTAAAGTTGGTATTTGAAAAATAAATTAAATTGAAAAAAATAAACTTAACAGTCACTTAATAAGTTGAGTTTGGGGATATTTAAAAAAAACTCGAAGAATTTTGAAAGTTGTGGATAATATCAAAAAATAATGAGGATATATAAAAGAGAGAAAGAAATATTTTTTAATTAAAATTTTATATAAAGGTAATTTTGGGAATCAATTAAAATCAAGTGGGGAAGTGCTAGTTTTAGAAAGTTAGGGGTATTTTCTGCTATTGGGGTAAATTTTAGGGGTATTTCCTGCAATTTAACCTATATATAAATCAAAATCAGAGGTAACTCAAAGAATAAAGTTAATTTAAAAAACTCACCCATGCCACTAAATTCTGCTCGCCGGCAGCACGAGCATTATCAATCGCCTTTCGTCCTGTAATCAGCTCAAGAAACACCACCCCAAAACTATACACATCCGATTTCAATGTGAGCTGCCCGGTCATAGCATATTCAGGAGCACAATATCCATAAGTTCCCATAACGCGAGTCGAGACATGAGTCTTGTCACCGACAGGGCCCAGTTTCGCGAGGCCGAAATCGGAAAGTTTCGGATGAAATCCTTCACCAAGCAAAATGTTTGATGATTTAAAATCTCGGTAGATGACCGGAGGGTTTGCTTTGTCGTGAAGGTATTCCAAGCCTTTGGCTGCGCCAGCCGCGATCTTCATCCGTGTGTTCCAATCGAGGGGTTCCTTATCAGGGGGAATATCTGCCGAAACGGTAAATTACATAAAACCCATCAAAATCCCATCGTTTTCAAAAGCCAGTCAAATTGAGATGTGCCTCTCATGTGTGACTTTATGTAACCACAAAATACCCATGTGGAAAAGTTAGGAGGATGGAGCCAGCAATTTGGTAAAATCACATTTTTCTGTTAAAATCATAATGGTGCTGAATGTTATGACAAAAGATAAGGTGTAAGCTGTATTTTTTAAAGTTTTTTTAATGAAAACTGAAAAGGTTCTACTGTGTTTTATGAAGTTTACTCTTAATAAAATAAAGCAAGATATCCCACATTATTTGACATATATAGGAGTCGAGGCGGGGAATGTGTTCTTTGCCGCATTTGGCTATATCTTTGTCTCAGAGTTGAACAAGATTATTTGATTTCCTTGTATGGAAAATAGTGAGGTATTGTTTAAATGATGGCCATATATCCCACACGATCATGTTCATATGGTTGAGATTGATGAGGAATTTGCTAATTGAATGATAATATAAAAGCAGAAGGGTTAAAATGAAGTTCTACTGAAGTATCATGTGAATGTCCCACGTGCAAAAATACCCACAAAATTGCAGGGGTCATTAGATTGATGAGGGTTTTGCTAATTGAATGATAAGATAAAAGCAGAAGGGTTAAAATGAAGGTCTACTGAAGTATCATGTGAATCTCCCATGTGCAAAATACCCACAAAATTGCAGGGGTCATTTTAAAAATTGCTGTATCATACTCCACGCTTTGTGAAACCGAATATTTATAGGCAACATGTCCCAGAAAATGGTGAAGAATCTTGAGACAGATGTGCACCAATATGCCAATAATTAGTTTACAAAATGCAAGTGTCAAGATGGATGGGCATAAATATGCTAAAAGATTTAAAATTAGAGTAGACAAAAAAAAAGACATGGTCGTTGCGAGCTTGATAGAGGACCAAAGCATTATATGATGTAACATTGTAACTGACAATAAAAAATTTAGGACAAAGGCTGATGTTGTTTTTCTGTTGTTGAACATATGAGGCATTGAAAAGACAGCATTTGTTTCTATTTGTTCAAGGTACAATCAAAGGTAAAGGAGGTCTCGCCAATGATTCGCTACATATGCACAAATCATCAACCCAATGATTACCACAGTTTGAGAGTACATGGAACAAAAGTATATGGGCATTTCTTGGGTTTTTAAAACAAATTCCAAACACATAAGAATCGGAATCATAGGAATGCAAAAGAACAAGAAAGCCTCCAGCCATTTTTTTCTCATTTGTAAGAATTTGTTTCTTAAAGTACAGCACTCCCCCTTTGCCCGGATTGGGAAGAACAAGCAAATAGTAAGACATTAAGGACATAAGGTCAGAATTCTAATGATAGAAATGTAAATTGATGTTGTATTAGTACTAGCACAAAAGCGGTAATGTTCATTAAAGTAACGATGCATAATAGTGATATGCAATAACTGAAATAAGCAGCATTCACACGAGGTCTGACATGTACTTAAGGCATATATAGTTTTCTATAAGGTAACTAACTAATTACACATGAAGCAAATGCACAAACAACCTTTATCCCTGATTTTTGGGGACAATTTGCAGAAATCCTTTCTTATCTGTTAACTTACTGCTATCATCGTAATATTATCCGCCATTCTCACAACTCTCAACAGTAATAGATGCACTGATTGTTTTAAATTTGCCATGCAAACTATTGTGACCCATATCATGTCTTTGATTAAAGATTCATGTGATTTTGTACAAATGTACTCATTCGTTAACCTAGATTTAGCCTATTATGTTTCCATCCATCTCAACATTTTCATTTCAGCAACACTCGTATCCACTATATGTTTATACAGTGCGTGACCTCCCCCTTTCTCAATGTAATTTTTTAGGACTAGCCAAACCTTGTCATATTTCTAAATTCTAATAGATACAAATGGTAGGTTTAACATAAGGCGTCCTTCTCTTCTCTCAAGATATTTAATTTCTGTTGGTGATGGTTAACAATGGAATCAAAAAATACAGATAAAATTACAGATAATAAGATATAACATAAGAGATATGGAGGCTGGAGAAGTCGCTGACAAAGTCACAAGTATCTCGCTCTCTTTAAGACAATTTTTGCCACCGTGGGTAAGATTTGTGTTTTCTACTGATGCAATGGGTCTATAGCACGTTGCCTCCAAAATACTATAGCCACAACCATACCGATTCCCTCTTAAATTATGCATTAAAATAAAAGTGAGAATCTTGCCAACGCCTTTCTTTACCCAAAATTATATTAAAAAATTTAGTTTGATACATGAAAGAATGCTAGAAATTTCTACAAAACATGTAAAATATATCATTTTACAATGATCCCGTAACACATGAAAATGAGAATCAATGATAATGTGTATGTGTGTGTATGTACGTGCGTATGTGTGTATTGTGTTATATATATCTCTACGTGTATGTGTACCTGTGTGTGTACAAACGTCTCTCTAAAATAGAAAAGGAATGAATTTTTCTCAATTTTTATGCTTATTTCATTTTATGTAATTTCATTGTAATCTTATGGTTTCATTGTTAACCAATTTCAAGGCAATTTCGTTGAAAATGGAATTACTTTTTTACAAATGTAGGGAAGTTGATAACTTAAACAAACATTCCACTTCAAGAACGCCCATGTAAAATATGAAAAAGAAACATTACGACAATTGGTATTACTATCTTATGATTAGTTTCATATATCGGTATCAAAATAATTATCCATCTTATTACATATAATATTGAACGGCAAAAAAAACATCGAACTACTGAATCTAGAATGGAAAAGAAACCAAGAAGGAAAGATGCTCTCATCACGTAAAATACAAACGACTCCCTAAAATTATGTTTTATTGTGAATAATTATTCTGTGGTCAAAAATAAATAATATTTAGTTAAAGCTTAAAGGGAAAGAAGAGGATTTTTCTCATCCAAATTAATGGAATTATTACAAACCTAGACCACCTAAAAGGCCTAATTCTTTTATCCTGGTGTATAACATTATGTATGTTGAATTACATCGAGGAGGATCGGACTCAAACCCAAATAGAAGTTATCTTTTTTTCAAATTAAAGCAATAGTTACAAATAAACATTTGGATTATATCGAGAAATATCAGACTGAAACCTAAATAGCATAAAACCGTCTATGAAGATATCCAATCCAAAAATTAAAGATCCTGAGAGCTGAGTTCAATCGGACAGATGAGTCCTAGAGTAGACAAAAGTTGGAATACACCAATTTTAGAGCATAAACACACAATTCATTTCTCTGGATTCGGTGCATCTACGCTGTATCAACAAGAGAATTGGGTTCATCTCTTACCGATAAGTTACAAGAAAACTTTAACGGTTATCACTATCTGCATGTGAGATGGACCGCTCTGTTAAGAGAAGTGTGCTTATTTTGCTAATTCTCTAAAATAACTCATAAAATCAAATAAGCACCGTAACACCCAAAAATTTTATTGCTCATTATTTTCGTAAATTAATGAAAATACAATTTTCAAATCTAAAAATAAAGACAATAAATGTCTAGAATTAGTTTCAAATTTTGAGTTAAAAGCAAAGGTTTTGTAAATGTAGATTTAGAACTTATTTGGTTTTAAAGCCTAGTTTTTAAAGGGGTTAACCCTAGACAGTTTTTCCAAATATTCCTCACAAAACAAAACAAAAAAGGGAAAAGAGCAGAATCAAAGAGAAGCGAAATCTTGGTAGTTGAGAAGGAGGAAACGGTCGAAGGAGTGGAGATCAACATACCTCATCGAAGAACACCGTCATTTTTGGATTTAGGGTTAAAGATAGATCTTGATCGAACAACCATTCTTTATACTTTGTAATTAAGAAAAGGATTGAGATCTCGACGTTGTTGGCGATGGCGGGATCGATTTTGATCGGCCTCGACGAGTTGCTGCCATGGCTACAATTAGGGTTTCGGTCATTTTAGGGCCAGAAGAGGAGAAAAAATATGATCAAGAAGAACGTAAAAGTTAAAGAATATATGTTTAGTTGATTCGGGTCGGATTTAATTTATATTACTCGGATCCAATCCCTCCTTACATTTCTGCTCATACTTTGGGTTAGGTTGCGGGTTGGATTCATATCCAACCTGACCCGATCCGCATATTAAACCCATAGCTTAATGGAAATTTCAGATCAGACCCTACTATTGCTTTAATACTATTTTAACCCCTTTTAGCTTGTATTTTCCCTTGATATACTTCTCTAGAATTTTATACTAAGCCCCCTGCACCTATAAATTATTAGCTTTAGGCCCCTGCAACACCATAACTATTAACCATCGAAGTACTTTTAGCCTAGAATTTTGTGTTCAGGTCCTTGAACATCTCTAAATTAATTGTAGACCTCCAAAGCGATATAAAATGGTTAGAAAAATATAGAAAAAATATTTATAATATTGTTAAGGCTTAAAGACACTTATAGATGTATTTTATTAGTATTGGAAATAGATAATAGCATAATTAGTTAACCAAAATACGACAAATTATTAATTTAGCGTCATATGTTTAAGTAGAGGCTTTGATTGGGGCTTAGACGAGCGTCGCATCTATCAAATCAACTTTACTTTTCGGTGACCGTAAGTTTATGATACAACTTTATGATTCAATTGTTATTGGTATTCACATTATATGAAAAACGTCTTTTTACTTGGTTGATACTATGTTCCTTGTTTCGATGATTGCATACGCAGGTTAAAATACTTCTATTGTTGTTACCATTAAACTCTGATAAACATGCATGTTTTGCATATAGTATTTGATATGCATACGACTTGATAGTTTTGATTTCATATTTGTGCATCGGGCACATGGATATGATAATATATTTAAGCCTTAGGAATATGATTGATTATTTTAAAGAATATATATATATATATATATATATATATTTTAAAAAAATAAAAGGGTAGTATGCATTTCGTATGTGAATCGTTGGAAAAACAAAGTAGGTTACATCCTGACTATTAGTATAATCCCTGTGGGGTTATTGCACGCACCATAAGGCAATCTCACCATGGGTCATAACATGTGGTTCTCCTTACCACTGACCATCTATATTGGTGTTTTCTTATGTCAACCGAAATAGAGATGTTGACTATATTTAGTCGTAACCTGATAGTTTTTCCGTACATGAAAATTATATTTTCACAAATTACATAACTTCAAATATTTGATGTAAATAGATATTTATTATTTTATTGGTATTTAACTTTGTTATATAAATTGTCAGATGTGTCATTTTCTTACTGAGCATCATAGCTTACCCACCTTTTATTGTGGCTGCTAGTCAAAATGCAGGAAATTAGGTTGGATGAGCATTATGATAGAAAGTTGGAATTTTTCCCATAGTGGCCTGCAGCAGTAATTATCTTGCATAAAAATGCGTCCTTGCGGCGAATAATTAGTTTCTTCTTTATATTTAGTAGTTCCGTTATTGAAACTTATCATGTTATTTTCGGAAAATAATTGTGTAAGAACTATGTTGTTATTTCGACCTTATTATTTTCAAGGAATATTGTATTGTTTTTTTCTTTACGATTACAAGTTAGGCCTTGCGGTCTCACTATCGAGATCGCGGCACGTCATGCAAATATGGTTGTTTTTATAAGTGTGGATTTGGGATGCGACAAGACTAGGCCATAATGTGTAGCTTAAGCCCTCAATTTAATACCTAGATTACTATTTGTACAACACAATATCTCATTTCCCATGAATGGTTATAGTTCAAAACCAGGTCTAAGAATTATGGAGCTATTATGTGAAAGGTTCAATGCATGACACAGTTCAAGAGAAATAAGAATTTATCCCCGCCCATTATAACTTTTATCTGCATTATAAATTTTAATTATTTGCATATATCTCCTTTTTACATTTAATTACAATTATCAAGGGATTGTTGAATTTTAATATAATAATTTATTTTTACTTTATTAGTTTTGAATGTTGGGTTCTCTAGTAACTAATTGTCAGTAATTAATTTTGTCAATTATCTTTGACAAGATAGTATTATTAGATATTTACTTAAAACATAATAGTAAAGTCATTTGTGGCTACACACGCACATACCGGATGTTGTTCATATATCGCCGAGCATGTAAACCCTTGACCATTGCACACGGCCATTGCCATTCATGCAATATGGCATTGACTACTTTTGCATGAGGCTTAAATGGCTCTTTCTAGCAATTAATCATGACTTAAATGGTACATTAGTACATACTTTGTAGAGAGAACTATAGCATTCTTTCATGCATCAGACTATAATCTTATATTATAATTATGGATTGAGAAAAGTGTCAGCAAGAAGCTTTTTTACTTTGCCCTATGCAGAAGCTAATAGCAAATAATGTGGCCATGGATTTTGTATCCTGGAGGTGATGTGTCAAAATCACGCTGCATTGGTACAAAACGCAAGTCTCTTAACACCGTGGCACAAATTACCTTAATGAGAGTAAATACTGGTGCCTTAGTCGATGGATTCACCAATTTCTTGTACTTTATTTCATTTTATGTAATTTTAGGGTTCCATAGTTAACCACCTCCAATTTCTATAATTTCAACACCGTATATCTTGAGCCCCAAGAAATAGTAATCTGCTATCGGGTTAATTTCATAAATGTGTCACATCAACTGTTTAAGAGTCTATACATTGTTGACCCCAAATAGCATAAGCCACTAACTTGAGAAACATATAAAAGCATAATGGTTAAGGTGTTGTGGCATATCCTCACGCACGCGCGGGCACACACACACACTATGTTACTGCTTCGTGCATGTATCTTAGAATTTCCAGCTAGTCTTTTCATGTAAATTTAAATAGTCTCAGCATGTTTGTAACAAATGCATAATTAAAATAAAGAATCTAACCATGAAGGTGATCCTCCAGTGATCCCAATGGCATGAACTCATAAACAAGAAGTCGTTGATCTCCATCAGCACAATAACCTATCAAATTGACGAGGTTTGGGTGATGTAATAGACTGAGCATGAGGACCTCTACAAGAAATTCTCTGTTTCCTTGAAGTCCGTTCCTATCAAGTTGTTTCACGGCAACAACCTGCAAAGAAATAATATAGTCAATGAACCCAAAAGGAAATGTCTCAAAGCCATTTATATAGTTCTCAAACCCAAAAGGAAATGATTATATTCTTTCATCAATGGGATGAAAACATTCTTTCCTCTATTTAAAGCCAAGAGCTCTATGCACATTGTTAGCCCAAAACTCCACATCTTAAGGTTTTGGGTGAAGTGGTCTTCACATGCATCAGAGCATCTGGTTTCAAGAGGTACTCAGTTAAAACCTCAAAAATACATTTAAATTTATTTTTTTAACCCTGTTTTTTTTAATGTATTTTCAAGCTGTGTTTCTGCTAGAGGCCTTTAGCATAAAGGACCATGTGAGTGGGAGTTTTAAATGTTGTATTAATTTTATATACATTGTTAGCACACAGCTCGACTACTTGAGCTTGCTTATGAGTCAGTGGTAGGAAAAATAACAAAATATAAATTACCTAACACATCATCAGACTTTTCAGGTTTCAGTAAAATATGAATAAACTTTACAAAATTCACTCTATTTGGAATCACATAGCCTAAGGATTGACATATTTGATATAAAAATAAATAATGAATGAATTGACAAACCTGTCCGGTACTCTCTAAGCGGCCTTTATATACACGACCAAAACCCCCTTCGCCCAAAAGACATTCAGGTCTAAAGTTTTTAGTAGCTGAAGCAAGCTCACGAAACGTAAAGGTTTGTGCAGCAATATGTGCAGATCCCCCATCTTTCGTCATTGATGTCTCCTTCTTCGAGTCAGAACTGGTCCGCGACCTTGATTTGTCTTACAACACCAAACAAACCAGATTAAAACCCATAAGAGAATTAACTGAGAAAGAAAGCTAATAATGGTAGGCAAGGAGTCTACTCTTTGTACCCTAGTCTTAGTTCACGATCATAGCACAAATCTAATACATGTAAGTTGAGGAATTCCTTATGTGAAATGGATAATAATTGACACTGGAAATTAAACACTATCAAAATCTTGCAATAATGGATCAAATTACTTCTGCTATTTCTACAATAAAAGGTATTTATGCATATAGGACTATAGAAGAGTTAGTGTAAAATGACTAAATATTTGGCATTGGACTTTATATTCCCATTCTACCACAACACAGAACTTTCATGGTAATTAAAGTAATCATTGTGAGTTGCTAAGGAATTTGTCTCAAAAAGTGATGATAACAGTATTTCCTTCTGATTCATCGATAATGTAATGTATGATTTCTGCACATAACTGCTAAACACTATTAAAAACAATGCTTATCATTAAGCGTTGTAAAACGGTCCATGAGAAATCCGAAACATGGCTAACATATATATATCGGAGATCAAATTCAAAGGGCAAAAACCAGACACTGCATAGTAACAACTCAAAATCAAGCAATGCCCCTCCCTGGAAAAATACAA